>CM018891.1:3200464-3250464 GCA_009663005.1 Actinidia chinensis
TTTCTTATTCAGAAATAAAAAAATGTCATGAATTGGGAGAATGTACCTGGCTCCAACAAGAGAGGTGTTAATGGCATTGCTATATATCCCAAGTAGACTTTTGGAAACTTGAAGCTTGTACAGTACTCTCTTTTGTGCCATTGAAATAAAGTAGTTTTAGGAAATCAATTTAGCCCATTTAGGTACTGAAAGAGATGTTTCTGGTAGAAATCCAATACGAGACTTGAAGGAGTTTGGCCCTCCTCTGAATGTTAACCCACAAAATTAGCAGTGATACATTATACCATGTGCCAATATAGTAGCTTTGAGATTAATCACCCTTCAAGTAGAGGATCTTTTCGAAAATGACTCACAATTTTCAACTAAATTTCATAGAAATATTTTTTTTAAACCAATTATTATTATGTACCCAAAGGCTAATGCCCATATGAGTTCTCGCTTGAGTCGTTATTCTAATTATGTATTCAAGTTTAATTCTCAATTATCGTCTATCCAAAAACAAGTCTGGGGGGTGTCAATAGTGGCTGATTGTGTATATCTTCATTAGTGATTTTGATTGCTATTTAAATTAGACTAATTTCATTCGATTTGAAAACTTCAAGGTCAGAATTGACAAAATTTGAATTTTTAAGGACTAAAGTGACACAAAACATATTTTAAGTATCATTTGTGTATTTTACCTCATCACAACAAGCGAAATGATTTTAGAGCAAAGAGTGCATTTCAAATTCAAAACCTTTACTCGTAATGGGAAGGTTTGCAACATTCCATGCACCCAATATGTCAAAACCTATATGGAAACAGTTCAAAGTCAACTTAAAATGGGTCTGTGCAATTTGCAAACAGTAATGGTATCTATCTTATATATTTTCTTCGGTCGTCCTCCAAATTACAGTTCAATAGACAGTGATTAAAACACACACGAAATCCAGAAAATTAAAATCTCACAAATTAGAAATATACTTTAAGATAATCTTATACATTTCACGAATATTAATATACTTTTGTACAAATATCAATATACTTTTTGCATATTAATTACTGTACATTCTATTCTGATTAGCATTTTTTTTTGTCTATTTGAAGAAGATCCTTGCCAAGTTGGCTCCTCAAGTTGGGGAAGTTTCACCAAATAGGGTTAGAGTAGATAGTCCTCAACTGTTATGATAAGCAATTATGACGTTGTTGAATGGAAATAGCATATCTCAAGAGCCGTCAAATTCTTGTCCTTTAAAAAAGAATCTTTGTGCTCAAGGTATCTAAGATTCTTGGAAGTGCATTTTGCAAAACATCAATGGAAGAGTCAAACATTTGATTTTTGGAGAGAGAAAATCACTAAAAGCAAGATATTTGGTAAGAGATGTATTGGTGCATTTTCATTTCTCCCCTTTCCGTTTCTTCCCGTCCGTCTCTCCTCTTTGAAAAGTGTATAGAATATGTACGTGAAAAAAGACCAAGTCATTATAAGCAATGGCCCATCGACTGAGTAGGCTCAAGTCCAAAGTTGCTTAGACAGGCTTGGGCTCTAGGAGTCAAAATTCAATAGTCATGATTCATGGATGCCTCGACCCCAAGTCCGACCACCTTTGAGTTTTCAAGACTAACAAAAGTTCACACTTGAAATATTATGCTCAGTTATATCAGATTTAAAGAAGGTAAAACCAACTGTTGAACTGATCATTATGACGCAAGATGCAATAGTTTTTTAGAATGGTGTGAATGCATAACTTCGTGTAACTTTTACATCTTAACTTTTTATGGGATTAGGGGAAGAACCACTCCATTTGGAGAGAAAGCCAAAGACTAAAAAAGTAACTAAGTTAACTACTACAAAAAGAAAGACTTAGTAGAGCCTTAGATAAGCCAATACGCTCCAAAATCCAAGTTCACTTTCTATTTTCTTCTTCAAGTCACCTACTCAATTGTCAGAGAGTTTCTTCTTCAAGTCACCTACTCAATTGTCAGAGAGTTTTTGCCCGGTACTCCAGAGATCTTTTTTCTTCTTCAAGTCACCTGACTTGATGATGACTTGATCATCAGAGAATTTTTGCTCGGTACTCCAGAGACTTTGCCTTCTATTGTCAGGCACTCAGAGATTGATCCCAACCCATCGAATCAAGAGCACCATCAAAATATGTGAAATGCTCATTAAGATTCTAACTGTTTTGACATTATATTTATCTTAACCACTGTCTAGTGAGTGGTCATTAGTAGTGCCTAACACAAAATGCCAAGTGACTTAAAAACACATCTAGCAGGTCTAATAGATATAATGTACATTATCACACAAAATGCTATGTGATTTAAAAACACATCTAAGCAGGGGAAATTATTTTACAAAAAAAATTGATGCAAATATCACTGACCAGACAATCTTGATGCAAAATTCTTTTGCTCTTTTTTTTTTCTCCATTGGATCATATAAGAGTACTTTCTACACTCGTTTCAATTTTTGTTCTAATTGCTACCTAAAGAATGAAAGTTACAACTCTCCTACAAATAACAACTTTCAGATCAATGAATAACTACCTACCTACATACCAACTGTTTATTTCGAATTACAAAGTTATCAACAATCCGAACAGTACTTAACGGGTCCTGATGGGAGGAAACCGCGCACCATTTGCTAGGGAACCTCCTCAGGTGGCTCTGCTGCTGTATCTGCCTCGATTCCCCATCCCATTGAGGATCTAGCTTCCACTCCTTCGGAACCTGCGTGTCCAAATGAGTCGGTAATACCCAGAAAAAAGTTTGGTGAACTCCAAACCTCTGATGAAGAGGAGCAAAGTCTTAGACAACTTAAATAGCAAATAAAAGCAACTTGTCAAACGACTCAAACCCAAAGAAAACTAGGGTTGTAAAAAGGGCCAAAGATAGAACCCACTTTGTGAGCAAGACAAGTGCAAAGAAAGTAACTGGATAACTATATTTTACAATAATAAATATTGCAATGATAATCATTGAACTCGTACACATAAATTTATGAAGGCAATTTACCATAAATCTCTCCATTTCTCTCACTAATCTCACACAATCTCCAACCCACCTCTGTCCATGACAAATAGCAAGTATTCAAATATATTTGCTTTCTCTTTTGGTGATTCAAATTAATTCATAGTTTTTGATACAAACTCGCATGCCATGGCTCATTTTAGGGAAAGGGCATTGGTTTTGTTCCGCTGGAGCTTCAACTTGAAGTGTTCCACTGGTGAACTATTGTCTTATATGGTTCAAGGATTAATTTTAAAATTTCATACTATAACAGCAAAGGCCCATTGCTACGCTGAATAATTCATGACAACCATCTTCACAACAATTACTTTCTCGGTCCCTAATTGTTGGTCCATCTTTCAATTAGGATGTCCCAAATTATTAGTCCTCTTTGAAAACTCAAAAATACAATTTTTTTAGTTTACCAAAACTATCCCCGACAAATGGCTACGAATGTAATCAAAAGCAGTGTTACCTGGAACATGGATCGTTGCGAGCGGGAACATTGTAATGGAACGCAGTACGTCATATATCGGCAAACGTGGTACGCTGAGGGATAGCTCTTCGGATCGCTTGGTCGGAACGAAATACGTTTTTATTCGGAGCGTGGACGGTGTTTCGGACCATAGTTATCACAAGCCCTAATTAATCTTAAATAGGCTTGTGGATTACTAATATATTTTTGGGGGCACCTCATTCCAAAAATCATAACTTCCTATGATCCAATAATTAGAGCACCAACTTCTCTTGTATTTCGTCACCAATCTCATTATTCTTTCCATAAATTTTAAAACACAGTGGTAGCCAATGCCTCTCTATATCAACAAGTAGTTTCAAACATTATATAATGGGAATGCAAATTGTTTTAGCTACCTCAAAAATTCTAACTTCGAGTTTGATCTAAAATGTCAATGCATGGGAAGGATTTACAATATTTTGACAATTTGTTTACCTTTAAAATATGTATCCTTGACCAACCGAAAGCTTGGGCCATCCTTTGAATATTAAATTCAATGTATGAACACACAAGGCGACCAATCCGGAAAACTAGCATCACGTTCCGGTCGTGAACCAACCCACGTTTGGGATCGTGCGATCCAGATCGCATTCGTTGTGGGTTGGGGGTGGGGGGTGGTGCGCATTGTGGTAACCTTGTTCACAATTGAGAATATAAAGGAGGCATGTTGGAAATTAAAAAGTTAGAATTCCTGAAAGGGAACCACCAACTAGGGATGAAGTATTATTTTTGTTCCTGTCCTGAGTCTCAAGAAACAATAACACCTAACACTGTTTTCTCCATAGTTTTATTTATGGCCAATGCTATGGGGGTGTTGATTGGGATGGGAGTCTGGGACGCCTTTGATGCCAGTCAGATTGTACAACAACAACAATAACCGCAGTTCTTGCTTAACTTTTATCCTATCAATAATAATGGCATACTTTATCTTGCATGCTGTGCGCTAACTAATGAACTATAACATTTTGATTACAATACTGTACATCGTTTAAAAAATGTATTAGTAACCTTTTCTTCATTTAACAAAATAAAGAAAACACACGACGGTAGGTGCTAAAAGATTTAAGCAGCTAACGTGCCTAGACAATGATACAAGCTTTGGTTGCTAAATCTCTGAGATGCTCAACCTTTAAGCAGAGTCTGCTTTGGTAGAACAGACAGAACTGTGTTATAATTTTAAATAATTTAATTTCCTAAGCAAATAGAAAATAAGCATATTGGCTTCTTACCTTGTCAACTCCAAGGATGAAAACCTCAAGATCACCATCGTGCTTGATACGGAAGCGAGTGAACAACTTGTATTAGCAATGCGAAGTGACGAAAAGGCTTCATCAAGTGTAGGTGAAGCCAATTGATGCATATATACAAGTAGCTTCCCAACACCAAAAGAAACAATAGGAGTGGAGAAGAGACTCCAGAATAAGGAAGACAGAAGCTAGTATATAACTGCACCCCTCTCGAGAGTGATTCCATCCCCTCTTGCAGATGTTATTCCTGGTTATAGGCCATGACCTAACAATTGCTCCAACTGTAAAGATGAAAAAAGAACAAAGGAACAACAGAATCTCAATCGTTTCCCATATAGAAGAAAGTTCTACCTCTGAGCATCAAGGCAGACATTAGATACTTGATACTGCTGGATAAAGACCAAATGTCCACTGTTCTATACGAGCCCAAAGGCCAGTTGGGTCTGGAAAGTGCTCGCTTTCCACCGACCGATACCATTCATATAGAGTGTGGTAACCTGTGAGGAAAATTTCAGATGATAAGTCAAATTCCATTTTCCACCTTTTTTGGCCAAAAGGTTAACAATTCAAAATTCACATCACTCAGACAAATTTTGAACAGTGCAGTGCCCGTGTACCACTGTTGTAATAATTAAACCCACATGGTTTCAGGGACCAAATTACCGATTCACAAACTTATGCCATATTTTCCCAAAAGGTTATATGACTGATATTTAGCTCCCAATGTAAAATAAAAAAGTGCTTAATTTTCCCAAAAAAAATAATTAATTACTAGCACTTCGAGAGTCAAATATATTAACAAACCTCATGTCAATTTCTTTTCCATACGCAGTATCATCCACCCTCAAGGTATGGACTATATTACCTCCGTCAACAGATGTTTGTGCCTAATTTTATATAAGCATGAATGCCCAAATGGTCTATTGAGCATATCAAGATATACCAAAAGAACTTAACACACCACCACCACCACCCAAAAAAAAAGAACTTTATGGACTGATGTCCAGCTCAGATAAAAATGCAACAATAAGTATGTAATGGAACGAAATCCTCTCATTTTGATATTTTCAAATCAAGCATGAAAAGTCACCTGAAGTTGCTGGTAGTTTGTGCCGGATACAACTCTCAATACCTAGTTCCAACAGCAACATAAGAATAAGTGCTGAAGCCTAGCGTGTTGAAACATGAAGACTCCCAATTATCATCCTTCTCTTCCAAGACAGTTTGGAGGGAATAAATGCGAAAGCAGCTATTAACAATAACAGGGCCCCTGCAGAAGATACATATCACTGTCTGAACAAGAATAAAAAAGCATTCCATACTGTGCTAAAGAAGCTTCTGAGTTCTGAGATGGCCACAAAATGTATCATCCCGTAAGATATGGTCTAGATTACACTGGAAAAAAGAGCGAACACAATCAGTCATCTCTTGGTAAAAATATAACTTGCTATAAACTTTCTAGTCAAGCAAGTATGAATTTTCTTATGTAAAAATAGAAACTAATTGGATAAAGCAAGCCAACGATAGTAATCTATGGTCTATGGGACAAGCCTGGCCAAGGTGGAAATCAGTAGCACTTTTGGCAACTATGGCGGAAAAGTGTATTGACTCCAACAAGGGGGAAACTACAAATATTGTACTAGTCAAGCATCGAGTCAAATAATCCATGACATCCAGCTGCCTAGCATGAGCCCAAGAGACTCTATGTAAAAAACTATGGGGGAAATACCACTTACTACTTCTTTGATGCAGAGCTTCTCTCAATAGAAACCAAAAATGCGGACAAGCGCCTTTTTGTGTTTTTGGCCGAATGAAGTCCTTCACTCTGCTTGCCTGAGAAACGTTAGAAAGAAGATGGAACTCAATCAGGAACAGAGTCTTTAGGGCAAAATATGTCCTCTAAAGAAATGATCCACCAAGACTTTCCATGCAATTTCACAGTATCGCTCAGCAGCGTAATTAAAGCAGTCTGCATCATGCCCATCTTGATTCAAGTTCTTGAATATGAGATCTATTCTCTTTGATGGCCATTGCCCAATTCGCTAGATGCCCAAGCAGCAAAAGGCACAGCAACATGTTGACAAAGCAAATATCCCAAAGGCAGGAACAACAACAGAAAGTTACATATGCTTGGTTTAGCGAACTACACTTATTTTGTTTAACAAAGGTTTTCTGAGACTATTTATGGCTGAACCAAAGTTATACTGGGAAACTCAATTCTGTAAGTCCTTGGTTTTGTGAAAGCCCTAAAACTGTTGTGCCTCAAGAATTTTAATACCAATCCCCTTCATTCCCCGTTCCACCGTCGTCATCATCTAATTTCCATGTGGCTCACCAAATGCATGCCTCCCTCAATAACTCAATGGCTGCTTGCTGCAATATCTCTCATTCAGCATTCCACCAGGCAGCACAGAGTGATGATTTGAGCAGTACTTTGTCTAAAGTAACCACAGTTGGAAGTGTGATAATATCATGAGGGAAGCAAACAGCATGCTCCTACCTTTCAAGAATCAGAAACAATCGAATGTGACGTACGCTTGAATCTGCTTCCCCAAAGAAATATGAAATAAATCACCCAAAAAAAATAATTAAACACACACAAATAATTCAAAAACCATGGTCAAAAATTATTTGCAAAAACCGACTGTGTCAATGACTTTCATTTAACACCAGCGCCAATGCTGGACATATTTGAAGAAAACAAAAACATCAATCAACCACCAATAATATAGTCAAGTCAAGACTATAATTTTTCCAAAAACATACAAAATAATTCAAGTAGGTCGCATGTTCCTAAATGTTTTAACTTTCAATAGTTGAGCTTCATTATAGTCCAAGTCTGTCACAACCCCCAAGTTGCTTAATTTTCACTACTTTCAAGTTCCAACAATGCAACTAAGTGGATGCTGATTGAAAGGTGATGACTATCTTCGTACAATTTGGAGCTAAAATGTCCTTACTGAAAGAGGAAATCCAAATTCGAACTCTGCCTTCGTCAATCGTTGAGGTTGCGAGCAAAACAAAAATTGAACCCCCTCAGCAGTAAGGAGGAACGCGTGGGCCTGTTGGAAGTTCCAGCCCAATTGAAGCCCATAGGATCAAAGCCCAAGCCCAAGGTGGGGAGGCCCAAGCCCATGAACCCAATCCAAGTCCAAGGCCCAGCCTGGCCCAATCCCTACAAGATCTCTTCTAGAAGCAGCCTCCATTTGGTAAGTTTGTCAGAGACTTTGTCTCTGATTGTGAAGAAGGCGTGCCGCCAAAGAGAAAGAAAGAGAGACAGGGGAGAAGAAAAGAATGGCCAGAGGAGAAGAAGGCTGCCTGAAAATGTCAAATGGGGGCCGATCTTCTCTATTTTCGTAAAGGCTCCGTATTGAGAGGAGCAGAGAGAGCGCAGGGAGAAGTACAGAGAGAGTGAGGAGGAGAAGGCCCAGAGTAAGATTGAGTGAGGTGTGAGTGAACGGGGGGGAAAGAGCAAGACTGTGAGATAGAGAGAAGAGGAGTGAGTGTGATCTCCCCTTTGTATTTATTGTATCATTTCTGATAAGTGAATTAACAGATTCCTCTCGTGGACGTAGGCATTGTTGGCCGAACCACGTATTAAATCTTGTCTTGTTGGGTGTGGTTGATGTTGGTGCTATCTCGCTGGGTGACTGGTAACTCGTTTTGGGCCACAACAACAATGGTATCAGAGCCAAATTCGAGGCACGGAGAGTCACCGGGTGCCACGGAGTACACATCTCGAATTCGACCAAAATCGAATTGCCTAAAACTGGGATTTGAGCATTACCATCACTTTCGTCTCTCGATTACGAAGCTCCAGCACCAAACGGAGTAAAAATCGGAATCCAAACGAGCCCTCAGCGCCCGATTGAAGGTCGGAGAGTCAGATCCACGCGCCACACGCGCCCCGAACGGTTGATGACGACTGAGATGTAACGCTCCACTCGCTGCAAGCGCGCTGAGAAGTCGCCCACGCAGCCGCCACGCGCCAGAGGAGGGCCTGACGCGCGCTCAAGCGCCAACCACGCGCTTCCACGTGGCCCCAGCGCTCTCACGCGCCCTTGCACGCGCCAGCGAGTGGCGCAACTCGGCAGCCAGATAGACACGCGCCCGCACGCGCCCTACACAGTCCAGCGGAGTGGCGGCAACTGCGTGCACAGAGCGCCAATCGCCACAGCCGATCCCAGTCCACGCACCTAGCCACGTCAGCTTGGGACGTACACTGCGCGCGCACACGTGTGAGCCGCGCCAAGCAGGCCCTTAATCCGCGCCGGATTCGAGCCGAGTTCGTCAATCTTGAGCCGTTGACCAGTTGACGCAGCCGGCCGTGACCGCCGCCGCTGACCGTTTGACTGCGTCACGTGACCGTTTGACCAAGGCGTTGACCGAGAGTGAATTACACCTTTGGTCCTGAACCTTTCTGATATTTCCATTGGTTCCCTTGAAGTTTGGGAAAATGCAAATTAGACCCCTGGGAGTTTGGAAATTGCAATTGGTCCCTGGAAAAATGAATATTTTTTCAATTAGTCCAAAAGTTTCAATTTTATTCATTTGGGTCCCAGAAGTGTCTGATTTTTGACGGAAAAAGCCTATTCTGAGTTTTCTCGGCGTTCCGGGGATCCATCGCGGGGTCGGTTTCGAAAGATTTGTTCTATCTAGAAAATAGTAGAAGGAAGTAGTAATATGGCGGAGGCGAGACTAATTTGGGAGCTATGATCATGCTTTCAGTACAAATTACGCTCTATGGAAACCGAGGATGGAAGACATCCTATTATGCAAAGATTTGCCATGATCCTTTAGAGAATAAAGGTAGAAAAAAAACCGGGCAGGGGGCGGAAGGGAGAAGAAGGATGGGAGTGGACGAAGATGAACAGGAGAAAACAATCGGGCTAATAGACAGTGCATGGACCGAAGTGTCCACCATTGTAGCACAGAGACGAGTGCTACGAGTGTGGACCAATTGGAGAAGATCGTATCAAGCGAAGACATCGCGGGAATAAGGCCTTATTGATGAGAAAGGCTGTGTAAATTTGAAACTACAGAGAGGGGACCGTGGCGGAACATACAAGTGGTTCAAGAATTTGGTCGACCATGAGCAGTGAGCGTGTTTTGTGACCTAAATTCGCCGAATGAGATGCAGGCCTCTACTGCGTCTGAGTTTCTTTACATGAGAGTTGGAGAATTGGTGGTTCTCTCAGAATTCCGCGAAGGATGGGAAGTTGACTATGAGTATAGTCAAGGATTGCCCATTTCAAAGAAGAAAGCACGGGAGAAAGAGATGGGTTACGACAGAGCGAAGGCAGTGAGTCGAGGCCTTAATCTCAGACGGGAAGCAGGGAAAGAGGTCGAGGTCACCAGAGGAATAATGGAGAGGGCGGCCCAAGGGTCACAATCAAGGGGTGAGTTTAGTGTTTTTTCTGCGATCAAGAAGGGCATATGAAGAGGAATTGGCCCCAAAGTATAAAGCACAGATCCAGTTCTTCAGGACCAGCATCAGCATCGGTATCAGTGATGACAGATTCGGGACAACGGATGCTTCCGAGTTCATCGGCAGATGAGATCCAGATTGGATATGATTCAGGAAGTGGCCTACCAACATTTGTAGAGACAAGGAGATGTTCTCTACCTATACGACATGCGAGGGACTTGTACGGAGGCGAAACAACCCGACGAACAAAGTTGTTGGCAAGGGAATAGTCCGGTTCCGCATGGCAGAGGGAGGCTGTGACGTGACAGAGGTACAGGCATGTCCCAAAAACTACGGAAAAAAAAAATTTGCTCCATTGGGGATGCTAGAGCAATGGGGTTTGCAGCATTGCCAGCACGGGGGGAGGGGAGGGAAGGGGAATCTGAGAATCTTTCAAGGGAAAACAAAGAGATGCTGCGGGGAAGGAGATAAAGGACTATATCGGCCTGGAGGGGAGGAATGTCCAGACAGGAAGAGATGTGTCCGACATGGGTCCAAGTGAGTGATAATTAAGCGGAAGGAATGGACAAGGAAAGCAACAGGGTGCCACCAAGCACACAAAGCAAGCGAAGAGACAAGAGACACCTGGAGGAGCCAGAGTGGTACGCAGGAGCGGCTTGAGGACAAGCTGCGGAGTCTGACCAGAAGAGAAAAAGACAGTTATGAAGCCAGTGCGATTGCATAGAAAAGTCCAGAGGAAGGAGACAAAGTCGATTCTGAAGAGTTGTAAATCGAACCGGCGGCGACATCGCCGAAACGAGTCTCTTTCGCTCTCGATTTGTCAGTGAGTGGGGATCTATCCAGACGTGTTACACAAGGGAGGAGAGGGAGCCACGACGACTCGCAATGTGATTGTGTAACTTTGCGGAGCTCTCGGTGAGGGGGAGCAAGGCACCTAAGGAGAAGGGTGTAGACACTTCAAGGGAAGTGACGTGCCAGTGATGGGGGGGGTGGGTAAACGTATATCGGATGCAGCCTTGCAGATATTACGGGCGGAGTGGATCAGATTACCTCCAATGGCTGGAGGGGGAGATGTTGGAAGTCCAGCCCATTGAAGCCATAGGATCCAAAGGCCCAAGACCAAGGGTGGGAGGCCCAAGCCATGAAAACCCATCCAAGCCCAAGGCCCAAGCTTTGCCAATCCTTACCAAGATCTTTCTAGAAGCAGCCTCCAATTTGGTAAGTTTGGCAGCGACTTGTCTATGATTGAAGAGGCGGAGAAAGAAAAGAGAGAAGGGGAGAGGAAGAAAAGAATGCAGAGAAGAGAGAAAGGCTGATGATGAATGAAAATGTCAACAATGGGGGCCGATCTTCTCTATTTAAAGGCTCCGTTTGAGGAGTGAGAGAGCAGAGAGCGCAGGAGAAGGTACAGAATGAGGAAGCGGGCAGTGTAGATGAGTGAGGTGCCCTTAAATGGTGAGTGAAGAGAGCAAGAATGTTGTGAGCTAGAGAGAAGAGTGAGTTGAGTATGATCTCTCCTTTGTATTTATGAATTCATTTATGATAGTTGACCCCCCCCCCCATTACAGATCTCCCCTCTCCCCGTGCGCACGTTTAGGCCATTGTTGGCCGAACCACGTAAATCTTTGTCTGGTGTGTGTGGCTGATAATGGTGGGAGTGACTGGTAACTCGTTTTGGGCACAACCAAGGCCTCCCAAGCACCGCTCCCTCTCTAGCCACATTCGGACCCATCCGCAATAAGTATGCCAAAGCCCTCGCGGCCTCCGCTTGCGTCCCGTTATTATCCCCAAACACCGCCACCGTCTCAAGGAAGCCATCCAACACCGCCACCTCCAGCCTGACAAATTAGCAGCCCTCCGGCTCCCATTGGCCGCCGCGATGTCGGCCCAGAAGAAAGCTTTGCGTTTGTTGCGGCCGAAACTCGAACTCGGACCGAACTTCGTGATTGGCCGACGACAGCACCGACCTCAGCGACCTTCCAAAGCACGGAGGACGGGTGGAGGCCATTCGGTCTGACTTCATCCGAGTGACAATTCGGCCGAACGGACTCGTTTCGACCGGTCAATCGCGTGCTCGATATGGCGTAAATCTGCCCTAAATTTTTATCAGACCGGTTCTCGGTGTTGCGTTGTGAGGGGACGCGTGGAGGCGGCGACGTCGGAGACTAGGGTTGCGGAAAGCGCGATAAGCGATAGCGGGATAGAGGAGAGAGAGGGGCGGGTGGCGGTGGAGGATGGGCGGAGGCGACGGCGGCGGGGGAGGGACTTGCTGGGGATTCTTGATAGCCTCCTTGGGGTAATCAAGGGAATTGTGAGAGGAAGACGAAGATGACGATCAGAGAGAGCGGCGGTATCGGTTACAGAGACGAAACATACTTTTTGATATGGATCGAAATGGAAATGGAAATGTTTTTGTTTTTGTTTTTGTTTTTTGAAAGGAAAAAAAAAACCGCGGTGGATTTTCTAAGGGAAGATTCGAACTTTGTAAAGAGGGAACAAAACTACTTCACGATCTATATTGTTTTTGGGTTTTGGGGTAACCACCTTTGAATCCTCTACTTCTTGGACTCCATGCCCACCAAGCCTTTTAACAGTAATTAACAAATAAATTACTGAATTAATAACTTATGTATTACGTGACATTTTAATTGAGGCTCTATTGGGGGTGATTTTTTTTATAAAAAAAATTCAAAATTTTGAGGTGTGTTTGAGTCAATAGAGATGTCAATTAGATCAGAATAACACGGTCACAACAACACAACATTTAACCGTGCAACACTCAGGGCACCGGTGAGAGTTGGAGGACCACCTTTTGGGGGCCACGACACAATGCACGAATAGGTTGGCCAATGTGCCATGTCCAACTTAGGTTTTTATCAAGTGCTTTGAGATACAAGTCTCGTGAGTAAATAAAACCTGACTCATTTAAAATTTTGTCCAAGTTCTGTGGGCTGAATTGTCGTAAATGATAAAATTCTCACTCTATTTTTTAACTAAAAATATAATGTCTTATAATTAAGAAATTTATTTTATGTTCACTATGTTTTCTATTTAAAAATATTACTCTCACACATTTTTCATTGTTATATTTATTTTTTTATTTTTATTTTTTTGAGCAAAATAAAATTTTTATTATTCTTTTTTATACTATTTTGTACGTGGAATAATAAATTTATCATTCTACAAGTGACACATAGTAAATACACAGTATGAGAATTTGGTAAAATAATAAGATTTTTCCTTTTTCATTCAATAATCTATTGAGAATTTGTTGGAATAATAATAAAAAAATCATTCATGTGTTTTTTTCTTCTTGGGTTGTTGACGTCATTTTCACTACTCGTCGGTGGTGTTATCGTTGTCACCATCAACGATAAGCAAAATGAAAAGTTTTTTGAAGCAATTTTTTTTGGGGTAAAGTCTCCCCTTACGAAGAGTTTCACCGAATGTTTTTACTGAAATTGGAAACACGTCGTTTCGGGTATAAAAAACAAATTAAAAAAAAAAACTCTAATTTGGACCAATTCCTGCCCTTTCAAGGAAGAGATCCCTCCGGCGACATGGTGGAGAATAACACCCACAACCCCACCCCTCTCCTCGAAGGTCCACGTGGCGCCAACCGCCTCGCCACCAACCTCCGCCTCATCGCCATTGCGTTCTCCGTCTCCGAACCACCCCCCCTCTCCACCTCCAGATCGCCGCCTCATGAATCTCCACCGCCGTCCGCCATCTTCCGAAACCCCCAACCCTCTCACCTCTAGATCCACCACCGAGAATCTCCACCGCCGCAACACCCAATTGCGAGCGGTGGCGCCACCGGTCGATCTTTCGAGGAGAGGACCCAACCACCATTCTTTTTCTCAACTTTCAGTTTTAGCATTACTGGACATGACTTCTTTCAAATCAAGTGCCCCATGCAAGAACAATTAACTTTGTTTGGTCACTGACTGAATCACAAAGTAATACAACATCAAAGACAAACACAGAGCACATAAGTCAAATCAGGTGAATTAATTTTGATACACACAATAAAACAAAAGGGGAAACACCGGGACCAGTGACATCATAATTGATCAATCACAGAAACCATAATCACGTAATTTGAAGAACCATTAATTCGACGAAATCCAAGTGATCAATCACAGAAATATGGAAAAATTAGTGAGTTGACTCACCGAGTATTCGAGATCAGAAGGGGAACACCAGGACCAAGCTCTCTACTAAGCCGTCGACGGTGCTGGTGGCACGTACCCTCCTGGAGATTCTCTCAGAGGAACAAAACCCAGATCGATATTCGTCAAGTGATGGGAGAGGACGATGGGATGTAGGCCGAGGTCTCCCACGACGCCACTTGAGCTCCGACCAGATGGTGGTCTTGAGGCGGAAGTTTGGTGCGAGGCGGTGGCGCCACCGTTGACCTTCGAGAGAGGGGTGGGATTTGTGGGGTGTATTCTTTCTTCCTCATTGTCGCAGTAAAAAAGAGCGCCTCTCTCTCTTCTTTGTATTTGACTGAATTGGTCCAAATTTAGGTTTTGATTTTTTTTTATACTCGAAACACGCCGTTTCGAGTTTTCGTAAAACATTTCGGATAGAACTCTTCGGTAAGGGTAAGACACTTACCCTTTTTTATTAGTCCCCTTTACTTGTAAAAAATAAATAAAATATATTATTTTTTTATGCCAACATTGTTTCTTTCGAAAAAAATAACATGACCTCTTGGGTGGGTCTTACCTTTGTAACAAACAATTTACAATTTCCTAAAAATTAGTATGGAGATTTCGCTTTAACCTCATTCTCAAAGGCATAGTGCCAATATGGTCATAAATAAAGAATTAGTAAGAAAAAATCTTATACCGATCGAATCTTTATTTAGAACCACGCGACGGTAACAGTTTAATTTGTGATTAAAAGCTACTTTCTTCATTCTCTCGCATGTTTTTTTTGTAACCGTAACCTAAGAGCATCTCAAAGTTCAAACAATACTTTCTATTTTAATAAAATATGATTTTTTTTCAAATCAACAAAAAAATAATACTCCAATGGTTTTTTTACCCAAATCACAGCAACACACCACCAAATCACCTCACCATCGTCGTCTTCTCTACCATCTAAAACTCCAAAGTCCAAAGGACTCAATCCACCTCTCTCTCTCTCTCTCTCTCATACACACGGCCAAATCCAAAACCCCACAATCCACCACTCTCATACACACAACCAGGGCCCAAAACCATCAACCATAGACGCTGATGGTAGACCAGCGCCGCCCCGATAATCAACCAACACCTTAACCGAGTCAACCGACCACCATATCAAACCCACAATCACCGACTAATCACAAATCAACCACCACTCAACCCTAATAAAAAATTAAATTACTTTAGAGAAATAATTTGGATTTCAGTGATTTTTCTGAGGGGAATATTTGCATATTTTATTTTACAATTTCTCTAATTAAGACAAACGGGATAAGTAATTTTTTTTTTATGAAAGCACAAAAAAGTGCTACTAAATATAAAAGTGATCTAAAATAATTCAATTTATCACAGACGAAGCCTTAGTCTTCGTTTGCAGGGCTTTTTAACAAAACCTTTATGTTGGACTAATTATGAATGGCAATGCAATGCTAGCACAACACATAACACATTGACTGAGACATACGCTTCTGTTGATGTTTCGACAAAGGAGAACTTGAAAAACTCGGGAAAAGATTGTTGGAGAAACCAGTTCCACAAGTAAACTTGGAGACGGGTCTCTCATAGTCTGTTAAAAATGGTGGCACAAATGAGGAGACCTTGAAAAAGTATAGAAAGAAATTAAACAATTACATACATTTAAACTGTATTAGTGCAATGTTTTTAATCAGATTATGTAACTAATGTTGCCTTTTTATTTCATTGGAGGTTTTCAGAATTGCTTTCCAATGAAAGAAGGCTTTAATTTCTTCAAATTTCAGGTTTCCTGGCCGGGCTTCTGGCTGAGTTATTGGGTGGGCTTTCGGGGTTTCATTCCACCATGTCTAGGGCAAACTTCCGTTTGCTATACGAAGGACCCATGGTTTTCCTAAAAGTTCCACTTCCTTTCATAACCACGGCCCAAAATAGGATGCGTGCAAAGCCCCAATACTTTTCATAACTTCCTATAGGTTGTAAATCGCGCCTCGGCCCATTTCTTTTAGGGTGTGGGCGGACCGTCCCAAGCACATCGGCTCCAACAAATAATCGGACTTTAGATGGGCTGCCCGTTTGTCAAATGTCTAGGCCCGTGCCTTACCCACAACCCGAATACGAAGTTTAGACTTTCTTGTTAAGTTCAGCTATAACATATTGATTTATTAAATTAAAGTTACGTAATTATGATTGACTGATAATAAGGCGATGAAACCAAATTTCTTCCCCTAAACATCATTAAAAGTTTGAAAGGTTTAATAAAATATGTCAATTGTGTTCAAAATCAAAAACATCAAGTGTTGCATGCTTGTTGATGATGATTTTACAGTGATTGTCCAATAAAAATAAGGTTTATTTACTAAATATCATATTAATACATTATACAGAAAATCATATTGTAGAACACCATTTTCTATTCATATAAAAGTTACCCTTCTCGTCATCGACAAAGATGGATTAAACTAACAAAAAGTTCTTATCCATTCAGGTTAAATAAACAATCGTGCCTCTGTTTGGTTTCGTTTTCAGGATCAATTTTTTAAAATATATATTTTCAGAAATAGTTTTTGAGAACAAAAAATTCATTAATGTTTTTCACATTTTATTCATTTTACTGAATCTTTTTCTGAGTAGTTTGAAGATATTTTTCTAAAGTACACTTTTCATATTTTCTTAAAATATGCAATTTTATTGAAAACTTTAGAAAACAAGTTTCAAAATCAGTCATTGCCAATAAGATTGTTTTTTAAATCAATTATTTGCTGCAAAAGATGATTTTTAAAAACTGAACGCGAATAGAAATTCCTTTATTATTCAAATCCAATTAATGTAAGCTCCTTCTACTACGTGGTAAGAAAACCTATAAATGACTCGAAACAATTTTTCAAGAATTTCTTCGTGGATCCCATATATTATTAGTATTTTTACCATATATGGCATGGACACCGATTATTTCACATGTTATGCAATAACACAATTCTATTGAATTAATAGGCAATGACTTTTTCTTTCTTATTATTAATTACTATTAACAAAAAAAAAAAAAAAAATTCTTGTAATGTTAACACTATATTTATATAAATCTATAAACTCATATTCAAATTGTATACGATAACTAAAATATGTATTAAGAAATCAGATGACGATACTTGCTTAAGAAGTTATTGTTTTCTAAAAGATAACTTGCATTTTCTTTCATCCCTTCTTTGTCTCTGTCAGCCGATGATGAAATCATCATTTATTGTGACATAATTAACATCGCATCAACGTGGTTATTAACTTTCTTGTACATTAAAATAAAAGCTAGGTTTACTAAAACTTGTTTCCTTCTCCTTAATTAACAACATCTGAGATTAAAATGAGCATTGTGATTTGTGTTGGACCTAATTAAACACACGTGGGTATAATAATCATCATTTTCTCATGTCAAAATTTAGAAACCTCTCAACCTGCTGGTTGATTCATGAACTAGCAAGAACTGCATAAGCAAGACGCTATTAATTATAGTATCTAGCGAGTCATCAAATCAACCATTTAATGGAATAGAAATTTTATATATTATATATATATATATATATGTTGATTGCATGTTTATCTAATATCCTTACCGATTCAAGTAATTTAAGGAAACAATCAACTCTAATGGACAACCCCTCCATATTCATTTTATTGTTACTATGTGGCTGCTTGTGATTAAAGCTTGTTATACATGTTTGGGACAAATTCGCGAGAACTAAATTTTCGTCTTATTGCAACTACACTTGCGGGTCTTCGACTTTTAATAATACATGTTCTATCGCAACCAAATGATTTCCTCTAAAGTCTCTCAAGTTTCACAGAAAGATATTTAAAGTTCCTAATGAATGCTTAATTAGTCGATAGCTATCATGTAGCCAATTTTATTTTGTTATCCATTTTTGGGTCGGATACATTTTCTGGTTTGTAATTCATTTATTTACGCGGTCCTATTTAATGGGTATGCCCACTTATTGGAATACAACATATAAATAAATATATTGGATTAGAACTTAAAAAAAAAAAAAAAAGAATTATAGACTTTGGTCGCATAATCCACTATGAAAAAAAAATTAGAGGCAAAATTTTACCATGTCTCAAAATGTGCGTTCTAATTAATTATTATCTTGATTTACATTTTATTCAAGTGAATAAATGTTCTTCTAACCTATGGAATCTGATCCTTTCTCTATTCATTCTATCGTCTTCTACGTCCCATTTGGAGCATGTGAGGTCATGAATGACCAATTTAGGTCCTGTGGTATTTGTTTAAAGAGTATATTACCATTTGCATTACATGTTAAATCACAATTGCATTTGTATATTGGATTTATGAAAAAAATCTTTAATCTACTTTCATATATTGGATTTATTAAAAAAAAGAGAAAATATAACTCCTTATTCATATTCAGTTTTTATGGATAACCAAACAAATAATAAGTTTCTTTTTTTTATTTTCTAAAACAAAGAAAAAAATTAGAGTTACTCCACATACGTTAAGATGTAGAAAACAGATCTGTTGAAATATCCCACATCGCCCAGTTCTAGTCTCTCTATGTTGTCTATAAGGCTCACGTTTTCCTCTCTTTAATATATGAGTTTTAATGAGAAAGATGAGCTGAGTCTGTCGTCAAAAGTTGTAGTTATGGGCTGAGGTATGGTGCACAATGCACCAAAATTGAATCTGCACTCTGTATTTGTTTCCTAAATACTTTTTTTTTTTATTCTGGTGTAAAGCTTTGGCTTAATTTTCGCTTCCTTTGACTCAGTATATTTTTTCAGCGCTTTCTCTTCCTATTTTTATTTCCCGAATGATTAGATTATCTAATTTTTTCATCTTCTTTTTTATTTGGCTCACCAAATCCTTGATCCAAAAACATCCTTCATATGTGACATATTAGACAGCCTAACTACTGGTCATATAATATCTAACCCAAGTTTCCTTGAGCATAGGATTTCTTATCATCTTGAATAATAAATTAAGGAAATTGAAGCACAAGAGCCTAACAGGGGTGTTTGGACCGTGGACAATTTCAATTCCAACTCAAGACTCTAATAGGGTGATTCTAGGGTTCATCATACAACATCCGTGAACTTTCCTATAATTTAAAAAAAAATATTAGCAATTTCTTGCTACTCAAGATTCATCAGTATGTAGTAGCAAACTGGATTTATATTTCTTTCCTATTAAAAAAAAGATTGTACAAGAAAGTTTCTTGAAGCTTGAGGCCTATAAATAGGTAACCTAGCTAGGAGGGAAATCCAAATTAACATCTCAAATTTAGAAAGTGCTACTGTTACCCACTTGTTCCTTATCCATTCATTCTATTGTTGTGCTGATTAGGAAATCTATAACATTTTAATTGTGATTACTTTAAAAAAATTAATGGAGAAAGAAGCACATCACATGTTTCAAATCCACCCCCCAACATATATCTGGAAACTTGATCACCAGTCTCAGCATTGATGGAGTGGCATTTAGAGGTATCAAAGTCCTGCGTGCTACATCCTTAGTTTCCTTGAAATCCGCACTTCAGGTATACCCATTTCCCTCCCCCCTCCCTTTTTTCGTCGTTACAAATTAGGGTTGCGCAGAAAACTCGTCGTTGATACCCAAATTGTCACGAACTGACATGTGGCGATTTTGGTCTTGGTTTTTTAACTAGAATTTGCTTTTGGTTTGGAAAATAAAAATCGCAATACAATGATTTGATTTACAATTTTGAGGTTGCGGTTTTTGGTTTTAAAACTAACCGAACCATGAATATTACAATTGTAGAAAAATGTCACATGCAATATATGAATACCACATGTTTCATACACAAAAAACTACTATACTTTGATTTTATTAGTAAAGGTTTTTTGTACCAAAATTATCTGTATTGGCCAATATAGATCGCATTTTCCCTTGCAAATATTTTGAGTCTACAGACATTATTTTTGGCAAGACCCCATCGAACCCAATACAGAATTCACGGTTCAAATTGTCGTTTGTTACGCTTTGATTGATTTTCCACAGTTCGCAACCAATCGGTTTAATTATAAAACAATAATGCAATGAAAATACGTACATGAATCTCGGGGCAAGATCTGGATAATTTTTATTCCAGTATTCATGATATGGATCAAGGTTTTCATTCAAAGAATTAGCTAGGTCAATCTTGGCTATACAATATGGGGGGAAAAGTTCCATGGATTATGGAAACATTTTCGTGGCCATTGTTTCAACACAAAATAACGCAATACAAATCAAAATACCACACATGAGGTGGACTTAATTACATAATACTAATCCAAACAATGCAACTTTATGAATTATAATTAGGAGTTGGATGGGGAAGATGCAAGACTTGCAGATTACTTCGATGTGATTGCTGGAACGAGCACGGGTGGTCTTGTCACAGCCATGTTAACTACTCCAGACGAAAATAATCGTCCTCTCTTTGGCGCGAAAGATATCAAACAATTTTATCTCGACCATAGCCCTAAGATCTTCCTCTTCCCACAGAAACGGTAATTTCAATCGCTAATATTTCCTTTTCTTTGCACCAAAAAATAAAAAAAATCCAAATGTTGGTACATAACTAGAGATTACAATTGATACAAGTTGGTGGTTTGATCATTTTGACGAATATTTTTGGCAGGGGCATATTGGGGTCCATCAGAAACAATTTGAAGCTACTCACAGGACCCAAGTACGACGGAAAATACCTTCACCAGGATATAAGGGAGAAACTCGGAGTGACTCGATTGCATCAAACATTGACTAACGTTGTCATTCCAACCTTCGATATCAAGCTTTTGCAGCCAACTATTTTCTCAACATACGAGGTATAGATCAATCAAATAATGATATTTATATACAATGATTCACCCTAATCAATTTATTTGAAATACAGGACAATGTGGTATGAATCAGAACGTTTTTCGTTTGGGGTAGGTGTTGTAGCTGTTGTCTGTATTATTTGGGTCCCACTTCGGATCTAATTATATAATCAAATCAAACTGTAGATTTATAGCTACCTGATCAAATTATAATATTTTTCGTAGAAAAATTGAATGACAAGTTTGATATGATTTTATGGTTGTCAATGTCTAGCAACTACCCAATGAAACGGTCTAATGCATATCATAAACCCTGTGCGGGCTACATGACACCTAATCCAAATCCGAACTTTTTTAATTGAAGATAATTTTTTATTTTTTGGAATTGACCAAGAAATTCACGAGAAAAGTCTATTTCCCCCTATTTCCTGGGAAACTAAAAAGGACTTGCTTAGCCGTCTTATAATTATTGTGGATTTCTAACCTCGTGAAGGTGAAGAACTCGCCGTATTTGGACGCTCGATTGTCTGATATATGTATCAGCACATCCGCAGCTCCAACGTATCTTCCGGCCTACCACTTCAAGAACCAAGATAACGAAGGAAATGTTCGAGAATTCAATCTTATTGATGGTGGTGTTGCTGCAAATAACCCGGTACGATTCTTATTGTGAGCATTGCTATTTGGATCGAAAGTCGATCCCTACTAAATCAACTGATTTGTCGTCCAATGCTGATCCAACACATCAGTTATTTTTTATCTGAATTCGGCTTGAACGATTCTAATATTTTAATGAAATTGAAGTTGATTTTTTTTTTTCAGTGACACCTAGGAACACTCTGAAACCTAAAACCATTGTATACCAAACATATAATGAGGACTCATTGAACTGATTTCATGTCTTTGTTTATATGTTGAAGGCTCTAGTTGCCATAAGCCAAGTGATAAAGCAGATCTTTGCGAGAATCCAGATTTCTTCCCAAGTAAGCCCATGGATTACAGTCGGTTTTTGGTAATATCGATAGGCACCGGCTCGCCAAAGGTGGAAAAGAAGTACACTGCTAAAATGGCAGCCAAATGGGGTGTTTTGGGTTGGTTACTCCAACGGAGGTTCGACCCCATTAGTTGACGTATTTACTCAAGCAAGTGGTGATATGGTCGATTTTCACAATTCTGTTTTCTTCCAAGCTTTTAATTCCGAACAAAATTACCTCCGCATTCAAGTAATTAAGTCTCATTATTCTTTGTTTCCCTTTAGTTCTTCGATTTAATTAGTATGCTTTAAGGTTTCTTAAACTTGTTAATGAATTACGTTTCAGGAAGACAAGTTAACTGAGACGAATGCTTCAGTTGATGTGTCTATAAAGAAGAATTTGAATAAACTTGTTGAAATTGCCGAAAACTTATTGAAGAAACCAACTTCAAGGGTAAATTTGGAGGAGGGCGTCTTTGAGCCAATTGAAAAGTGTGGTACAAATGAAGACTCCTTGAAATGGTATAAAAACAATTACAATGAGCATCATAATAATAATTATATTCAATAAAACACTTCTTTGGGTATTAATAATCATGTTTTTCATATCCAGGTTTGCGAAAATGCTATCGGATGAGAAGAGGCTTCGAGAGCTAAAAGCGCCGCACACCAAGAAAGACTCAAAATAGTGTATTTTAGTCGATTCTATGTTGATTGTAATTTAGCCTTGTAATCTTATTTTCTTGCTTTCGTAAAATGATTGTTATTTGATTTTTATTTCTTATACCCGTCATGTGTTTTATGAAATAATTTATACATTCCGTTCATTTGTTATCAAATTTGTGCATGAAATCATTCAGTTGTTATTTTATATAAAAAAAATCTTTGATGATGATATTTTTTATACAGATTCACTTGGTTGGTTATGATTTTTATATTTCATTTTTATTCAAATTCACTTAATTTTTTTTATCTCTATTAGGTAAAATTTTCAAAAATATCCTTCTATATAATTATTAATGCCTTTTAAATAAACGTAAATCAAAAATATAAATAGAAGAACATGTTTTTGTAAATATATCTAATGAAAATAAGAGGAAAAAAACTCCTTTTTCCATCAACATAATCGACTAAACTAGGTCATATTGGGAATTGGGAGCGAAGCTTTTCTCGTGCTCTTTCTGCACGTGGCGCCGGCTGTCGTCTGTCGCCAGTTCTCGGTCATGGGCGGATGTAGCAAGAGACAAGTGGGTTCAACTAAGAAAAAAATTACAATAAAAATTTTTAAACACCGTTTAATATTCTAATAAATACAATTTTAACCCTACAATTTTACTATAAATCTAAATTGTTTGACTCTAACTGTAAATTCTGTAATTAAGTTGAATCACTCGAAATTACTTTAGAATTTTACCTTCTTTCTGGCTCTGCCCCGTGTCCGGTCACCTTTGGCGTCGATCTTGTTCCCATCCGTAATCCTTCTAATTTCAGTAATCTCTCTCGCATGTGTGTATTGGTGGAATTCCACAACTACCGCCGGCTTGAGTTAGGGTTCTGTATGGTTTAAACTTTAGGGTTAGGGTTAGGGTTGGGTTTGAATGATTCAGGTCAAGGTGGCTCTTGGTGACGGCTGTTGGCGTTTGATTCACACCACCTCAAGTCGTGTCTTTTGTGCGTGTTTACAGGCTGGTCAATATCTGCATATCTCTCTCTCTCTCACACAACAATCGGGAGGTTGTGCTTGTGATTTGAGTCGGTTCGGCGTCTCTCTTTTTCTCTCGCGGTGGATGTTGGTGGTGGTGATACGGCTGCTGTAAAGGAATGTATGGTGGGCGGTTGAGTTATAATGCCACGGGTTCCGCTTGTATAATTCGATTCCATAGTTTATGATTGGCTTGATCGGAAATTTGGTGCCCAATGTAGTGCTTTCATCCCATTTTGGTCCCCGTTTTATCAATTGTGCAGATGTAGTTCCCAATGTCTTTCATTTGTATCTATTTGATCCCTGGTCTGAAGCTGTCTATTTTCTCCGTTACGTTCACTGGCATTTTTGGGCTTTCACCCAAAAATCTACCGTCCCCATGACATGTGGCTCTCATGCAGCGATTTGGAGGCTCTCATGCAGCTTTTGCTTTTAAATAGTTTGTTTTTTTTCATACGTTTAGTTACAATAAATTGATTATGAATAAAGTTTTAATAAGTAATTTTTTTTGATTGACTGGTAGTGGTTAAGTTCGTTCGATAATCAAATTTGCTTGCTAACTAAACTTCCTTACTCCTACAAGGTTTCATGAAAGTGGGGTCAAATGTGTCAAAATGCATGACTGAGGATGATCATTTTACAGTGACATTCAATCCTGTCAATAAAAATAAGGTTGTACTAAATATCGTATTAGTATTAGTATTAGTATTTCTACCCTACATATGGCATGAACACTACTGATTTGACATATTATGCAATACCATAGTTAATTTTATTCATTTGATATGCAAATGTATTTTTTTAGGGTGAAATACACTGATCACCCCTGAGTTTTCCAGTTAATACACAAAAGCAAACCCTGACGTTTTGAGAAATGACAATGAGATCCTCTCCCTGAGGTTTGAAACTATTTTAAACAGATTCCCCCATTTTACACTAACTCTCTCGCTAGTGTTCTGGGTTAATACACAAGTATCATTGACGTCAATCGTTCTATTAACTAGTTTGACTGCCCATTAACCATGACATCAGCTGAATATGGTTTGAAATACTCATAATGTGCTTCTTCTTTTTGACTAAAATTTACTATATGCCCTATAAGGATTTTGATTCGAATTCCAAAAACAGTAAAATTATAATTATAACTCCTTAACTATTTATTGTATTATTTACGTAAACGCTTTTTGGTTACTAATTCTGGTTTGAAATGTTAGTGATAAAATGATCACAGGGTTATCCATTGTGCTTAAATTTCACAATTCTCTTTATGTCTAAAATAACTATTATTTTTTGATTATTATCAAATCAATATCACGTGGGTCTATAGTAACTTTGTCAAAAAGAACGGGCATATATGGTTATTTCAACCACTATTCAGCTGACGTTATGTAATGGTCATAGTCAATCTTGCTAATACTGAATGATTGACGTCAGGGCTACTTTATGTATTACTCCAGGAACTCAAGAGCTGACTGGTGTAAAAATTGCGGGGGATCTATTACAAGTTTCAATTTAAGAAGGTCACTGTCATTTTCAGCACGGCAGGGGTGCCGTTGTGAATTATCAACCCATAATCTCAAGGGTGGTCAATGGTATTTCACTCTTTTTTTTATAAGTTATTATCGTGTAGACTTTATTATACACTAGAAATCGCTTCAGGCTGCCCTCGCAATACGCATGTCGCGTCCCCAGCTAAGGATAAACTAAAATAAGCAAATAGCCGCACACCGGAGGCCATGTTCAAATAAATTTAAGAAAAATCAGAAAAACTACATAAAACATGCTACACATTATAAAGGTTTTTATAAAGCCCATCAATTATTATTGGCTTTCTTGGGCTTTGGCACAGTTTAAAGGGCCTAATAGCTTCACACTATTTATTCTAAAATAAGAACCGCACCCTTTTATTCAAATGAATAAAGAGATATATATTTTTAACTTGTATATGGATCCAGCCCAAATTGGAAGTCAATCCATTTGTTTGCAAGCCCAAGCCCATGACCAATTTTAGCCTCTTCCCTAATGGAAGGGAGATAGAGTAGGACAGAGAGTGAAGTTGAGCGGCCGAAAGAAGTCGCAGGTGGAGGCTTCTCTACTCTCTCCTCATGTGTCACAAGTCCACACTAGGACTGCATGAATAGAGCAGCACCGCTATGACTCATCTTCTCCGCTCTGTGGACTATTAAAATTGAGAGGCGGAGAGAGTGCAGTGTAGATTGAAATCTTAAAGGTAAGAGTGAAGCTGTGAGAGAAGAGAGCAAGACCGAGAGATTGCAGATGACAATGATTGAGTGAGTTGAGTTGGTATCTCCTCCTTTATATTCTTGTAAGTCATTCCTAAGATAGTGAAATTAATCAGTTCCTCTCGTGGACGTAGGCATTGTTAGCCGAATCACGTAAATTTTGTCTTGTGTGAGTGGTTATATTGTGACAGAGTGACTGATAACTCGTTTTGGGCACAACATTTATTCCCATTTGGGTTTGGGTTTCAAATGGGAAAGTATATATATATTAAGAGAATAAAATACCAAATATGATCGGAAATATTTTCATGGGATTATAAGGAAAAATCCTGGAGAAACTCGGTTGCATCAAACATTGACTAATGTTGTAATTCCAACATTCGATATCAAGGATTTGCAGCCAACCATTTTCTTAACATATGAGGTCTCTCTCTCTCTACCAAGAACTTAGATCAATCAATTAATGATATTTCTGTGCAATGATTTAGCCAAATCAATTCTTGCTTTAGTCTTGTTCAGCAGTCTTTAATTTTTTATTTTTCTTTATTTATATTGGGGGTAACAGAGCAGTCAAGCAATTTGATTGTGGAAAATTGGATCTCGAAGATTTGTTGGAAGTCTTCAAAATCTAAACATAAGAGAAAAGACGCAACAAACACTCGCAAAATTATAACACTTCACATTTATGCAGATCAGTACGAGTCGCCTAAGCTAAAATCCAAACTGATCAATATATATAAACCAGTTGGTCTAGTAGTTCACATTTGAAGCTCTTTTATTAATTAATTAATTTGAAAAGAACGCACTTTTAAATTCATCTTTCTCCGATCCTCTTAAAGAAAAAATAATTAGTAATAATTATTGGGTTTTTTAACCTCCTGCAGGTAAAGAAATCACTGTATTATTTGGGATTCTCGGTTGGCTGATATATGTAGCAAGCACATCTGCTCTCAAACATACCTTCGGTCGATCCTTTCGAGAACCAGATTGGTGTGGTAAAAACTGGGTAAAAACTTGGCCGCGCAACCCAATTAAAAGTTCCGGAATTGCTCTTTTCAACCTCGCACTGGACCTCGGCAACCAACTCGGGCAACTCTGCGCGACCTGGCAACAGAACTTGACAAACGTAATCGTCCGGGGCGAGACCACTCAAATACTCCTCCGTCGTGAGATCAGACCAAGGCGAATATAAGATAAGCAAAGAATAATAGCAGAGCTTTGTGAAGATATGCGAGGGTTTACCATAAATTAATGAGCGTAAGTTTTAGTAATGGATGAGTCACTTTTATATAGTTGGAGAATGGAGAACCGTATAAGGAAAGTACGGCGTGATCCTCGGGAGGATAAATATAAAAAGAGATCCTGGAGATATCGGAGATAAAATAGGAGAATGCTATATGGAGATCATTCCTCAATCTTAGGTGCCGTGGTGAAGAGGAAGTCTCATGGAGTACTTATGGAGATACTTTGATCCGGCGACGTAGGAGATCTTGCCCAATGGTGAGTTGGAGAGAGGTGCTCATATATATATTGGCAAGGTGGTTAATTGGCGATGATGAACGGCCGACCAAGATTACATTGGTAATATGGCGACGTGGTCCTTCAGGCGATGTGCCTGACTTAAATATTTTACCCCACATCAAAGATTGACAATGGAAATGTTCGAGAATTCAATCTTATTAATGGCGATGTTGCTGCAAATAATCCGGTATGACTATTATTGGCAGAGAAGTGCCATTTGGACCGAAAGTCGGTCCAAAATCAATCAACTGAGAACACACTAAAACATTGTCCAACTTAGTAATAATGATGTATTAGATTTGAACTGATTAATTTCATGGCTTTTGTTTTCGATGTTGATGCCATTATGCATGCTTAGTTGCCATAAGCCAAGTGGCAAAGCAGATATTCGTTAGAATCCAGATTTCTTTCCAATTCATCCCATGGATTACGGTCGGTTTTTGGTAATATCCATACTAACGGGATCACCAAAATGGAAAGAGGTACAATGCCAAAATGGCAGCCAAATGGGGTGTTTTGGGTTGGTCATTCACTACGGAGGTTCCACTCCATTAGTTCGAACGTATTTCTCAAGCAGATGTTAGCTATATATTGCTTTATTATGTGTGTATATACCATGGGTAGTATAGAGTCATTTTGTCCTTCTCTTTTTGGCCTATTTAATCTCTCTCTCTTTCTCTCTCCCTCTTTGTAATCTTATCTTCTTTCTCCTAAACCCTAATAACAACAACTCCCTCTTTCTCTCTATCTCTCTATATACATATACACATTCTAACATGGTATCGAGCTTGTTTCTACAGCTATACCATCTCGCCCACCACCGTCAACATCTGTTCCGTTCCGCCACCACCATCCATAGTTCTGCCTCCATTGTGTTTCTCCTTCTTTTTCTCTTTGTTCCGCTCTTTTTCTGTATTCGGTCAACATAAAATTGGTTGGATCTGACTTTCAATCACACACATCCATTGTGTGTTCCTACTGAAATTCGAGTCCACCAACGTCAACAATCACCGCCAGAAACACGTCTCACTCGCGCTCCACTCGCCAGGCGCGACTGGAAGCTCCCACGCGCGCGTGCCTGCTGACGTCGCTGACTCACTCTGCACGTCCCCTGCTGACTTCACCTGCCACGTCAGCACCTCGCCATGTCAGCAACTGTCACGCGTCAGCCCCGGCCACGTCAGCTGCACGTCAGTCTGCCCGTCATCGCTTTGCCAACGTCAGCATGCCTGCCGCGTTCAGCACCTCAGTGGGGTTAATTACAGTTTCTTGACCCTCCACATTTTTTTAGTGTTTCAAATTGGTCCACTAATATTTCTGATTTCTTCAAATTGGTCCCTGAGTTTCTGATCTTCTTCAAATTGATCCTGAAGTTTCTGATTCCTATCAATTAATCCCTGAGATTCTTGTCCTTGACGAATTTGAACCCTCTGATTCCCATTTTGGGGGCCTTAGTTTCTGCTATTTTCTGCCTGTTATTGCTGTATCTGTTATTTTTGTATCATCTTTTTCCATTGTTTCTTTACGCTTGGAAACATGGATATCGAGGTTGCTAGGGCCTATTATTATCACTCTGGATTGGGGTCCCAACTATATACCAGGGTCTCAGGCGATGTCCATTTTTTCTCAAGGGAAGAAAACTTTGGCGTTATGTTAAGAGCACCGCCTCAGTTGCAGCTTAGACGTCTACTGATTTTTATTGTTCGCTCTGAGTAATGGGATAGTAAACATCATCAATTATCACTGGATCCGTATACTTCTATTCCCTTCTATCAAGTCCTACGTTGGGGCGATTTGACACTGCCCCTACCCATCTGTTATTTTGCTAGCCACCATTATACTACTGGCTGCTCTGCTTTTCAATATCAAGCTCTTGACTTCCCTGTTCCGATAGAACAAATCCTGACAGTCTATTAGTGCTTTCTTGCCTCAAGATTTATTCTATATGGTAATCAGTTTTGACTCCGTCCGAACCTAAGTGTTATGTGCTGGTGATTCGACCTGTTTGCCACTTTCGAGTCAACAGCGTCTTATTCTGTTCCTTATGGGGGGCTCTCGGATATTTCTGAGCCGGTTCGAGCCTCTCTGCTTCATCGCATTCCTCTTCCCCATTGGAGGCAGGCTATATCTGAGCTGTTATCTGAGGAGACTCGTTCTGGGCCTGATTTCGAGTTCCCATGTGACACTGCTCTTGCTGTGCCCCTGTTTCTAAACGGCGTGGCTCTTTTGGTGGTTCTCGAGGTTTTTTAAACTCTGGTACGCAATCCTCTGGTGTCAAGCCCTCTCGTCATAAGGAGTGCACCCTTTTGTCACGCCACTGATCAATGCTTCTTACTTGCCCCTGTTCGGTTTTGCCAGTATTGTCGCAGAAGGGCCTGGTCATTAAAATCTATGTCCCAACACTCCTACCCGCCGATACACTTCGTCCTCAGTCCTGCTGCTGCACTGTTGAGGTTTCCTTCTTCTGCTTCACACCTCCTACACTGATCGAGGTTCAGTGATTCTTTCCGGCACTTGTTCAGCAGATTCTATCAGCTTCCGGTAATTCCCTCTACTGCATTGTCTGCCTCTTCAGGTATATCCCATGTCTTTGACTCTGGATGTTTGCAATCACATGACTCTATCTCTTCTCTTCTCTCATCTAAATCATCTGACTCTTCTTTCCTGTTATCCAAACTGCTAATGGATCGCTATGACTGTTATCTGTTGACTGTATCTCTTCTGCTTTGTCTCTTCCCCCAGACATACTATGTTTCCTCAACCTCTCTTTAATCTTATTTCTGTTGGTCAATTATGGTGATCTTGGACTTACTGTTCTTTTCTCATCTCCTGGTTGTGTTGTGCAGGATCCGCAGACAGGTCGACATCTTGGGATAGGCCGTAGACAAGGGTCGACTGTTTTCCACCTCGTCCATCTTCACATTCCTGTCTTACTCTGCTGCACCCAATTCTGCTTCTCCTTCTTCACCATCTTTGGTATATGGCACTCCCGCTTAGGGTCATGTGTCGTTAGGACGGTTACGTCTTCTTCGTATCTAAAGGTGCTTAGGTCCTACTCTTATTTAATGAACACCTTGATTGTCCCAATTTTGTCATCTTGCCAACACATGCTTCAATCTTTTAATAAAAGTTTCTATCTCTCTTCTCTTTTGACTTGGTTCACTCTGTATTTGGGGTCCTTCTCTCCCACAAATACTATGGGCGGCTCACAGTATTTTGTTATATTTTGTGGATGATTTCTCTCGATATACCTGGCTGTAAATCTCTTACAGAATCGATCTCAATTACAACAGACTTACTATGATTTTGCTCACAGATGGTTAAAAACCAAAAACCCAATTTCTCGAGATATCAAAGTCCTTTCGCTCAACAATGCTCAAGTGACTGTGATTACCCTCCTTCCTTACTTTTTTTATTACGAGCCATGGCACTCTTCCCCACAGATCTTGCCCGGTACCTCTCAACAGCATGGGCGATCCGAGCGTAAACACCGTATTTACTGGATACTACTCGCGCTCTGCTTTCTCTTCTGTTGTCCCGAGAGGGTTTGGGGGAAGCCTCTTACCGCGCCTACCCTATTAATCGGAGTTCCTCACTCTTCTTAGTAACCTTACTCCATACGAGCGTCTATAATATGTACTCCTCCGATTATCATTCTCTTCGTGTTTTTGGTGTGGCCCTGCGTTGTCTTGTTACAGTCACTGAGGCGGCGACTAAACTTGAAGCCTAAGGGTCTCGTCTATGTTGCTTCTGGGTATGGGATTGCGCATAAAGGATATCGTTGTTGGGATCCTTTACTCTCGACGTCTTCGAGTCTCTTCGTCACGTTGTCTTTTGGGAACATAAGATGTTTTCCCTTCCTCCTTGTCTTCTTTTTCACAGTTATCCTCTTCCTCTGACCCGCCCCTATCTATTGATTCTGCCATTATCTTTTCCTGAAGATGTTGATGTTCCTACTGCTCTTCTGATGGTGCTTCCCTGATGTGTCACCACTCTTGTCTATCCTGTGTAGTCCCCGTCTACTGATCCTGGCCCTTCGCTGGCACCTCTACCCATCTGCTTAGTGATCTTCCTTCCGTCGTTTCCACTCGGGTAGGGAAAGTTCCCTCTCTCTTCGAGATAAAAAAAAAAAAATCATTGGGTTTTCCACTGTTTAGCTCAAATAACGAGCCTCGTTCCTATCGTGAGGCAAGTACTAACCCCCTTTGGCAAGCAAGCTAATGACATGAGGAACTAAAGCTCTTGATAAACTCACACTTGGGAACTTTGTTGATCTTCGCCTGGAAAATCTACATTGGGTGTCGTGGTTTATAGATTAGCCTCGAGCTGAATGGTACTGTGGAGCGCTACAAAGCCCGTCTGGTTGCTAAGGTTTTAACTCATGAGTATGGTATTGCTATGAGGATACTTTTGCTCCTGTTGCCAGGCTTACCTCTGTCAGGAGTTCTTCTTGCTGTTGCTGCTGTCCCGTATTGGCCTTTGTGTCAAATGGATTTAAGAATGCTTTTCTCAATGGTGGATCTGACTGGGTAGTTTATATGCAAGCTTCCTCCTGGTTCTTTCATCTCCTCACATCAGGTGGTGTCTGCTTCGTCGTGCTCTCTATGGCCTTAAGCAGCTCCACGTGCCTGGTAGGCCCAAGGTTAGCTCTACCATCTGTGGATCTTCTTGGCTTCTCTGCTAGTACCTATGACTCGCCCTCTTTAGTCCCGTCATCACTACTCGTGGCATTTTCTTCTTATCTCTATGTGGACTTATGATTATTACAAGGCATGATGCTCATGGTATTTCTGAGTCTCAGGACTTTCTTTCATTCTTTCAATCATCGTCACTTTGAGTATGAAAGACCTTGGTGCCTTGAGCTACTTTCTCTTGGTCTTGAGGTTTCATCTAGCTCTACTGTCTATTCCCTTACTCAAGCCAAGTATGCCTCTGATCTTCTTACCCGTGCTGGACTGTCATTGTAGACTTGCCTCTACTCCTCTGAGCAAATTTTCGCACTTTCTTCTCTCGATGGTAATTGTTACCCGATGCTACACCTATATCGACGCTCGTTTGTAGCCTTATTTATCTGCTTGTTCACTACTCGCCCTGACATTGGCTCATGCTGTTCCTCTTGTCAGCCAGTTTATTCTGCACCTCGTTTCCACTCACTATGCTTCCGTACTTTTCGTATTCTCGATATGTCAAGTCCTCACTCTCTTTCATGTATACACTTCTTCCACTTCTCCACCAGTCATCCCTTCAGCCTTCATGCCTACTCCTGATGCGATTGGGCTTGGGACCTAAACGGATCGACGATCTAACCTACCGGCTTCTGCTCTTTCTAGGTGGGGAGATTCTCTTATCTCGTGCGTAGTAAGAAGCAGACCCTTGGTTGCTCGCTCTAACTACTAAAGGCACTAAGGCTGCGTATCGTGCTCTTGGCTGACACTACCCCATGAAGCCTCATTTTAGGCTTCGGTGGCTACTTCAGGACATTGGCGTTTCAGTCATTCTGAGGGCTACTGTGCTCACTAGTTGACAATCCGTAGTGCTATACTGATGCTCACAATGATGTTTTTCATGATCGTACTAAACAATTGAGATGACTGCCCTTTATAATTATATTCGCAGCATGTTGTTCTGTACGGTTCATCTTCTTCCTGTGTCTTCTGCCGACCATTACAGCTGACATTTTTAATAAACAAATCTCTCTACCTTGTCGGTTTGGCTGCTCTCGTCTCCAACTCACGTTGATCTCTTCCAGACCTCCTTGAATTTGAGGGGGGGTGTTAGCATATATATTGCTGTATTGTGTTTTGTATTACACAGGGTAGTAAGAGTCATTTGTCCTTCCTCTTTTGCCTATTTAATCTCTCTTTCCTCCTCTTTGTAATCTTATCTCTTCTCCTAACCTAATACAAACTCCTCTCTTCTCTCTATCTCTCTATATACATATACACAGTCTAAACACAAGATATGGTCGTTTTCACAATTATGTTTTTCTTTCTTCCAAGCACTTCATTCCGAATTAATTACCTTCGTATCCAGTATTAAGCGCGTATTTTTTGCTCCATTGGTTTCTTCAACAAATGTTTTACTAGGCTTTTTTATGGTTCTTACCTTGCTAATGAATTATTTCGTAAAAGTGATCGTTAATTGGGACGGCTTATTCGGTGATGTGCTACAAAGAATAACTTGGATAACTTGGGGGGTTGAAACTGGCGAAAACTTATTGAATAATCATTTAAAGGGTAAATTGTGGAGTTGGGTCTGTTTGAGCCAATCGAGAAATATGGTACAAATGAAGATGCTTTGAAATGGTATAGAAACAATTACAATGAGCATCATAATACTATTTATTTTATATCAATTTTTTTTTTTGTATTAATTATCATTTTTTCGAAAATGCTTTCAAATGAAAGAATGCTTCTGAGCTAAAATCTCCGCACACCAAAAAAGTAGTGCACTTCTGTTGACTCTCTATTGATTGTTATTTAGGCTTGTAATCTTGTTTACTTGCTTCCGTAAAATGATTGTCATTTGATTTATTATTTTTTTATATCAATGGTACGGAGTAGTTACTTTTTTCTGAAATCTTTGATGGTGACACTTTTGGTACTTCATACTCATACAAATTATGAGGAAATTATGTGTTGCTCCCAAATTAAATTAGTCAAGGTGAAGTACTGAACACTCTGTGAGCGCTATGACTCAAAAAAATATGTTTTTTAAAAAAAAAATACTTGAGACAGAAAATATTTCCGATCATATATATTTATGATGGAAGACTAACTATCCATAATTTTTTATATTGAGGAGCAATTTAGGTATAACTGATGATTTGAACTATGAAGTCTCAAACCAACTATGAGTGCAACATCCATATTAGCGTGTCCTCAATGGGGTCACAAGCATTAGTTATTGCCACTTATAGGCCAATGATGAAGATGTAGTTCCTAGCTTGAATCATCCCCACGCATAAGGCCCACTACTTGGATTAATTCCTACCATTCTTACTTACCATTCTATTGAACTCTTACCAAAAAATCTTACCGAATTATTGCCACAAGTAATGATACCATCTTTTCTGTTCAATTGAAGGCTCACTACTGTTGTTCTAAAGAAGTAGCCCACCACTGGGAAAGCGCGTTGGGAAAAAAAAATATCTTACAGATAACTTGACTGATGAACGACCCTAACTTTGTGTTTAAGGAGTGGTCAGCTCAGACGTTAAAGATTAGTCTCTTTTTTAGACTGATTGGGCTGGGCAGGGGTACTAGGAAAAAAAAAAACAAGAACAATTGCAAGCAATTACAAATAAGAGGAACTCCCTCTTTTTTTCTCAAATTTTATTCATAATCAAAGCATAAATCTACTAGAGATAAGGATTGCATCCTTAATTATGACAGAAATGACAATCCTAAAACAACTTTAGGACTACTAAAAATGAAAAGTAACATCAGAATTGTTGGCAAACGTATACTAGATATCACAATGGCTGCATCATCCAAACCCACTAAAAACTAGTTCATGTTGGGACACAACTTCTCTGTAGAACTTTTCAAATCAAGTTATAGAAGATTAGTCGTCTATAAATACAACACGCCCTCTGTCAGTCTCCTAGAGTGGCTTCAGAACCTCTGTGTGTGTTATTCATCTAGCTTGTTCCTTTATGGACCGAACACAACCTTCCGAAAAAACACAAATGAATAGGAACCTAATCACCATTCTCAGTATCGATGGAGGTGGTATAAGAGGGATTCTATCATAGTCGAACCTGTTCTTGTTTTCCAAGTTTTTGGAAATAAAAACAACAAAAACTTTGAAAACACTTATTGTTTTCCATTTGTTGTACATTATTTAGGCTTTAATTGCGATGGGGGAAGTGAAGAAAGAGATCAACTGAGGAAGCCCTGAATTTGCTTCAATAGGGCCTACGGACTATGGCCGATATCTGGTCATATCATTGGGAACGGGCTCAGCGAAAGTCTAACAAAAGTACAATGCGAATGAAGCAGCTAAATGGGGTGAACTAGAGTAGTTAACTAGTGGCCATTCTGCTCCTCTAGTAACTGTCTTTACTCAAGCAAGTGGCGATATTGTCGATTTCCACATCTCGGTTGTTTTTAAATCTCTTCATTGCGAAAAAAACTACCTTTGGATTCAGGTTTGAGGTTCCTATATACAATATAGTTGGTTCTTTAGTTCTTGGGTAAATTATAAATTGTGGTCTAAATGAAAAACAATTGCAGGATGATAGGCTAAGTGGGACGGTTTCTTCTGTCGAGAAAACTACCAACCAGAATTTGGAAAATCTTTTCAAGGTTGCTGAAAGGCTTCTAAAGAAACCAGTTTCACGGGTGAATTTGGAGACACGGAAATTTTGAGCCTTCAGATCAAGAGACTAACGAAGAGGCTCTCATAAGGTGTAACATCACTATCCTACCCCGAACAGAACAATTCTAAGACACACTAATTATGATGACATTAGTTTCTATATCAATTAACCTTTTCTTTAATTCCTTTCTTTCATTTTATTCATTTTTTTGATCTGTTAGATTTGCGAAATTGCTCTCCCAAGAGAAGCGGCTTTGCATTTCTAGATCAGTACCCGTACGCGATGCAAAATTATAAGTTAAACTAGCTTGAGCAAAGCACTCCCAAAGAATATTCCTGTCAAGTTGGCAACCGCGATAATGTAATCTATTTCTTCTGTCTCATAAATAATCCCATGGCGACAGGATAAAATTAAAATGTAATCTATTTCCTCATCCTCATCTCTCTCTCTCTCTCTCCGCCCTCGACCGACTTGATTGGCAAAATGTAATCAACTTATTAAATAATAAGAATGCTTTTGGGACCCCGAAAACGTGGTTAATGAACTGAGCAAGCCGTCACCTTTTTAACTTCCTCAGTCACAAATTGGTTGCATATGGTTGGAAAGTAAAGATAAAAGCAAAGTTTGGAGCAACCCAGATGGAATTATTCTCAACAATAGAAAAATCTAAATGAGAGCTGCCAATTATCATACATCAATATTTGGAAACTATAAATTTTTCAGTAATCTAGAATCAGTACAGTAGTTCCTAACAGTCAAACCACACTTCAATCACTAACCTAACTTGCTAAATACATCCAACTAGCTACCTAGCTATTCTTCATGAATAGCTATTTCAATATATGGATGTAGTTTTTAGTCCTCAATGCATGTGTATGAGAAAAAAAGAAAAAAGTGCATTCTGAAACACAAGAAAAACAAGAAAATTAGCCAGAGAAACATTTTGACTTGAATAGTTTCCATAATGTAACATATCCACCTTCATTATGTTAGGGTTCTTGATAGGCATCGTTGAATGGTACAACTAGTTTGAATGATACAGTTAGTTCATGCTATTGATGGATTGAACACGAAGATCGCCTTCTCTATCTTTGTCTCCCTAATTGACCTTTCAACACCATCCCTCTATGCTCTATCATCCTTGTATGTGAACAGAACAGAAAATGCTATACAAACACAAAATCTTAATTCGTGCGTTATATGCACTAATAAAGCTTTGGTATTTGAAATGGAAATTGCTTGGATAAAATGGTAGGAGCAACTCAATTGTCGCCGCATATGTGTCTCAACATAATTTGTAAGATCTGTAGTTTTTGCATAGCATTACTCGAACAAAAATGACGTGTTGAACTGGTTATTAGAGTCGCTGGTTAGGCAATAACGATTGATATTGAACCTTCACCCAGTTAGTCTTACCTACAATTCTTCTTGAAGTCTCACCTACAAGTTTAGTATCAAGAATACACTAGTTTCTACCAAAGCAAGGCCACTGTTGGAATGTGGACTCTTATCTTCGATTCTTACTTTTCAATCTACATGATCTTTTTGTAACATCAAGTTGCATGAATTTCCAAACATGTGCGTTTCCATGCCATTGTTGACTCGTTGAAAATGGTAAGAGCGAAGTCGCTATAAATACCCATAATCAGCAAGGAAGGACTACACAAGATCTTAGAATTTCAGAGCTCTCACTAAGACTATCAAAAGTTAAACTTTCTTTCGCTGCCAAAACTTTCATCTCTCACTGTCTCTCTTTAGCACGCACCACTGACATATGGAGAGTCCAAAGTCGCCCCTTCAGCCACCTACTTATGGGAACCTAATCACTGTTCTCAGCATCGATGGAGGTGGAATAAGAGGGATTATCCCGGCAACAATCCTCGACTTCCTAGAGTCCGAGCTTCAGGTAGAATACACGTTTTTTTGGGGTCAATTTGATTTAACCTCAAAAAAAAAAAAAAACATCTCCATATGTATGTTTGGCAGAGCTTCGCAACTTTTGCTTTATTTGTCTTGAAAATTGTGTCAGAATGTTTGACACAGATTTTGATGATTCTTAGACTCCATTTGAAGCATTTCAACTTCTGCTTTATAATAAACAAATTTAACATAAGTTTAGCTATACCAAACACCATTGTTAAGTGAGTGCTTGTGGTTATCAAGCCATGTACATAACATATATAACATCAAATGCTCAAACAACTTCACTCTAAAAGAAATGAATCCAAAATTCATGTCTTAATTTGTTGGGTTTAATAGGAAAAGCTAGCGAAATTTCATTGATTTTGAATGGAAGTGTTCATTATCTGTCATGCAGAAGCTGGATGGTGAGGAAGCGAGACTTGCAGACTACTTTGACGTGATTGCGGGAACAAGCACAGGTGGTCTCGTGACTGCCATGTTAACTGCACCGGATGACAACAATCGCCCCTTGTTTGCTGCTAAAGATATTACAGACTTCTACCTTGAGGAGTGCCCTAAAATATTCCCACAAAGCAGGTAGTATACGAGTAAGAACCAAATATCGGTGAATTATAGTGATGCAATATTGTATGATTGTTAACAATTTTGAACTTTTTAAAATTAAAATAAAAACAGTTATCCATTTCCTCAAGCTGCAAAGATAGTCAAAGCCTTATCGGGACCAAAATACGATGGGAAGTATCTGCACAACCTGGCAAAGGAAAAGCTTGGGAAAATACGGCTACACCAGGCGCTGACTAATATTGCAATTCCAACGTTCGACATTAAAAGACTCCAACCAACCATATTTTCCTCTTACGAGGTTTCTTCTCATCACTAAAAATTATTGTTCAGATTAATTCAAGAGTGTTGGTGTTAATTTGACAAGTATTTACCGTGGTTTAGGTGAAGAATAAACCAAGCTTGGACGCCTTACTCTCGGATATATGCATTGCTACATCAGCAGCGCCAACATATCTTCCCGCCCATTCTTTCGAAACTACGGACTCTGACGGAAAAGTCAGAGAATTTAACCTAATCGACGGTGGTGTAGCTGCAAATAATCCGGTATCTATCAAGTTTGACAAATTTTGCCTTTCAAACTCTAAGCCACTATTTCCGCTTACTTTACACGATTTTATGTTTTAGACTTTAATTGCTATTGGCGAAACGACGAAGCAAATCATGCGGGGAAATGCTGACTACTTTGCTATAAAGCAAATGGACTATGGTCGCCTTCTGGTTATATCACTAGGAACCGGCTCACACAAAGACGAGGAGAAATATAATGCGAATGGAGCGGCTAAATGGGGCTTGCTCGGATGGATAACTAACGGTGGTTCAACCCCTCTAGTGGATGTGTTTAGTCAAGCTAGTTCTGATTTGGTTGACTTCCACCTTAGCGTGATTTTTCAAGCCCTCCACTCTGAAAAGAATTATCTACGGATTCAAGTACGCACTCAATAGTACTAATCATCAAAGAAAAAAAATCTTTTCATTGCTCTTATTCATTTTCTTCTTAAAAACTGGTTGACATGGGCACCATTGAATCAAACTACAGGATGACTCGTTAACCGGGCTATTATCTTCCGTTGACATAGCTACCACGCAAAATTTGGAGGGTCTTGTCAAAGTTGGCAAAGAATTACTGAAGAAACCGGTTTCAAGGGTGAATTTAGAGACAGGTCTCGTTGAGCCTGCTGATCAAGAGAGCAATGAACAAGCTCTTCAAAGGTATCTACATATCTACACAAATTGAATCATATATGTTGCTTGATTATCTTAATAATAATAAATTATAAAAAAAAAAAATTGTCATGCAGGTTTGCAAAATTACTCTCCAATGAGAAGCGACTTCGTGATGTCAGATCGCCGCATGGACACGCTGTGAAACCCAGGAGTTTTAAGCTAAAATCAGTTCCTTAGACGTAGATTTATCATCTTTTATTACCCGCATGCTATTCAAATATTTCTTTTTTGCCTTTTCGTTTTCGAATAATGCCCGGCCATTTTGGCAAAAAATGTTGTAATGTAACCATGTTTATGTTCTTCTTTGGAATTACAATAAATATGTAGTTTATTAGTGTTTGTAACTCTAGTGAAACTTCCTTCAAATGTTGTATATATGAATACTCAACTCAAAAGAGGAGATAATTGAAAATGCTTTTCATTGGAAACCAAGGCAGAAACCAGAAAGACATATGATTTAGGGGAATGATTTTCACACTACCCTAATTTTACAAAGTTACAAAAATACCCTTGCATTATATTTAAAAGTTAGGACTGTTTAGTAAGTTTACATAATAAAGATAAAAGCAGGTGAAAATCTAACAGGGCTAAACTCGGAGCAGCTCTGATGCACAAGATATTTTTGAAATATCTTCCATATAAAATGGATAACTCTAAAATGCTAACAGTCAAGGTTTGGACAAGTTTGGGTCATGTTTACACCTAAAATTCTTTCATGGAACAAGCACTAATTCTGTAAGGCCTCTGTGAAACCAACCCACCAACCCACTCGATCACACAACTTAACCCAAAATGTAGTCCTTGTAGCATTCCACTAGCATACATTAAAATACCAACTCCCAATAATTGGGTGAAACAAACCTAACTATTTTCACAATTCAACACTATTCCAATTCCAAATCTCTCTCTCTCAAGAATGCACTTGAAAGGGCATTTGAAGTTGGATTATGCATTTTTGGCCTCAAGAATGCACAAAGCACATAATCATTTATTTACCATGGATAAAGCTATATCCCTTTAAAATACATAAATGTGCATACGATTTGGAGACGCTCTCATTGTGGAAGTATTTTCAGGGGATACACTCCCACTCTATGAATTGGTCACTTAGATTGTGACTCACTAGTAAAAAATTGGAAGTTCTCCAAAGCTTGAACAAATTTTGAAGCTCTCTAAATTTTTAAACCAAGTTTGAAGAAGGTGCTCCTCGACTTGATAATCTTATATTGTATAAAAATAATAATAAAATAAGCTACTCGAGTTCGGCTCATGATCGTTTTTGAACTATTCACGTAAGACACTTTTCAAGGAGCATTATGTCCAGGTTTTTTACATTTGCCGTGCCAAAGCTCAACTCCCTCTAGAATATTAGTAGTTTAATATATTTCTAGAATTGCTGGATTCACTGTTTTGGAACGAAGGTGTAACATGTTTGAGAATGTTTGTTCCAAAATGTAAATCACTGGGTATTAGCTTTTCTGTTGACATAGGGCATAGTATCATGAAGGAATGTTAAAAAATGACGGAGGATTCTGTCCCTCCTTCCCACCCCCTTCATTTGTGCAGTAAGGATAATCTGTTCATACTTGTATCAATTATCGTAGCTGCTACAGTAAGCTCGTCCTTTTGCTTGGTATTACAGACCAAAAATGGTGGTTGGATGGTATCATTCGCATCCTGGATTTGGCTTTTTGCAATCTGGTGTGGACATGAACACTTAACAGGTCGTCTTCTACTTCATCTGCTGTTGTTTATGATGGCAGCGTTATGCAGTTCTGATTGGTAGTTGTGATGTTTTTGACATATTATTGTATTTTTATATTATACTTTTTGTGCCCTTTTTTACAGGTTTAAAAAGTAACATTCGTACTTGTGGGGTGTTGAGTTTGAGAGATGAGAGGAAGGAAATCGAGGATAGACACTCGTGGTGGTTCTACGGCGATGGGGGTAGCTTCAACCAGTCAACCAGCAATGTCCTAGCTATAGCATAGAATCAGTGAGTTCGTCGTCGGAGCTATTTCTGGGAACAACTCTCCAACGGTCAAGTTAGAAGACCGGTGAATGTAGAGAGAGAAAGTGTGTATATAGATAGCAAATTGCACATACCTTTGTGAGAACAGGAGTTCTCTTTATATAGCGTAGCTCAGCGCGTATCTCGATGCACCAACTGCAGTGTCAGTATATAGGTGACTGACCCAACCATGCTTCTGTGACTTAGTTGGTAGCACGTCTCTGTACCGTAAATGCCGTGTTCCAGGTATGGGGGCTGTCAGAGATAACTTCGTCGTGCAAATCATCCTCTATCCCCGGACATACCTCGGGATCAATGCCAACCGTTGTCTCTTGACCAACCCTCAACGCGATTGATCCACTAAGCTTACTTATAGCGACAGCTCGGTTGTGACGTGGATCCTTTAGCCTTGGATGATTGTCGATGCTTGGTAGTGTGTCGACGGATCTCATGCGAGCGTCGTACCCCTACCTCACTTCGTAATGGTTTCTTGAGGTGGTTACTGCCTTGGTATGACTCGAGCTTATGGTTGTCTATTTTATCCCCTTATACTATATCTTTGTTCATTTTTAAATATTTTTTATCTTCATTTGTATGAACATTTTTGCCTTTTCAGCATCCTTCTTGTATGGTTTTATTCCTAGATTATACTTGCAAGAAACTCCTGGGAGTTTCCTTGTGTTTTCAGTTCGGTCTTCTTTGGGATTAGATCATATTATGAATGTTATGACCAAACTGAGGTGATGCAAACTCTGAAGGCACACAATGTAATATCCTGACCCTTAATTATCTTAACTTTATTAAAAAAATAGGAATTGTTGGGGTCAAATTGAAAAATTAATAACTTTTGGGATAAATTAAAAAAAGATATTTAGATAATATAATTATTTAGAAATTGAAAGAGCTGAAGTGTAATTTTGCAATTCGATTTGACACACCATGGGGTGACTCACCCATGGCCGCCTCTTTCCCTTGTCTTGTTTGAAATTTTTCCTATAAAGAGATAGAGAGATACGGATACAGGGAAAGAAAAGGAAGAAAGATAGAAAAGATAGTACGGAAACAGGATAGTACGGAAACATAGACTTGAGAAAGAAAGAAATGAGAGAAAAGAAATATATAGTGTGGTTAGCCTTTGATTATAAAAGATATGGGGATAGATCAACAGTGAGATGATGTTGGATTGATGTAAAATTTTAGTATGATGATCATGGAAGCCAGATCTTCATATCTAATGGTGTCAATTTTAATTTGAGATAAGAATGAAGTACACAATATGCTTTCTAAAACTCTAGAGTTATTTCTTAAAATATCTGATTTTGTACTTCTTGATCCTGTGTGCTATTTGTGACATCCATAGAGATTTATTGAAATTCATGACATATGGAAACATGATTTATATTGGTTGAGGTGCCATGTTATTTAATGGTACGGACTGGGTGGGCCTGCAAATAACCGTGGCACCGGGTACAGTCCAAAAAGCTTGTGAGGTGGGCGAGGCCGGCCACCAGTCGCTGTACCAATAAAGACTCTTGTATGAGGTTTTGATGAATTATTAATCCGTTGAGCATATTCCAATTGTATTGTATACTTCCCTACTTAATTTATTTTTCAGGCGGACGAGGAGTCCAAGTAGTACGAGATGGGTCGGGAGAAAGACTTGAAGTTTAATGATTTGAAGTTTAAAGAGTATTTGTATTAAGTTTATTTGAAGAGATTATAAATATAAATAATTGTAGACTCTGATTTATATACAATTAGACACAAATATGGATATAAGATTGAGATTACAATTAACGGCCCGGGCCAGGCGTTACACAAAATCATTGGAATCTTTGAATTATTTAAGACAAACGCTGGTCATGAGTAGTGTGTAAAAGTTTTATATTCTACAGAGGTTTGAGCTCTTAATCAGGCATGCGTAGCTGTTGTGGTGGAGCCATACGAAGGGTTAAGGGAAAGTGGTCTTGATGCCTTTCGTCTAATTAACATACAAAGCCTAATGCTTTGGCCAAGAATCTAGACGACCACGTCTAACCTCGAGCATTTGCAAGCCCATCTATTCAATTGGAGTGCTGAAATGAACGTGCCTTATTATCCTGAAAGATGTAGTGGTCACCCTTAAGTTTTTATTACTCGTCAGTCTCTCAACGCAGTTTTGCAGGCATTGATCCACGGGATGAACAGCACTATTACTATTTAGCTGTCGTGGCCCGAAATTCCATATCACGGTGCCGAGGTCAACAAATCAAAGAATGGCAAAAATATCCTATGTGGACCAATCACAAGTGCGGAAATAAAGGGAATGTCCTACCTGAAAGCACCTGTTGAAAATTCAAAGCGCGGGTACGCAATCACTAATAAGGAAGGAAGGAACCTTAAGGAGGATTTTCAATCAACAACCAACAACAACTAACATGGGGAGCACATCCTCCCTGTCTATCCAATTCCATCACCCAATGACCGAAATCTGATATAACAATACCCATTCAAATTGGCTAAACACTTGCCCGAATAACATTAACTTCAACAAATCATTCGTTGTTTAATAAAATGGCTAATACGTGGCCCATAATAGATACATGTAAAAAATGTAATTCAAACTTATTCTGAGGTTCCAAATTCCAAAGAATATATATTCTCTTTAAATTACTACCAAACTTCAATGAGCTAAGTCTGAAAGAAATCTTCAAGTGACCCACACACAATCAGTCAAGTCCTGCCCTTAACCCTATTTTTTCATCTGAAGTTGTTTTTTATTTGTTTGATTAATCACGACGGCTTAGTAGAGATAATTTGTCAAAATGTCATATTATCTCTAAAATCATGGAGATTGAAAATTGCAATGATGATGCCACCAAGACAATGTAACTAGCCAAACAACTTAAATGCAATAGGCCAATCCCAATGGCACAGCACACTCTAAAATATCCGGAATAATGGGTCACCCACACAAGGAGCGTAGATAAAACACATCCTCAAGAGCTAACCGAGTACATATTGAGTGAATATTTATTAGGGATTCATCCGCCCTTTTCCTCACAAGCACAACCACATCCGGGAATTTTGAACCTTGTAACCCCTCCCTAGGGAAGTACCTTCCATCATTGTAAGCTCGCCCAATGTCATGTAAAAGGGAGCGAAGGCCACAATGTGCATGATCTGATCATACTCCATGCCAAAATCAATAATCAAATGTTCAAGTCATAATTAACATCAAGTGACGGCATAATAAAGTTTCATAATATTCTAACTTTCATTCAACAATTTGATAACTCTCGAATCACGAAAAAATATCTAACGTCCTAGCGTGTCAAGCATGACATGGATTCTCTACCAAGCATAATACAAAAATTATAATCACATAACCACATAAGTTTATTATTCCGAAATCAATCAATTTTTATCACTAACATTTCATCAAACAAGTAGTATGGTTATTTAAAACTACACTAATGTTTTGCCTACATGTAATGTTCTAGGTTTTTCCTAATAATCAAATTCTATAATGTTATTCTAACAAATAATTACATCTCAAATTCAGAAATTAAACATAATAGGGCCTTAACACAAACTTATGATTTGCCTAAATATGCAATTTTGTTTTCATAGATTTTTTTTAGTACCCAAATATCCAAAAATATTATTTTAACAACTAAATTAAAAAAAAAAAAAAAAAAAAAAAAAAAAAAAAAAAAAAACATCTCTAATCATAATAATAAGATAATAGGGCCTTAATACAATTTAAACTATCTCTTGGAGATTAATGAAATTTTTGAAAAAACGTAGATCTAAACGGAGCTCTATCGGAATTTCAATCAGTTGAAATCGAAGAGCTCGTATAGGTGAATCAACTTCGTTTTTTGGCCGAAAGGCCGAATGTCGCTGAAATGCGTTCTTGGTCGGAGCCTTTTGTGGCTTTTCTCTGTTAGGGAATAGAAATGCGACTGTTACGAACGTTTTACCGAATTTGGTTACGATAGCAAACCAAAAGACGACTTTTTGGTGCAAAAAAATCAAAACGACGTCGTTCAACTAAATGGATTCTACCGAGAAGAAACTAAAAGCCATTTTAGTACCCAAAACGTCGTCGTTTTGGTGCTATCGGTAACAAATTCGGTAAAATTTTCGGTGAACGTAGCATTGTTGTTAAGGAAAAGAGAAAGAACAGAGAAAAGAAAGTGAGGGAAGGAAGAGTGAGGGAAAAAGAGAAGCACGTGGGTGGTGTCTTCAAAAAAGGAAAGTGTGTTGGAAGCCTTACATGGGCATTTCTATGGTGTAACACACTCACACACTAATACTAGTACACTTTCTCCACTTAATCCTAATGAGCCAAACAATTTAATTCAAAACCCATATGGCCCATGGCCAAACTATATCATATACACACACATATATATGAACACCCATGGCCCAAGGCCCAAAAATAGCCCAAAAATAAATTACCAAACACTACAATTACTCAATAGCCATTAATTACATGAAGAATGAACTTGAGGAGAAGATGTTACTGAATCTTCACAAGACGAAGTGGACTGATGGATTGACACTTCAACGATTTGATAGCCACTCCAAAACTAATAAGCAGACTGTCTACGTAAGTGAAGGTTTATGTGAAAGCCAAGTGTCTCAGAGATTTTTTTATTGATTTTATCTTGTATTAGGCCCCTGCACAAAATGTTGTAGAGACTAATAAAGTTTTGTGAACCTTAAAGTTTGAAAGGTTTTTTGTCGTGGATTTCATGTTGCCATTGGCAACTTTGAGACGAGCAGAGACGAGTGCTGCTATCCAGCATTGGATGCAGAGGGTAGACTGCTGAATGCCTCAGAAGGCTAAAAAATCAGAGCTTTTTCAACATGTAGTCTGGAAATAGATAACCCAATACTTAACAATTGGATATGCCTTTCAGTCTACTGTGACTGCTCTGTCTTTTCAATTACTTTCTAGTAATGTTGCTCCTATGGACTGAAGTTCTTCTGTCAAGTTGGTATTCTCTGATTCATGGGAAACTGAAGATTAGGTCTTGTTTTTGGTAACAAGGCCTACCACGGGGTGACCAATACAGGCTTCTCCTATCCATGTAGAATCTTCAGTTTCTTCTCAAAGAATGAAAAAAGGAAGCAATCTCCTGCATACAAGTACTTAATCCCATTAAAAAAGGAAGCAATCTCTTGAGCATGTAATAAGGGTTTTCTTAATATAGAAAAAGTATGTAGTTGTTGAATTTTGGATATAACTCTCATATAAGAAGGTTCTATAAGTGATATTTGTGGCATTATGCAATTCAAAATTACTGATTGTTGTATAGCAAGGGTTGCTTCCACAGCCCTGTCATGTGAACCTCCCGGTCAATGAAAGGGCTGATTTTTCCCACAAACGGCATAAAAACGATGAAAATATACATCTACAAATTGCAGTAATCATGTCCTTATCATGAAATGTTCGTGTTAGTGTCTCATATCTTGTTTCATAGGCTATAATTATTCAAATGTGAATGCCATTAAATAAGCATCCCTTTGTGATTAAAACTGATTGGATTTATTGGGTTCATGGGTTGGGCAGGAGATGATAAAATCTTCTAACCAAATATAACAAGGCAGTGCAGGAAGAGGAATTTTTGGGAGTTGCCACCAGAAAAAATCGCAATTGCAAATTGTAGGAAGGCAGGATGCCAAGAAACATCTAGAAGAACATGTCGCCAACTTGATGTCTTCAAACATAATTCGGACTTGGGCACCATGCTCGACACAGTTGTGTTCTAGGGCGCCCCATTACTTGATTCTTTACCGTATTGTATGTTAGTGACAGTTAAAATTGGAAACAATACTGTATTATAAACTCTTTGAACAACCAGAAATGCTTCATTGTCGGTGAAAACGCTGCTATTATGAAATAGGTCTTGTTCTAAATTCTCTCTTCCTGATATTCTAGCTTGGTTCAGTTCCCGTCCATATTAATCAATATTCGATTGATTGGTCTGAGGTTATTGACAAAGGGGAATTTTATTAGCATAAAAGCTATGATACTCTGTTAATTTCATATTTTGCTAAGCTTTCCTTCTTGATGATTGTATTCCGTTAAAGAACACAACTGAGACATTGAAATGCTATTCAGTTGCCTTTTAGTGGATTTGATTTCGTTTTGTGTGGATGACTTGATGTAGTTGCTGAGAAGCTCGGCTATTCAGCATGACATAGATCTTACAAGGTCGTGGACCCACTTAAATTTGGATTTTTTGGAAAGTTAAAGTTTGAAAAGCCATCACTAATCAAGAAAAGTATGAAAAGGTTCCAACATATCAAGAAACAATAGTGGAAAGTACAAACAAGCATTATTCAAATATGACTCTGTACAAGTGCTTCCATTGATTGTTTTTGCCCAAAGATTGGCATTAGAAAGTAACACAGCACGACAGACATAATCTCACTATTGGTTTATGAAAGAAGCCAAGCATTTCATCATGTTCAGAGCCTTCTCACAAGAGGGATTGAAGATGTGAAAGACATGATCCTCCCCTTCTGTCTCCATAATCTCCACCGTCCCCGGCCACCCACTCTTCGCCAATTTCTCGTAGTACAGCCTCCCTCGATCGCTCAATATGTCCTTCTCTGCAACACACACAATCACACGTTCGCACGCCAACCCTGAAAGGCTAGGGGCTCCGTCCACAAACGGATTCATAAGCGGGTCATCACCTCCTTTCTCCGATGGGCAAACAAACCGCCACCAACAGTCCACCATGGCTTTTCTTATTGGATCCTTAACCTCCGACCCGATCGGCTGTTCCCCCCAAAAGTAGGGGTGGATCATTACAATCCCATGAATCTTCAAACCTTCAATCCGGGTCAACCCGGCCCGGATTGCCATGTGGTGTGAAATATTTGCTCCAGCACTGTCCCCTGCCAAAAACACCCTTCCAAAGTCAACACTCTCCTTGAGCCAAGCCTCACTGCCACCATCACCACTATGTGATGCCACCCAGTGGAGGGCAGCCCATGAGTCCTCGTAGGCGGCGGGAAGCGGGTGCTCCGGTGACCTCCGGTAGTCCACCGAGAGGACGACGATATCGGCTTTGGAAACTAGGATGTTGAGAGAGTTGTGGTATAATGGATCAGAGGCTGATGATATGCAAAATGCTCCGCCATGGAAGTAAACAACAAGGGGGAGTTTTTTGTGTTCCAGGCTGAGATTAGGGCGGTAGAGCCTGGCGGAGACACCAGTCTCCGGTATGATCACGATGTCTTTGGAAACAACACCGGTTTGAGGATCCAAGTCTGCTGGGGTAACTTCAGTCCCTGCAATTCTCTCTATGGTTCCATCTTTGTACACTCTGAGGTAGGGCAGAACCTCAACAGATACTTCTAATTTGTTTGAACCCATTTGTTTGTTTGTTAGAGAGAGAGAGAGAGATGGCAAGGATTGGAATGCCAACAAGAAAGAATAACAGGGGAATGATATAGTTGCTGGAACAGATGGATTGAAAGCGGCATGTGGAGGGGATTGCACCACAAAAATTGAATAAAACCCTATAATGTATTAAAATTTTTAAAATAATTTTACAATTATAATGGTTTGTTATTGTGTACAGAATATCTTACGAAAGAATTAATTCGTAGCTCAGTTTCAAATAATAATTATAGAACATTCAACATTCGAACATATTTATTTTAGTAAAAAAATGAATTATTCGACACATTTTGATAAATATAAAATTACATATTATTTTATTTCTAAAATTAAAATTTTGGATTTAGTTCACTACCCTTAAAATTAAAATCCTGAATCTATTCGTCAACCCTAAAATTAAAATCCTGAATTTAATCGCTAGACACTCACATCATGACAAAGATTGTTTCTTTTTTTAATTGAGGTATGATAGGATCATTCTTTATAACATAATAATTCTGTTAGGAATCAAGGTTGATGATCGATTGAGACATTCTATTGGGTGCTAATCTGTCCATGTCTCTAACCGCCATTGAAGCACTTAGCATGAGTTGACAATTAACAAAGGCCGATTATATATATGTTCACAAGCAACTCTAACTTTGAGCGAGTCGGGCTGTACTATCGGTCCGATTACATGATCTGAACTGTTCATATTATAGATTTAATGAGCAGATCATTAATAATGAAAGAAAAAAATACAAGGTTGATTGATCATCTCACCTTTGTAACTAAATAATTAGATAATACTATATTTTTCTTTAAAAAACAGTTTTATGAATATAGTATTTTCTTTAATACATAAAACAATTATATATGATTTATATATTTCAAGTTTCTCATTCATCGTGCAGTTATAAATTCAATGAGACTATAACAC
>CM018891.1:3255464-3262964 GCA_009663005.1 Actinidia chinensis
TCATACTGATGCTGCTAATTTTTCTTACATTGATTCTTGCCAACTTCACAGTTGATGGTTTTATTTTTGTTATTAGCGATTATCTATGTTTATCAGTTGCAAATGAAAGAGAATGCCATTTCCGGCACTTGGAACTGAATCTTTTATTTATCTCATATTTCAAATATGGTTTCTTCTGGACGCAAATTTTATTCTAACATTGTGTGACATGACTATGAAACTTGGGAAAACCATGACATCATCAGAATACGCTTGATAGTTAGCCACCTTTTACGCAAGTGACCATGAGTCGGATGGAGACTTGGCGCAGACACAGAGGTGGAAAGCAGCAGAGCTTCCCGGAAAGAGGAAGAGACCGAACAGGCCACCCATCACAGCGGCAAAATTTTGGATGATAGAGCGCCGCCCGCAAAGTCCCGAATGTCAAGTCCGTGCCAAAACTCCTGAACGAGGAAGGGTTGGAAATCTTGACGATCAAGCCCGCTTAAGCTCGAACAACGAGAAAAGGTCGTCTTAACCGATAGGAATGCTTCTGTACTTCTTTCACTCGAGCAGCAGGAGAAACAACTCCCTACAGAGAAGAAGTCCTCTCTTTCTTCACAATTAATTTCCTCATTCTGTTGCATTCTCTTCGGAGTTATGAACAATTCTAAAGTTGTTGGGGAGAAGATCCAGCTAAAGCTGTTCATCGTAAAGGTAGCCTTGCGTCGTGTTTTTGCTTCCATTGCTCTACTTCGAATCTCCGAAACAACTACCTGAAAGAAAGATCAAACCCTATTAAGATTACCCCAGAAAAGCTCAAGTTAATTGACAAAAAAACTCAAATGAACAAGTGGGTATTGGAAATCTACTTCCTGTTCATCGTCGGTATAGTTTTCTGAATCCTCTTCCTCTTTGTTCGATGAAGACGATCGTCCCCGGCAGTTGACAAAAGCATCCTTGAGGTTTGAGGTGAGGAATTTGCATCTCTTGGTGGGATTTGGTGGCTCTTCCAGATAAAAGAAGCTCATGGTGGAGAAAAATTTGGTGGAAACTATTGTGGGTTTTGTGGGTTAAGATGAAATTTATAAAGTAGAAGAAGTCAATATTTAAAATTCATGGGTTGTTTTGATGTTCATGTTGAAAGGTTTGTGGATAGTGGCCTCTCAGCTTATCCCATATCCTGGATTTTCCAACCTTTGGGTTAAAGTCAAAGTTAAAAGGAGGATAAGAAATATTAACAAATTACACTTAAATTACACTTGATCCTATGATCACCGTCGATGTCAAATCAATGGCCATGATTGGCACTGACATCACTTAAATTCATTAATCGTGCCTTTTTTGCTATATATAATGACCTATGTCAGGTTCTGAATTTGGAGATTTTTTAGTTTCACTTCAAGATTAAGTTATGGTAAAGAAGACATGGTACCAAATCATCACTTCTACTCCACAAGATTCCTAAAATAGTACTCCCTCAAAAGAAGTTAATAAACCTAAAAGAATTTAAGTAACAAAATATGAGACATTCGCCATTAATGTTTAGTTTTTGGAATGCAAGTTCAGAGCTAATCCAAATGAAGATACAGCCATAATTATTCCACCTCCAAGAATGTAATTATTGTATTAGATTCAGATGCAATATATTTATACAATGTAACAAATTACATTAGTCACATAGAAAGAGAAGAAAATGTTAACTATACATAAATTCCTTCGAGGATAAAAGTAAATTCGTATTCCAATTCTAGTGGCTTTATGTACAGCAGCGCAACAATGAGCAACAGATGATTTGATGTCCATGATGAATAAAAGGCTGTATGACCAACTTTCCTACCATTGAACTTGCGGAAAGTGTGTAATCCACTCTCTGGACCAAACTAACGATGATCTCGCAATATTGCAAAAGCTACACACTACCCATGTAAAGCATCAAGTGAAAGTCCCCCGTCAACTGCACAGGATTGAAAGAAACAGTTCAGAGAGCCAGATTGCAGATGGATATCGTAAGAAAAACAAGTGCAATTCCAATCTCAGGCACTTCACGTTAAATGCGTGCAAGTGATAATAATAGCAGCTATAGATGATTCTCAGCCTAGCAGCAGTAAGGTACCAAATAGCAGAAAAGAACATGTACTTAACCAAGGCATCAACTACGTACCCCGCGGTTTGAAAGCTTTTCAGAGAAGAATTATTTGTCTTTTAACTTAAAAATTTACAAACCCAACTGAATTCACAATGTACTCCATACAGCTTTTTATCACAGGATTAAGATTGTCAATTAGATGAGATTTGTATGCCAACCAGGAACTTGAGAAATTCAGTATCCAACTGAAAGCATTTATCATGCCTCCGAGAGCTCATTCAGAAACTTTCAGCAGAGTCCCAGAAATTTCATAAATAAGTTCATCACATTTCTTTAAGACATGGGCAATCAAAATTTTCCCTATAAAGTATTTCCAGCACAAGCAGTTAGCACTAAATTGAAGGAGGAGATGGTGGTTGTAGGTGGTGAAATAATAGAACAATGATGAGATAATTGTGCCCCTATAACAGTAGTTAATTTACCCATTTTACCCTTAATTCCATCACAATTTGTAACGAGCTTTATTGATTGCACTTGAATGACACAAAATCATAAATTCAGGGAAAAGTACAGGGACTGCCGTTGTAAGTTATCCTAACAGGAAATAAAAGTAGAGAGGGGAAGAAAATAGCACAGTTCTCCTTCCAAAGGATTAATTGCATTGAACCATCCTAGAGATTAAAATAGCTTCCAACCTAAACTAAACGCTATCACCAAAGGAGATCTCATTAAGCTGAGTGAACATCTTCCTTTATCCTTAAAAACTAGTGACAACTTTTGTGCAGCATTCTGGAAAAGCAACTCAAATTTAGTCATATTGGTGAATTTTTCCGAAAGCAAAGAAAAACCTAGGTTTTTTTTTTTTTTTTCCTTATTGGGACAATTCACCAGAAAAATTGGGCATTCTTTTCTCCCACCATTTCCCATTGAAAAGTCATCACCATCGCAGATCGCACGATAGATTTTCAGTAAATCAGCTTTTAGATTTATGCAGTGTTACAACTTAAATGCATTGACACAGGACAAACCTTCACATAAAACTAATGCAAATGCAAAGAAATTAAAGGCCAAGGATTGCAACAGTATAGTCGAACACCAACACATGGATCCACGTGCTCATGTGGTGTGCCTTGTGATGTTCTCCATGCGCCTTGGTCCCACATGTCAGCCTTTTTGTGGTGACACTTGGACCCATGAGACGTTGCCCAAAATGTCAGTTACAAACAAGCACAGGCTCACCATGTTTAGTCTTCAAAGTCATAAACAACACTTGGATTCATCAGCATTTACTAAGACATAAGCAATTTGGCAACAGAGATAGAATGATCCACTGACAGATTCCAAGAGAATCTCAAACCTTCATCGGAAAACCATAAAAATACTTCTCCACTCCTGCTTTTATTTCTGTTCCTTCTGCCTCAAACCTCCACGTGATATGGGCACCATTCTCACCATAACAACAACTACCAATTGACAAGCATGAGAACTTGGCATCATTTAAATGGACAACCATTAATTCCTCTCCAATTTTTTCCTTATTCTTTTTCTTGTCTTTGGTGTGCGTGTGTGCATGTGTCCTGACAGTGCAATAGTTATGGGGCTAGGAAGGAGGTAGTCCCCCTGTTTGCCCATAACATCTCCCATGTAAACCTAAAGGAAGGCAGAATTCAGTACCAAGAGACTTTATTGGCTACGGTAGTCAGTAAACTCATGTTTCAACAACTTAGTTTTATAAGAATACCGAACTTTTAAGTTTCCAATCCAAACAGCTTATAAGCAGCAAAAAGAGATTGCATCATATCCTAAAAGTTAAAGTTACGCATTGGATATAGACCTAACTTTGTGCAATTTTCAAGACTTGAACTCACAACCTCATTATTGGGAAGCCAAGCCACTAGATTGCATCATATCCTATTTTCAACAAATGCTAAAATAAAATATTTATTTTCCCTATTGTTTTTCTGTTTTGATATGACCTCTAAAAGGAGCATAAAGCATGTGCGGCACCAATAGAGCCAAAAGAAAAAAGTGTGGCCCAACAAAAACCTTAGCATTGAAAAATATGTAATGAATCTGTTCAGGTCAAACCAAAAACTGTAGTTAGCTGAAAATTAAAATCTTTTAACAAAAATAAAAGATTCCCATCTATGCGTGCGATTATTTGTTTGCGTGTGTGTGTGAAGAGAGCGAGAGAAATCTTATACTTTGACAAGTTAAAGAAATCTTACCCTCTTAAACATAAGCTAAAGCAATCGTATCTTTTGACAAGTTATCATACAATGTCTCCTCAACCCTCTTTTAAATTTGCCTCATGCAGCTTTAGTTTCATGCAACCAAAACTTAGTTTGGATTTCTTTGCACTAGTAAAAATGCACTTGCTTTTTCTCAAGTACTCACATTAAAAAAGAGAAAAGGAAAAAAGAAATAGAAAAGAAGCTAACAAAATATGATCAAGCACTCCCTTGTACATTTGGTCGAACCAAAACACATGCAATGAGAGAAAATTTCCTTTCAAGCAGAACATAAACACGAGGAAAGAAAAAAAATTAAAAATCATCACAAAACACAATATGAGCAAATCAACATGGAAAAACTTATGCATGCATACACATAAATGTTCAATAGGTGATAATAGGTTTCAATCACATCAAACGATTTTCAAATTGAACTAACCAAATGGGACAACAAGGAGGCACCAGAATCTAAGGTAAAGGTGTACCTTTACGTCCTCCGAGGTTTCTGAAGTTGCTGAGACGTTGAGGGAATGAGAGATTGAAGCTTAGCACAGCAGTAGTCCTTATCAGGGGGACACTTGGAGAGAGAAATATCAATGATGAAGAAGCCTCATCGAGCTTGACCTGCAGCCAAGGATGCTATCCTGCCTTATAAGCTTCATCAGCCATTCGGGCATCATATTGAGATTTTGAATTCCCATCATAGCCTTATTCTTCTATACAAGAAGATGCAGATTCAAAAGTCAGTGACGTGGGCATACTCATTAGCAAATGGTCTGATTTTATCTCAGCCATGAGTGCTTCAGGTGTTGTTGGGATATTCTTGACACCGTCAAAGACACACCAATGAGGGCTTCCTTCTCCAGAACCCATTTCCATTTCCAGCTGGATTATAGAATTGTCATACGACTAAGTTTTTGCAGGAAACAAACAACAATTGACCATTTGGTCCATTTTGCAACATGAGCAATGGAAAAGAAAGGCAAAGCAGTTGATCAAGACTTTAACTGTCTAGACCTCCACATTATTTCCCTCCATGTATCCCCGGGCTAAATCTGATTGAGTCAAAACTCTGGATGACAAAACTTTCGGATGAGAAAACACAGAATGAACCTAAAAAGAATTAACAACCAAAATCTAGTTCAGTCCCTCCCAGTTCCAGTAAAAACAACCCATCAATGATCAACCAATAGTTATTACCTAAAAAAAAGTAATTCTAACTCACTTCCTACAAAAAGCAAGCAATTGAAGAAAGGTCAAAAACTGTTCAAGGGTTCATAAGAAAGCAATAATGACAAAGACTTGGCTACGTATAGGGTATGCGGCGAATGCTGCATTTTAACTTTTTAAGAAGAAAGAGTTTGGTTGGAGTAATTCCAACTAAACTTGTTTTATTTACCCAAGTAGCTCTATGTATGTTTCTAAACCTAACTTCTACTACTAGAAACAATTTACCTGACCAGTCAAAGAATCCAGCTTTCAAAAATTTAAAACCCGGACCTTGAGAATCGATTTGTTTTTCAAAAATCAACAATTGGATGAACTGCAGAATCACAGAAACAAAATTAACCTCTTACATTGAAATGAAGTGATTACAGAAACCTAAATACATAAAAAGGAACAAACAGAGGGAGAAAGAAAATGGATTGTTCGAGTAGAAATCCAAAACCCAAGTGAAGAAAATACAAAATTTTATAGTAATTCGTCGAATGGAATTAAAATTCAGTGCTTGAGAAAGATCAACGTCCGAACAATAAACCTAAACGGCGAGTGAAGATTTTCGAATCACATGATTAAGCAAGCGCAAAATTGATGAAAAATTATGAAACCCTAGATTTTTTTCAGTTAAAGAAAGGGGTTTTGATATGGAAGAATGAGAATGATGGAGAGAGAGAATACCTGAAAATGGAAGAGTGGACCTTTCTGCAACCCTAAGCTCCGTGGCGTTCGTTTGTGACAGTTGAAAGAAATCATGGCGCTTCTTCCTCTTCTCTTCCCAAAGCCCATGGGCCATGTTTTGTTAGGTGGAAACCGGCAAAAGCTTTTCTGGGCCCACTATGCTAAAAAATAAAAGAGAAAATTACAAAAACAACTCTGTCGTTTGACATTTTTTATTTTGAATAAACTCTAAAATTTTTAATTGTCAGAATCTTTTATCAATTTTTATTTATATAACTTGACAACGACAAGTAGTTCATGTTAAAATAATTGGAAAAACGTCATCACGCGAGTTGGGAACCTTTTAAAAGCCCTAATTTGCTAAACTATGACACTTATCAAAGAAAATCTAAAGTGAGAAAGACAAAAATCGAGTAAAGTAAATGTTAAATTTTAATCATAAATAAATTTAAAAAAATATTTAAATGTACTAAAACCTCAATAAGCATTTTAATACATTATTTTTTGTTAACTGATCACTTATCCAATCGATGTCAATGGTTTCCATCAAACTACATAAACGGAGGCCGGTGGAGAGTCACATTATTTTTTGTTAACTGATCACTTATCCAATCGATGCCAATGATTTCCGTCAAACTACATAAATGGAGGTCGGTGAAGAGTTCGAATTATGATGGGTCAAAAAATATAAGATTAAATTTGTTTAAATTGAGAAATCAAGATTTAATTTGTTACCAATGTTAAATTCTGGAGTTATTTTTATAATTTTAAAAAAAATCTCAGCCCTTTGTCTTAGGAAAAATAAAAAATAAAAATAAAAACTAAATATTTATAATGGTATTTATGAATTACAAGGAGGGTTCAAGCCTGGGAATAGAGTTCCAATAGCTAGGGGCGGAGTTAGAATATTTGTTTAGTAGAGTTAAATTCATAAAATTATATATAATTATGGAATGATAGTGTTTTTTTTCAATAGATCAAAATTATATTGATAATGTATTTTTTTTAGTAGGGTGATAGTATAATTTTGTTTGTGAGATGATGGTGCAATTTTTTTTCCAATGGGGTCACTTAACCCCACAGCCTTGCTTGATTGTGCCTCCGCACCTGCCGATAGCCCTCACTTTGTCACACAACTGGAAGGCAGCTTCACATCCATTAAGTTCCATGTTTGTGAAAAGACAAGACATACTGCTAAAACCAAATTCATTGGAAAAATAGTCATATGCACGTAGTAACGAAAAACAATTTACTTGAAGCGAAACAACCAACAGAAATTTACCATATCAAAAACGGGTA
>CM018891.1:3267964-3272964 GCA_009663005.1 Actinidia chinensis
TAAACATGAGGCATAAGGGGGAGGTCTTTAAAACAAAATATAGATCAACTACGAGTTCAATCAGAGGTGAATCTTCATGCTAGCTACAATTTGGGTTTCAGGATTGAAGAGGAGGGTGGGGGGGTTGGGGGGTGGGGGGGGGTGGGGGGTGGAGGATTTGTAGGTGGAGCATAAATATTGATAATTACCAAAATTCTGCTTCACCCTCCGGTTTGTCATCATGTTCTTCAACATCGACGTCAACTGGTATCCAAAGTCCAATATCTTCTGACAGCCGACTCCAGTCAGACTCCAAAGCTCTTGCAAGCATACCTACAAGCATATTCCGTTCCAGTACTAAGTAACAAAAAAAAATTGATTCCTCCAAAAAAAATGTCGTCATACTGGGGGATTTTAGAATTTCCAATAAGCAAAATAGTCTACCGACATATCAAAAAGAAAGCACTCTTCAAAACATAAATACAACAAGGGAGGAGATTCTACCGGCTTCCCCTTGCGAAACAGTTGAGTTCAAGATTATTCCAAGAGTTAGTTGTTTTGCTTCTTTTAGCTTTTCCATGCGCCAGCTTTCAACCGCTTCTGTTCATAGAAAATAATATCAAGAGGATATCAGGGAAGATAACACAAGACTGTGAGATAGATGATTCCATAATTCACTGCAACTGTTTATTCGCCGAAGTATAAAATCTATGTCGTCGTAACATCTATTAAAAAATTGCTTGAAAGATCCATGGCAGACACAAAGATATTACCATTTCAGTTTGGCAGAAAATGTTACATAGGTAAACCATTGATAACGAGGAGTTACAATAAGATTTGCTTCAAAATATCGGCCGATACGTTACGTATCGGCCGTTACGTATCAAGATTTTGGCCCTCCAATACCAATATTTACGTCAATGTCGCTTTGTGTGCTTAGACCGTATAAGGGTTTAATCACCGTAACGATACCGCGATTTTGTTTTAAAACAAAAAAAACCCCCTTAAAAGGTCCCCAATTACAGCATTTGGTTAAAACTGTTCAGGAAGTACATAAGAGACTTTTTGTTGAGTTTATTGAAATTAAGAATTTTCAATTATCAGAAGAAAAAAAAGTAATTTATAATTTTCAGGTAATACTTTAGTGGTCAACCATACATGTACAAACTACGTTATTGAGTTGATAGTAACTAGATTCAGTAAACAAATCGAACATATCGTTATTCAAACACAAGCCGATTTGCCAATTTTATATGACCCCATACTGTCATGGGGTACTGCACTTCACAACACAGTTCACGAAACTACTAACAGCTAAAGCACGCATGCAGACACACGTTACATTTCAAATCCAAAGCACATCCAAATGCTCTTGGGTACAAACAATGTAGTATCTTGTGTGATGACACTGTCAATGCTCAAGTGTTTAGTGAATGCATTGCAACACTACAGAGACAGACTGATCAAAGAATGTGCAAGTATGTCAGTGTAAAATATTAGACTTGCCAATATTCTTTAAAGAAATATTAAATAAAAACCAAATACATACAGAAGCAACCAATTGAGAATCAAGTACGAGATATAAGAATATAGCCATTAATCGAGAAATAGAACTTGATAATTAAGGAAGTTCACACATCATTGACAGAGGCAAAGATGCAAAAATCAACCAAAGATTGTCGAAATAATCATCACGAATGTGTCACAAAAGATAATGTACATGGAATGGAACATATTAATGAAGGAAAAATGTAGGACTATACAATGCTCATGGGCTTTACTGCTAATGTAGAACAGAATGCTAAGAAGATATGTTTGGAGAAGTATCATCTCTCTTGGTCTAATTGGATTTTGTTTTCTTCCTAAGGCGAACTCAAGATAGGAGACTCCTTTAATCGTCCAAAGGCATTAGTATGAAAATTGAAAAGCCTAAAAGAAACACTGGTGAAGATAATATTCAACTTCGAGGGGGTTCATCAGAAAAAGGATCACGTGAGTGCAGAATGTTACTGTTAGTACCTATAATTCCAAGGCCAGTTACTGGCTTTTACATGTTAATGACAGTGACAATATCTAACGGAGAATAATCAATGTGGCAAGAGCAATAAAGATGATAGATAATATGGCAGGAGTATTCAAGCAATTGTACAAGGCATGTCGAGAAAGAGGAGGACGTGTGCAGGGACAGAACCAGAATTTCATTTCCTGGGGGCCAACACATGAATAAAAGTTTCTTTATCAATTATAGACTGACAATTTCCATTTCAAGGAGGAGATATGATCCAAGATTATTACTGAATTAATATGTAAAAATAAAAATAATTATTCAATTGGTCTTTCACTATATTTTTGTAAACATGATTCGTCTTAATCTAGGGTATAGAACACTTAATTTGAATAAAATTGAATTCACCCAATTTTAAGAAAGCCCTAATTTTTGAAAGTCTGTACCCACTAACTTGAAACCCTAACTACAACTCCTTGCAATTGAAAAGCAGTTTGGAAAAGGTGAAGAAGCTTTGGACTGTCTAGTTTTATGAGGAAGAGATGTTTTTTCTTTTCTTCTCCTAGACAGTAGTACAATCAAAATAACACACAGGTAAGTTTCATTTTGGTGAGCGTGCTACTAAAGACACTTTTCATTTCTCTCCACACACCACTTTGAGAAACACAATTTCCAATCATAGGAGCAGCAATAACTTCGAAGATCTTGGAGTAGGAGTAAGTTACTCTATTTGTAAGCTTAGCAGTTAATATGAGTGTTTATTCAATCAAATTTCAGCCCTTCCTTATTTTTACTTCATTTTCTATAATTGGTGAGAAACAAGAAGAGGAGAGCTCAGGGACAGACAAATATTATGATAATAATGTGACTCAAAATTATAGGTTTTAACGTAGAATACAAAGGCTGAATTAGAATTTGCCTTGAAAAAGATGAGACTGGGTAGGGCCTTCGGACCGGATGGAATCGCAATTGAGGTTTGGAGAAGCTTAGGAGAAGCGGGATTGTGTTGGTTAACTAAGGTGTTTAACAAGATTATTATGACTAGCAAAATGCAGAAAGAGTGGAGGAGGAGCATTTTAGTATCCATATACAAGAATAAATGTGATATCCAAAATTATAACAATTATCGAGGTATCAAGTTGATAAGTCATAATATGAAGTTATGAAAAAAAGTTATTGAGCATCGTTTAAGGAGGATTAGAAGTGTGTCGGAGAAGCAATTTGGTTTTATGCCAGGTAGATTGCCTATGGAAATAATCCATTTATTAAGGAGGATAGTTGAGAAGTATAGAGAGAAAAAGAAAAATCTCCATATGGTGTTTATAGATGTAGAAAATCTTATCATAGGGTCCTAGAGATATTATTTGGTAGATTTTGGGGAGAAAATGAGTTACAAAGGGATACATTGATGTGATTAAGACATGTATGATGACGTTTTTATTATGATTCGATCACCAGTCAGGGAGACGAGTGAATTCTCAATCACAGTAGAATTACACCAGGGGCCTGTCTTGAGCTCTATCTTTTTGCCTTAGTTATGGATGAAGTGACTAAACATATTCAAGATATTGTACTATAGTGTATGTTATTCGCCGATGATATAGTATTTGTTGATGAGATCGTAAGAGGTGTCGATGTGAAGTTAGAAATATAGAGGAAAGCACCAGAGTCAAAAGGTTTTAAGATACGGAAAAACAAAACGGAGTATATGGAATGCAAATTTAGTGTGTGTAGAAGTTTCCTTAGAAAAGGAATGAAAATCCAAAATCAAGAGATACCAAAGAACAAGAAATTTCGGTACCCGTGCTCTATTTTTAGCAAGGATGGTAAGATTATTGATGATATAACACATAGGATATAAGTTGTTTGCCTCATGGAGAGTAATTTTTGGAGTACTATGCAATCGAAGAGTACCTCCCAAGTTAAAAAGAAAATTCTATAGAACAGCTATAACACCGGCGATGCTATATGAGACAGAATGTTGGGTTGCTAAGAAGCAACAGATGACTAAAATGAGTGCAACTGAGATGAGAGCCTTGAGGTAGATGTCCGATAAGATTAGGAATGATAGAACTAGGAATGCTTCCAGTCATGACATGGTAGGGGTCGCACCAATTGAAGATAAGCTAAGAGAGAATAGACTTAGGTAGTTTGGACATGTATGCCATAGGCCTATTGATGCGGTAGTAAGGAGAAATAATATAATTACTGGTAGTGATGACACTAGAGGGAGGGATAGACCGAAGTTAACGTTGGATGTGGTAGTAAACAATGATATGATTGAATTGAATCTCAGTATATATTTGGCCCTAGATAGAGCTCAATGGCGTAAAATGATTTATGTAGCTAATCTCAATTGATTGAGACAAAGGCTTGGTTTGGTTTTCTATAATTGGTGAATGTTTAAGTCCTTCCCGTTAAGGCAAAAGAACCTTAAATACTTAGCCTGGTTTTACATTTGTTTAGCCTGTTTACACTCTCTGAAGGTTATTCAACCTCTTATGGCACGCCAATATTACCAATTTATCCTTCAAAGTTATTATTGGCCAACAATTACATAATTCCCAGTAATTTGTTTCCACTTGAGTAGAAAGCATCCAAACATGCCATATCCACCTTAAAGCATGGGATTTGCCTGACCTCACTATACTAATTACTAATTAGGTTGACGGTATTTGTGAAAACCACAAACTATTCCGATAGATGGCAATAAGGCAGGCTCAACTTCAACAGAATTTGGCAAGTTTAAATTGTCCATATAAGATCCAACCACCCATTCATTAATCTTTAGATAGGAAAAACATGTAAGCGAAGGCGCAAAAATCGAGCCTTTTTTCACGTTATTTTCTGGATATTTGTAAAGCATTCCATAGGATACAGAATCAAAGTGACTACACCAACTCTTAGTTGTTTACACTTAACAATCAGGTTGATCAGACCTGCTAAGATTCAAGTGGTTTTTTGGAGGCGGTAAAATTCGATCGGACTCCAACTCCAGAAAGTGACTTCAGCACCC
>CM018891.1:3277964-3292964 GCA_009663005.1 Actinidia chinensis
AAAAAAAAATCATATACGATGTGATTTCAGTACTCTTTTAGCGGGAATTAGTTGGTTCCGTTATTTAAGTGGATGCAAAATAACATGTGGTTTAAATTACTACAGAATTAAAGCTATATGGTTTGATTTGTTACATTTGACATTATAGAGCTTAATTTGGTACCATAGTTAAACTCTAGTTTGTTTATATATTTTTTTCAATACTATATAATGAAATGACTGGATAAGTTTTTTTTTATTTGTTTTGATTTTAGAGATTTTTCTATTTATTAAACTCTTATGATAAAAATTTTATATTTTTTTGATTTTTTTTGATAAAAGAAGTCTAAAAATATAAAGAACTCATCTAATTTTTTTAAAAAAAAATATTAAAGACAAAAAAAAACATTTTTATCCCAAAAATAAAAATATTATTTTCATCTTTAGTGATTTTTTTTAAATTAAATTAAATTATTTATATTTCGAACTCCTTTTATTAAAATAAATAAATAAATATAAAATTTTGATTAAATAAAAAAATTCACAAAAATAAAACTTGAATACTTTAGCTATTAAAAAAACTAAAAGAATAAAGTAAATTACAATACCCTCCCCTTAAGTTTGCTTTTAATACAAATTTAAAAATTACACGTTAGTAGTTTGCTTTTAATGAAGATGATACATTTACATTAATAACATTTGGGTGGAGAATCTCTCTCTCTCTCTCACTCTCTCTCTCTATTTCATCTCCTAACCACTAGGGTGCACATAATAATCGGTTCGGTTCGTTCTGTTTCATGCCTAACCCAAACCGAACCAATCATCATGGTTTTCAATGTTTGAACCCATACCAGAACCGAACCAATCAGTAATTGGAACCGAACAACCATCCGACTCATTCAGATTGTGTTTCGGTTCGGTTCAAGGTTTCTAAATGAATAGGTTTGGTTTCCACCATCTGTTCTATCTTCATTCTAAAAAATTACAAAAAACATAACGCAAATAAAAGAAACAAGTCTTCACATTATTTAAAAAAATTCACAAACACGAAAAGAAAATTGTTTAAAAAAACGGGGAATTAATACGGTGTGGCTAGTCACCTAATCTTTATAACTTGGTTGGTTGATTCGTTCGGTTCCGATTCCGGTTCGGTTCGGTTCCGATTTCGAAAACAGCTAATCCGAGAACCGAACCGATCTAATCGGTTCAACAATTTTTAGAACCAGGACCGAACCAAAAGGGCTACCAAAATCGAACCAATCCAATCCAATGAGGCCGAATTGATTTGGTTCTCGGATTTTTCGGTTCATTTGTGCACCCCTACTAACCACCATGGCCATACTCCAATTTTTAATCAAAACCATCACCACATTACACCCACCACTATCATTACCTACACCTTCACCCACCATCTCTTTCTATACACACACATAGAGAGCGATTTTTGTGGACTTCAATCAATTAAGATTTTTGATCAATAAATTAGAATTTTGGTCAATTGTTGATTTGAATTTTAATTTAAAGATTGACTTAGGGGTTGTTGATTTGAAAAATTGATTTGGGGTTGATTTGGAGATGGGTTTGAGGTTGTCGATTTTGTTTTTGTTTAGAAAATTGATTTGGAATTTTTATTTTGTTTATGTGTGTAGATGGAGAAATAGATAGATAGATAGGCGTTGTTATGGTAGATGAGAGAGGAAGGGAATAACATGAGAAGGTTTAAATGGGTATTAATTGAGTTTCGACGGCTAATGTCATTGTGGAGGGGTAGTTTATAATAAAACTATAAATTTTTGGGAAGTGATTATGATTTTCAAAACATGAGGAGATAATCTATATTAAAGAGAAAACTCAGGGGAGGTTATTGCAATTTTCCAAAGAAACTATTATTCGGTACGGAGACTAAGCAGGAATATTGGTTCAGGTTTAAGGATCGTCAATTGGTCAGGTCGGGCCGATTTAATTCATTTTTTATCGGGGTGGTCAAGCTTGATGGCTTTGATTGGTCAACGGGGCAAGGTGGGCCCACTCATGGATCAAAAGATGAGACCCAAGTCCTGTCCACAGGCTTTAAGGGGCCTGAGCCTACGGGCCTTTAGATATTTTTTAAAAATATATTTTATTTCAAATTAAAAAATTAAAAAAATGAAAGATGAAATAAATTAATACGTAATTATATAAAATCATCTATAGATATTAATTCTTTACATATAAAATAGAAAAATATTATAAAAAATTAATGCGTTTGAGGTGGGTCACGGGTCGAGCCACGGGCTCCAAAATTTGACTCAGATTCAACCCATACTATCTTGAGTTTGGGGCGAACTTGAAATCTTTGGGTCATGGACCGGGTCAAAGCCCGATGAGCCGAAAAAGGATAGGGTCAGGCCATGGGCCAGAAGCTTTTTGATGACCCTTTTCAGGTTGTGCAGACGATGTGACTAAAGTGCGCACAAGTTACAGTATAGGTATCTTTTGTTTTATGATTGTGTGAGCTAACGTGCGCCACGAGATATGATAAGACTAAAATAATGTAGGTGGGCCGTTGAGGTCGTCGTCTGGACTAGATTGGATTTATGTTTTCAAGCACTTTAGTAAATGAAATGAGGTCCGGGTCGGCCCATTAGAATATTTGATTTATTCCTTCCCTTTTTAATGCAACAAAAATTATTTCCCCAATAATGTTTCTTGCTATCAGTTTATTTTTAATTAAATTATGAGTAATGCATTTTGGTAATGACCTCTAATTAACAAAATGTATTTCCCCATAATGTTTCTTGCTATCAATTTATTTTTAATTAAATTACGAGTAATACATTTTGTTAATGACCTCTAATTACAGGTTGTGGACTCACTAAATACTTATTAACTTCATTCATTAGATAAAATGTTCAATTAACACATATTTTGGAGTCTGAATTGGTTGAGTTTGTCACTCTAACTTAGTAAGCAGTGAATTTGAAACGATAACATTGTTGGATCATGAATGAAGGACCAAGATTTGTGTAAGCTCACAAGAATGCTTTAAAACGACAACGTCCCACTAAGAAACTCTACAAACAACCGTTAAACTGTCATTAACCATTAGTTGATGTAAAAAACAAAAACTGTGAGGTAATGGTTTTGTTGAGTGATGGAAGGAAAATCGAAGATAGACATCTACAATGGGCTTCCAATGTAAAGAGAGCTGACACCAGACTCGATCTCGACGGCCCCCTAACTGCAGCACAAAAATAATGAGACTAATTGCTTGAGTTATTTCCTAAAAATGACTTCCCGACGGTCAAGTTAGATGACCGGAAGAAGTATATGTAGAGAGAGAAAGTGTATGTATATTCTGATGGTACAAAATCGCGTACCTGAGTGAGAACAACAATTCTCCTTTTATACCTTAGCTCGGCGCGTACCTTGACGCGCCAATTGCCATCAAGTCGATAGGTGGCTGGCCCAACCATGCTTCTGCGGCGTAATTGGTAGCCCATCATCATGTCTTCGATGTCTCCGTCTGGGTATGGGGTTGTCAGAAGAAACTCCATTTTGCAAGTCACCCTCTGTCCCCTGACATCCCTCAAGACGACAGTTAGACGTTGCACCCCGTCCAACCTTCAGAGCAGTTATTCATACCGAACTTGTTAAATAACAGAAGCTTCTAGGCAATGATAGCCTTAGCTCGAACTGTGCTTGTGGTTGGGAATTCTGCATCGAGCTCCAGCGCATGAGTCCGCTGAGCTTGCTTTCCTGTGGTAAGAAAGTGAAGGCCCCTGCCCTAGTTAGGTCAGATTCTATCACTGTTTATTTTATCTCCTTACAAAACCCGTTCCAATGCCCAAAAAACGCACAAGAATTTGCAATTGTAAATTTTTGGAATTTTCACACACACATACACGTACACATATACAAATTGTTTATTTTTGTAAGAGTACCAAATAGATCTTCCTCCTTGTAGCACTCTTATTTTGTACATTCTGAGAAGGAACAAGGCTTCTAAGGAAGAACAAACTCTCATTTTGATTTACTTGAAATTTCATTCACTTTTAAGTTACTTAGAAATTGCCAACTGCTTCACTCACTTTATTGGTTTTTATTTTTTTTGTAATCTAATATTTGGAAAGTAGGATTTTTTTTTTTCTCACTTGGGACCCACATGCGTTTGTGCTAATAGTCTAAAAAAATCTGGACATTGTTACCCATTCCAAGAACGGAGAACCAATTCCATCTCAAGACCACAAGCTAATCATAAGAAAATTTTCAAAAATAACTAGCAGCCTAAAGCTATGAATCCCGAGAACTAGGAAGTAGAAAAGCCATTCGACTCAAATAATAAATGAACCATTTTACCAAGCACAATGCACGCATAAATTCCCAAAAAGAACCATAAAAAATAGAATGAATACAAAAAATGGGTACAAAATGTCTGTAAATTGAATACAAGTGGACTAAGAAAGGGCCTGAGAAGTTGAATGAATTGGAGCCCGACGCCTACTCTTCCCCCGACCTTGTTAGGGGCTTTAGTCGATTTTCGAATACAAACTGGCGAAAGAAGTCCATGAAGAGTTCCAATTTTTAGGATTTCTCCTCTTCCTTTTCTTCACACTCACAAAAAATAAAGAAAAAGAAGAATCCATTCTCATTCATGTTCAGCAAAACATACAATCGATAGTTCAAGTTGGTATGACACCGCAATAACCTTTTTTTGATACGCGGTGGATCGGCAGCTTCACTCAGTTTGGGAGATTTCAATTGGGTCCACTCTTCAACCAACAAGTTTTAAGACTTCAACAACATTACATAAATTGGGAATGTTTTTATATGTAGATGAATAGAATGGAGTATTGAGGAGTTTACATATTTTAGTAATTGAATATGCACTTTACTTCACAACCAACAATACGTTATGTGGTAGTTTCTAAACTTTATGGGGTAATCTGCATATGGCCTAAATTACAAGGGCATAAAATGAATTTTGCCCTATAAACACACCCACGCACCCACCCACGCCTCTCCCCTTCTGAGGGCTTGAAGTGGAAAAAAAGTACATCGATTTCGTTACGTTGCGCCAAAACTTATTTTGCCCTATAACCCCCCGCCCCCTCTGAGGGCTTGAACTGGAAAGAAAGTACATCGATTTCGTTACGTTGCGCCAAAACTTTATAGTTTTTTGATTTATCCCATTAGTCTGAAAATATTAAAAATTTTACATAATTTACAAAAAAAATTACTAATGACAAAAAAAGCTCTACTCGACAATTTAATTATTTTTTATAAATTAAAAAAATTATATTTTTAAATTCTCCTTGTCAATAAAAATTTTAAAAATATAGAATTATGATAAAAATTAAAAATTTTTTAAAAATCAAGGTAACTAAAAAAAACCTTAAGCAAAAACTGGGCCAAATTGACTAAAAATATTGGGTAAGAAAGACTAAACAACAATAAGGTCTTTGTAATATAAAGGATAAATTTCACTGACATGCCTTGAAGTTTCTGATAAATATAATTTATTTTTTATATAATTTTAATTATAGTATTAACTTCTATTAATTTTGAAATTACTTTTAAAAATAGATTTAGGACTCTCAATTTTCTTTTTCAATACATCTATTAAAATAAAATATAATTTATTTTTAAAAAATATAATTTATTTTTGAATTGCTTTGTTTTCATTTTTATCAATAAATATTTATTTTTAAAAAAAATAATCTAAATAGTTACTTTTTAAATACTCTTAATTAAAATATACTTAAAAAATAAAATATTATAATAAATAATTTAAAAATAAATAGAATGTTCTTTTATCTTAATTGATGTATTGAAAAATAAATTTAGAAGCCCTAAATGTAAGGACAATATTATCGTTTTTGCTCAAAAATTAGCTCAAGAAAAAATCTTGATAATAATTTAAAAAATAAGAAAAGTCGGTATTATTTTAAAAATTATATGTCAGGTGCCTGTATTTATCAAAAATATTAGAAAAGATCAGTGATATATACCTTAAAAGTGAAATTAATTTAATATATACGGGCTAATTAACTTTCCCTTTTCTACAACTATTTGTGCATGCATCAGTAATGGATAGGAACAAATTAATGTTAATTACTAGTAGTTTTGGAAATAGAAACTAGTAGTATTTTAATTTATAAAAATGTGACTGATTTAAAAGAAAAATAGAAAATTAATTCGTTCTTATCCATTACTAATGCATGCATCAGTAGTGTTATTTTCAAAAATAAGAGAATCTTAATATTATTTTTAAAAATAAAAAAAATAATATTATTTTTAAAATTAAAAAAGAATACGATTGTATTTATTAAAAATTTCAGTGAGTGATTTTTTTTAAAAATCAAATACAAAAAATAAATTTCAAACATACCTTAGATTTTCAGACAGGACTTATTTTACCCGACCCCCAGTCGCTTCGCATCAACCGAAGCAACATCGCAATAAAAACAACCCACGTGGCATAAAATAGGTCCTTCCGTGAAGTAGTAAAAGATCTGAGGGCATTTGCGTACTTTCAATTCTAGCCCGACATACGCTGTCACTGACGTGGCACGCATTCAGTGGTTAAGAAAACAAATGAATAATGTCGAGAACAGCGGAATTTACCCAAAATATGGCCATCCCAATCATCATCGTCATCCATATGTATAAAGCTGTAAATAATAGTAATTTATGGATCTGTAGAAGACAAATAAACCCTGACTTAGCCCATACCCACCTCCATACCAACCCCTCCATTTGATCTATCAATTTCTCAGAAATTTGCCAAGAAGCTTTCGCCTTCGAAGCTCGATTCTGGAGAATCGGTCGGCAAGCTGATAATTTTTGGAGAGAGAGAGAGAGAGATGTGGGGACTTGGGGGAAGGTATTATTGGGGGAGGAGAGAAGGTGGGAAAGTGGAAGGGATAGTGGTGGTGTTCGCATGGATGTCGAGTCAGGAGAGGCATTTGAAGAACTACGTCGATCTCTACTCCTCTCTGGGATGGAATTCTCTAGTCTGCCATTCCCAATTCTTGAATCTGTGAGTTGTGTTCCTCTGAATTCAAAATTTTATAGTTTCGATTCCGATTCCGATTCTCTTTTGTGTTGGTTGTGTCGTTGAAAATTTGTATTTCTTTGTTTTTAAGTAGTTTTTTTGAGTACGATCAAGTTTGACCTAGTTTGGGGTTAAGATGGAATCTTTTGCGGATTTTGGGATTTGTGAATTATTCGGAATGTTTTTATGTTTGAAGCTGACTTGGTGATAGTTAGAATCATGGTAGATGGGGTCTTGATAGTTTTTGGTTGTGGTGTCTTGCCCTGTGTATGAGTTCAGTTATGGATAGCTTTTAGGGTTGAACAATAGATTGAGTCATGGGTTTGTTGAGGAATTGTAATTTGGGTGATCAAGGAAGACACTGACTGGAATAAGTAACCTACTTATGGGAACTAGTTACGATGTCAAATGGTACTAACGTGATGCCTTCCTGGTTCTTGCAAGGGTTATTGTCTTTTAATACAAGATCCAGTTTAGATGCGCGAATCTGAATTTGATGTTTCGGTTTCCGGAGTTAATACGCTGTTTTCAGTGACCATAATGTGCAAAATCTTGATCATTTGTAACCATTATCAGGAAGAAGAAAATTGATCCTTTTTTTATGTACCTAGAGGAATTATAGATGTGGTTTCTACATTTTAAAATGTGCTCGAATCCTCAAATATTAGCAGAATTGCACTGAAGTTAGGAAAGAAAATAGTACCTTAGGATAGAATATCCACTAACATGTGTTATTGAATGTTAAAAGAGAAGGTATTCTGAAATAAATATGAAAACATGAGAACTTTGTTGTTGCTACTGTCGGTCTATCTTATAGTAGATGACTGTGTTTTAACAGAATTGAACATAATGATATTTACTGTTATGAATGCAAGTAGGAATGCACTGCCTTGTGCCCCTTTGAGAAATCCTCCCCCTTCCCCCAAAAAAACCTTTCCAATGTAGATGTCAATACCTGCTAAACCACTAACTTAAACATGTCTTCGATGGGTGTGTTGATTCAATGCGACGTTCAAAATGGAATCTCTAGCTCTTGAAGCTTTTAAAAACTGTAGTATCCCATTGAGAAGGATGTTATACAAATAGGTACGTGCCAATGTTAGCACATTGGTGATTAAACAAATGGAAGTAGTAGGTCTGTGAGAGAAGGAAAGCTGTGAGGCATGTGCTACTGAGCAATGTAATGCAAATATGCAAAGAATAATTAATATTAAGCTATATGAGACTATAAGTAATCATAAATTGATGGGACAAGTGTTGCAAATTAGACTTGTCTAAATGAGGGAGTTGTGAGTACCAGCATCAATCTAGAAGCTGATTGTCAGATTTTTCTCTTTATGTTTTGACATCATAGCATGCAATTGCATGCACTGGACTTAAAGGAACAATTTTTTTATTTTTGCCAAATAATTCACTTAATCTACATTTTGACACCAAGTGACTATCCCCAATGATATATGCAGATTCTTCCCTGACAAGGCCACCTCGTTGGCATTTGAAATTCTTAAAGAGCTTGTTGAGGTCAGTGTTCAATTCTTCTTGAAGGCAAAAGGAAATCATTTCCTTCTTTTTGCTTTTTGAAACTCAGGAAAGTTCAAATATATACTTTTTTGTTTTTCGAACTTGAATCGGTTTAGCAATTGTGCTGATGCTTTATTTTTCACATTTTGTTTGTGTGTAGGAGCTAAAAATTAGGCCATGTCCTGTTGTCTTTGCATCTTTCTCTGGTGGTCCAAAAGCTTGCATGTACAAGGTTCTTCAGGTACGTTGTGGTTTGGACGACGCACTCATGATAATGGGCCTAAAAGTGAATATTGATACTTTTCGTTGTTATTTGTCTGTGTATTTAAGTAGTAACACTTTTTTGCTTTCTCATTTCTTACAGATTATTGAGGGAAAATGTGAAGCACAATTCAATCCGGTATGCTTTACTTTTGAATACCTCTTTTCTTTCTCTTTAGAATTCTTGTATCTGGCCGAAAATTTCAGCATCTATCACGTAAAAATTCACCTTGTCCTCTTGACGTGGTGTTGGGAAGATATCCATCTTATAGTTTTTCTCTTGTGAAGGATGAGTATCAGTTGGTTAGAGACTGTGTTTCTGGCCACATTTACGATTCGAGTCCGGTAGATTTTACCAGTGATTTGGGCACTCGATTTGTTCTACACCCAACTGTCCTTAAGATGTCCCATCCTCCACGACCAGTAACATGGATTGCAAATGGTATCGCTTCCAGTTTGGACACCCTCTTTCTTAGCAGATTTGAATCACAACGGGCTGAGTTTGGCAGAGACATGTACCTTTGTGGTTGAGTTGGTGAGTATTGATCAAACACATGTTTCTACTTAGTTTTGCTAGGGACGGTGCATTTTGTGCATTGACAGTGCCATACTACTCCATGGTGGTAGGATTCAGCAAAATTTGGGTTTCCACCCCCGACCACTAAGGAAATATACTGTCAATGCACTGCACAAAATGTATTGTCCCTATCTCTTTTATTTCTAAAATTGTGGCTTTTCTTTTCTGTTTGTTATTCAATATTATTCCTATGCAGAGCATGGGGGCTCCATATCTCATATTGTGTTCAGAAGTTGATGATCTTGCGCCTTATCAAGTAATCTGCAATTTCACCCAACGACTACAAGAACTTGGTGGTGATGTCAAACTGGTGAAATGGAGTAGCTCTCCTCATGTAGGTCTGCTCCTTAACCTTATCATTTGCTATTTTCACTGTCTTTGCAAGTCAATTTCTGACCAAGGTTTCAAATATTGGTGTTATCTCAAAAAGTATTTGCAGATAAGAATATATCAGGTTCTGATCATTTTTGGCAAATTAAAGAAAAAATAAATACTACGAATAATGATTACAAGGATTTTCTTCCCGCTAAATCTTGGTGGATGCTGGTGCTGCTATATTATTTCTTTCCAAGCAGTCAGGGTGGGGAGAAAATACTTATTTGAAACCCTGTCACAACTATTTTGGCAGTGGTTCAACCACTCATTAAAATGCACAAACATATTCCAAATTTGTAAAAAAGTAAAACCCACAGTGACAAGTTTGGTTGTGGGTCTCGACTCTCTCCCCCTCTTTTCTTGTATTTCTTGGTGAACTATGCATGCTCCCCAAGGATTTGACAACATTGAGTGGATGTTGAATGAAATCTACTCATGTCTTACACGGCACCAATTGGAAAGAAATGACACATTAAACTTGTTCGTATATGAAGATTTTTCTTCGAATTATCCTAAATTGTCGTGTGAGCGAAATCTTTCTTTTCATGATGATGGGACATTGCTTTGGTATGCCATAATTTCTAGTACTAAGTTGTCCCTTTTTAAAAATTCAGTCAGTCAGTCAGTCATTAGTTTATCTCCTCTTAACTTGCTTTAATGCCATCACATAGGTCATTATCAGCAATATCCTATCGAGTACAAGGGTGCGGTAACCGAGCTACTTGGAAAGGCTTCTGTAGTTTATTCTCATAGAATTAGACGACTTGAAGGAGAGGGAATGGGCTTAGATGGTCCACAGGATGAGATCTCTGAACCATTTTACCAGTTGAAGAAAGCAGTTATAAATTCAAACAAGAATTTTCAGAGAGTTGCTCTTGAGCTAAATGACCACTTCTTTCTGCCCACTTCAGTGGAGTATCACGAGGACAGAGTTGTTGGGCTCGGTTCCAGGATTACTAGAGGAGGCGGTTCCATCTGCCCCAACCGCCAAGTATCAATGCTCATGGGGGTGCATCAGTCAAATCTTTTCGATGCGTGTGTGTTCCCAAGGAATGTTGAAGGTGGGATGGATTTTGTAAGGTTATCGCCCTCCGTGCATAGGACACCCTTTTGCCATCTTCAAGGCGGCATTCAAATTTCAACCCGATTAAATGCATTCTTCGCTCAAGGTTATAATATCTCTACCCCGATGCAAATTTCTTCAGAAGCATATCTATGAATTTGGGTGTGCATATTGTGTTCTCAGCATTTTGTTTGAAGAGGCAAGGAACGGCTTTGCCAGGGAAGAAATGATGGTTGCCGTGGTTTGAACTTTGATCTAAGTTAACGAAATGTACAGTTACTATACAGGAGGAAAAACTTATGGTAGAATGGGTTCCCTTTCTTGTTCAAAAATAGAGGTTTTTGAGTGTGTATTGTATGTGCAGTTGTTAAATGTGTCATCGGTCTTTGGTTGCGGCATGGTATTCGCATAAATGTAAACCGCGGTCTGAATAATGTGGCAATGGAACAAGACAATAATATTTGAGTTGTTTATTTCAATTAGCCTGCCGCACTTTCTCCATTTCTAGTGTTAGATATGCATACTGTACCATGCTTCCACATGGGCTGTCATTCGAATATATTGAGCTGGGATCGTTCGAGCTAACCTCGCCCCCCTCTCTCCTCGTCAAGTCTAAGCGCCCCCCCCCCCCACCCCCCCCCCCCCCACCACCACACCACCAACACACAAAAAACAACACCAAACAAAAAAAACACAAAACAAGAACCCCCAAAACACCCCACCCCCCCCTCCCAACCACCCACCCCCACACCACCCCCAAAAAACAAAAACACAACCCCCCCACCACCCCCCCCCCCCCCCCCCCCACCCCCCCTCGGTTAACAGGACATTTGGATTTTTGTCCACTATTATGAGGGGTGAAGAGGTAATTTACACCCATTCACACGGCAATATGCGGCTGCATAGCCTGACGTGGAGAGGATTTCCCTAAAACTAAAAGGCTGATAGGCGTGTCAGGAAACAATGTTTAGTCACCCCTATACCGCTGTCCAGGGAGCTGTTAACTCATGACCTTATTCTCAAACCTGGCGGCTCGGTTGATTGGCACCCCAATATCTGTTAATGGTGTGTGTTAGTCCGTGAAGGGGGTAACTGATTCACGTAGTCTAACAGGCATCACCAAGCAAGGTTCTAAAAATCGCTAGGCGGTAATTTGGCGGCCGGATGGGGCCTAGCGCCTAGGCGGGGCCTAGCGGTTTTATTTATTTATTATTTAAAAAAATCATTAATATTTACTAAAATAATAATAAATACCACATATCAAATTCTACCAAAAATGATATCACAATAGTAAATTTCAATGTTTAATGTGAATAATCAAAAGAAAGATAGAAATGGCAATTTAAGGTATCTAAAATATATAGAAATTAGAAACTAGATCTCTAAAAAAAAGCGTTAGGCGTTAAGTCGTGCAGGCGGAGGGCCAGCGCCTAACTGACGATTTTGAGAACATTGTTCCACCAAGTCTAACCCCCACCCTCACCCTCCACTCCTCTCTCGTCTCTCTCGCCCCTCTAAGTCTAACATGGCCATTGGGTATTTTTGTTCATTATATGAGGGTCAAAATGGACATTTTATGGTTTCTGTTTAACTGTGTTAGCTAGTCAGGTTGTTATCTGATTCATGTTTTAGATAAGGGGTGAGAGTGGTACAGAGTGATATGTCGGGGTGGGGTGGCGGGGGGTGGGGGGTGGAGTGTGGTGAATTAAGCCAATTTTAAATACTCCGTGTCGGAAGAAAAAATCAGAATATTTTCCTCCTCAGACAAGGCTACTCCGTGACGGCGTTCGTCAGGTCAACCAGCGACCTCTCCTGCCTCCCTCTGCTGCGGATATTGAGCTTGCCTACGGTGATGTGACCGACTACCGATCCCTCCTCGCCGCCTGCTCCGGATTCCACGTCATCTTTCACTCCGCTGTACTCGTCGAGCCCTGGCTTCCAGATTCTTCAAGGCAAGCAACCCCTAACTTCTGCACTATTCGATCTTCCAAAATTGAATTTGAATTTGATGAATCCAGAAGTCATTCGTTCCTCATTTGCCTTATTTAGGTTAATAATAGCGTATAAGGAGACGAAGACGACAGAGAAGATAATCTACACTTGGTCGTTTATTGCTTAGGGTTCGACTGATGGATATGTCGCAGCAGAGGCGGATCGAGGACCAGGGGTCAAGCTGCCCCTCAAGTTTGAATTTTTTTTTTTTCTTATAATTTAAAAAAAAAAATTAATTTACCCCCTCAAAATTATAAATAGCCCCTTAAAAATAAAATTTAACTTGTTCTATTTAAGAAAAGTCTTGATTTTGACGTCACTGGTCCCTCAAGTTTATCGATCTATCCAGGGTCACTATAAATTAAGTGTTAGCCCACTTTAATTATATGGGCTAAATCAAATGGCCCAACCCATATCGAATCAGAGGATTTATTCATTTGTAAAAGAGAAAACTATATAGAATTGTATCCACATTTTAAACTAATAAAATCAACTATTTGTACATATTTTTTGTTTTCTTTAATTGCAAGATACGAAATTTGTGTCTAGGCTATTGAGCGCAATTTGATGTGATTTTGTTGACTTTCTGTGTTAAATTAGAGAGTTTGTTTTTGGAATTTGTTGGGGACTGGCATGACGCGGCTAATGAGGTTTTAGGATATAGGGTAGAGGGTTTAGGGTTAGGCCGAGCACTTAATCTAAATCAAGTCTTAGTATACATATTTAAAAGAGTTAACTTAAATCCAGTCTTAGGAAACATATTTAAAAAGGAGCGGTTGGTAAAAATGTAATAAAAGAGAAAAATAGAATGGAGAGACTAACCAGATACAGCAAACAAGAGCATGGCCAAGAAAATCACTTTGAATAAAAAATGCTCATTTTTTTTTGTGTGTGTGTTGTTGTAGATATGAAGAGATGGTGAATATAAACTTCAATGTACTTTGTGGAGTTTCACGCATTGGTTTTTTCGGGTCAAAAACCAATTCCAAGGGAATTAGGATTGGATGATTAATCCAATTAAATGGGATTGGAGTATGAATACCACTTCTCCTATGAGATTCCTAATCCTTTATTTTTAGGTCAGATAATGAATTTCAATCCATTGGAATTAGCAATCCTATTCCAATCCCAAGGCGTTGGATTAGGAATACCACCTCTTCCATGGAATTCATAATCCTCTCCACTTTTGGGCTATTAACCATCTCAATTGACTATAGTTTCCAGAGTTTAATTTTGCAACTAGAACCTAGTTAAAGTGGGACCCTAATGAGAACTACTAGTCAATCTCACCTTTAAATCGAGTTATCAAACGTGACCTAAGACGATTATCACTCCTGATGGACAATGATCTTGAGTTTAATTTTTGCACGAGAGCTGGCTCACATGTTGCCCCAAGGACTAATATTCAATCTTAATTCTCAAATTTGTTAATCAAAAACGTGGCCATTGTATTATCCTCTTTCATATTGAGACTACTATGCCACGTGTGGACAATGGAATTGAAGCTGAACCACATAAACCCTTGTATTCTTATGCGTTTGCTCTGTTTATTGGTTTTTGTCAGAAAAATTCTGGTACTAAACATGGCAGACGAAAATGTTTGTGCTATTTCGTATTTTCAACGTTTTTGATGGCACCACCCGTTTCGTAAGCCGTAGCTCTATGTGTTGTGCATTGATTAATTAATTGGAGTGGAACACATTTTGTTACTGTTCTGATGAAATTGTTAACTGAGACTATAGATAAGGATGCAGTGCAATGCTTTGCTTAACGTAATTGTGTATCAATTCCTTACAAGTTACAAATTGTTTGCATCTTCATGGTTAATAATCGTTCTTGTAGACTAATAATGACTGGAAATATTATTGGTGCAACTGTTCTTGTAATGGTTAATACTTTGAAGTGGTTCAAAGTGTTAACCATTCATTTTTACTAGCCATTGGGCAGCATCGTTCTACTAGATACCCATATATGAAACGCATATACTTAGCTTTCGTCTCTCTCGACTGTTCTTGTGTGTTCTGTCCCTCAAAACAAAACAATTGAACTCAATAATGGGGAGCTAAAATTTCCAAGCTTTCTTCTCTCAGATATGAAAGCTTACATGGGCACCTGGATCTAAGGCAATGGAAATGACAATGTTCTCTCAGTCATGTTGATGATGTTGTAAGAGGATAATTGCAGCGTTTGACAATG
>CM018891.1:3297964-3310464 GCA_009663005.1 Actinidia chinensis
ATTAGAGGACGGTGATGCACTGGTATTCCAATTAACCAGGCCTACAGTATTCAAGGTGATGAATTCAAACAAACAAAAAAATTCTTCTGCTTCGAGTATTTTTTTTTTTCTTGTTAAATGTTTGTTTGTTCTTGAACTGTGAAGTTGAGGTGATGTTATAATCTCCTTCTTCATTTCATATGCCATAAGTGCTTGACGGATTATGAAATCATCTTGCATGCTCCGCCACCCCACAAAATGTTCATATATTCAACTCTCCGCACCTTGTCGTTTTCAAGGGTGTCTACCAAACTTGCATCTATGAATGTAGCTTACTACCATTTTTTCTTCTTTATTATCCAAACATTTTTGGATTATTGTTTTTCAGTTTCTGTGAGAGCCTTCTTTGAAAGACAAAAAACATCGTATATATGGTTCCACAATAACATATATTTCTTACGTCTTCCCTTCCAGATGTACATTATAAGGGGAAATAGCAGTGTTATAAAAAGTGTTAGGCGATAATCGGGCGGCCGGGGGCTAGTGCCTAGGCAGTTTTTTTTTAATTATTTTATTTATTTAGACAATTAATATTTACTAAAAACAATAATAAATGGCCAAATATTTAATTCTAACAAAGAAATGACATCAAAATAGTAGAGTTCAACTGTTTAATGTTAAATAATACTAAGAGGAAAATAGAAATGACAATTTAGGTCTCTAAATTACATAGAAATTAGAAATTAGGTCTCTAAAAAGAGTTAGGTGATAAGCGGGCGGTCAGGGGGCTCAGCACCTAGGCGGGGCCTAGGCATCCTGGGCGACCGGGGGGCTTAGACGGCCAATTTTTAGAACACTGAAAAATAGTTTTGAAGAGGATAACAACCTCTGAAAGATTTTCAAAGTCGATTCAATGCATGTACCGTTTATAAATTGTGTTATTTTCGCTTCTGGAGTTTTATCTGTTCGTTATTATATTAGTGGACAGCTTACAGTTCAAGAATTTCACCGCTATGAATTCTGATATTGGAGAAAGGTACAGAACCTCCAAAAGAAATCCTTTTTACCAGTAATAATTGGGTTAAATTACAAATGCCCAATACCACTAAACTGTCTTAACCCCAAGTCCTAATTATTTGAGTTTTAGTCTAGTTCTTTTATGCTTAATTGGCATCGTTGTACTTCACTGTTTTCCTTTTCCTTGTAGAACTGCCATAAATTGGTAGAACCGTAGAAGTACAGAACTGCTTGTGGAGGTAGTGACTTGGTATGATGGCAAAGTGCCTCTTTGCTTTGCCCTAAAACCACTGCTTTAGTGCCGGCACGTTGTACCGACTTTTGCACCCGCCACGAGAAAAAGGCTTCAATTTGTATATGTGAAGCAAAATTGTAGAAATATGAAAACATCAATACGAAAAATATTACCGCAAAATGAAAAATATGTTAACTACAATATTCTAATCATTGATAATTAGACAAGTTCTACATTTAAGGTCAGACACTGCCGACAATCCAATCATCAGGTCACCATCAAAGCCCCCTACCATAACAAAATGTAGATGGCCTCGCAGGTGACAGCATATGCAAACATGTGCTTTGACAGACAACCATTCTTGCAAATTGTTGCCATGCAATTACTACACACAAACACACCAGAATGCAAACATAACGCATATGTTGGCTACACCGTAAGATGGGTCACTGCCTTCTATTTTCGATCCCTATTGCGTATTGTTAAAGTTGCCACCAATTGTTACGACCCAAGTTTTGTCTCCACCAGTGCACTGTCATATATCTGTTATGACCTTAGTTTTACCTACATATGAGTTCATTTTTCCCTTGAAATTTCACATCTTTCTAAGAATACAATTTGTAAAACCGGTGGTAGTCTTGTGTTGTAATTTGCCTTGTGATGGCATTATCGATTTCATGCTACTCTAGTTTCACTCATTTCGCCTTGTATTTCTCACAGTTGAAGGTTATTGTGGCAGCTAAGTTGACGATGACACAATTAGCCTCTTTTTGCAAATGAAACTCGGAAAACTCACTGTTACTTGAAAAGAGAATTGTCGAGTATAGCTTTAGGTATAGCATGTATGATTTTGTTATTGGATTCAATTGTATCCTCCATGGTCTACTCTTGTTTCATGTTGCAGACAGCTAAACGAGTTTGGTTGATTTGGTTTAGTACCACCACTCCAGATTTGTTAGATCATGAATTGAGCTGTGATTTTCATACCACAGCCTGACCAATCTGAATACGTCAGTCAATTTTCAATTGCTTATTTTTTACGCGACAATTGTCAAAACTCTGTTGGTAATGTTTTTGTTCTCCGTTTTCGTGATATAGATTTTCGTAAACTATACGCTCATCATTTTTGTATTGTCTTTCATTGTTTTGGTAGTGTAAACAAATTTCGGAAATTGAATTTTTTTTCTTTTATGTTTACTGAAAAAAGTGAGTTAGTTTTAGAGAAAAATAAAACAAATTGGGATATAATTAGCCAAACAAATTGTTTTTTAATTTTTTAAAAGGTTCACTTTACTTGGGTGGGCTCAGATATTATGAGTGTGGCATTAGAAGTACCCCTTAATGCTTATTTCTGGGGTTAAATTGACCAAAGCTCCCTTGGACCTTGATTTTTGTGGGCTGTAATGGAGGACAGGCTGTTGATGGCAACAGTTGACGTTGGTAGCTGGACCCAGCCAACTGAAACCCGGTCCAAGAGCTCTGCTTCTCTACAGCTACAACTCACGGTAGTTTATGTGACCCTGGTGCCATCTTGCACTTTTGCGTTGGTGGGATAATCGGACGGATGGCGATGACATGGGGATGGAGCCATCGGACGGTCAATCGAAGTCCCGCGTCATTGTTCGACCAATAATTGACAACTGTTCACGCGGGGTTTGTCTCATAACTCACCACTTTACACGAAAACTCTGCTCCCACGTGCTGTAGAAAGCTCGTGAAGGACACGCATCGATAAATCATTTCAAGTTTTTGCATAAATAACAATGGGAGATGCTTTGGTGCACAACTCTTAATTTATTTAGGGTTGGAGCTTATTCTTAGCATCCCATTTAATAATTATTAGATAAAAAATTTTAATATGTACTTTTTAATACATTAATAGTTAATAATGATAATTTGAACAACCGATAAAACTTATTTTTATGAAGTGTACTGGTTTTGTTATGAATTTTTGTAGCTATTGTTTTGGATAGTATTGGTATGTTTGACAAATTTTACGATTTTTATGGTTTTTTTATGAATTTTCGTAGATATAATCATCAAAAAAAATTATAAAAAATTGTGGTTATGTTATAAATTAAAAATTAATTTTATGAGAATTTGTGGTTATATTATATTTTAATATAAAAGTGAGGTCTGCATCAAAATATGTGTCTGTGCCTTTATGATATATTATGACTTAATTATTAATTATTTTTATTTAATTATGAATTATTATGGTCACTATTATGAATTAGAATGGCTTCAAATTATTAATTGTCATGGGGCCCACAAATTAAAGTGAGAACTAGTTGTTAATTTATTTTTATGAATTGTATTGATTTTGTTATGATTTTTTTTGGCTATTTTTATTAGATGTTTTGTTATGAATCGATTTGTTATGAGTTTTATTGGTATGTTTGGAAATTTTATAAATTTGTATAGTTCTTTTATGAAAATTTATGAATATAATCATACAAGTTTTATGAAAATTTATGATTAAATTATATTTTAATATAGTTGATTTACAAAATAATCGATTTAACCGATCATAAATGGTGTCCTGTGTTACAAGCCCACCAATTGGCCCCAAATACTAGGCCCATGGGTGCCAAAATTTCCCAACAAAGCCTAGAAAAAAAAAAAAAAAAAAAAAAAAACCCCCCAAACATTTAGACTTTTCATGGGCCTTCCGGAAGATTGAGGAAGGATCTAGGATTTCTTTACCCACATGTTGGAGGGTGTGGAGAATTATAGAATAAGGTAGAAGAAAAAAAAAACTTCTAGAAGATGCTGTAGATAGAAACTCTAGGCATTTGTAGAACATTCAGAAGAGGCCAAAACTTGTATAAATAAGGGGGCAACCCCCTCCTTGTAAGGCATCCAAGAATTTGAGACTACAAGGATTCTTCCCAAACTATCTCTCTCCTAAAAATTCTTTCCTTGTTTGCTCAAACTTGTGCTCTTAGCCTTTCTTCGGTGGTGTAGCTTACTTAGCGATTTTTGTAGGCAAAAGCGGACTAAGTGCCCACGGATCGGAGGCATTCGAATTCTATGCCGTGACAAGTGGTATCAGAGCTTTGGTTCCCAAAGGCTAAGTAATGGCAACGACGGGGTCGGAAGTTACCGAGCATGTTGGTGTTCAAGAGAGGGATAGCCTCCCTCCCATCAACAAGGGAAAAAGGAGCAAGTCGACGGACGTTATGGCTTCCTTGGAGGCAAGACTTCAACGGGTGGAGCTTGCCATGGCCGACAATCGGGACAAAGTTGAGGACTTAGATCAACGCATCGACGGACTCGAAGGTAGGCATGAGGGGTTCCATAGGGAGATGCAAGAGATCCTCAATTCGTTGGCCGAATCATGTAAGGCACAATGGATGCTCTCAAGAGAACTCGCCTCCAAGCCGAGTTCGCCGCCATGAATGAGGGATAAATAGGAAGGCAAGGGTGAGTGGTCCTTTGCAAGATGGGGTTAACAACGGTCTATTTTCTCTCACTCTCCCTAAAGTTGACATCCCTAGACTCGAGAATTACAATGGGTCGAGGAATGCGAGAGAGTTGGAAACTGTTTGTGGAGGGCTTGGAATCAATTTTCGAGCGCCATCGGTTATAAATGAAGAAAATAGGAAGATCAAAACGGACCCTCTCTTTCTCTCGATGCGGGCCACGCTATGGTGGAGCGGCGACACGGGGGATATGGAATGAGGAACTTGCACCATAGCTACATGGGAAGATTTCAAAAGGGAAATTCATTAGCGCCAATTTATCCGATAAAAGTTCAGAGCATGAAAGTAGGGGCGAGAGATTACGACGCCCCTCCCACAAAGAGCACCATTCGGGTATGTGAAGAGTCTACGAGCTTATGCTAGAAATCCCGACATGACCGAGAAGGGGAAGTCTCTTTTCACTTTATTATGGCGTTCACAACTTGGGCAAGCTGAAGTGCAACGTCGGGACCACAAGATCTTGCAAGGCCATCTCTATCGAGAGTCTTTAATAGACTTCAAGAAGGTGAGTCCTCTTTTATGCCCAATTTGAAAAGTCTAACCATGATATAAGTGGGGGGATATGAGAGAGAACAAAAGCCGTCCTCTCCAAGACATAGTGATCAACAAAGGCAAGAGGAAATGGAGAACACAACCCAAGCTCTCATGTTTCTTATGCGATGAAATCACTTGCTAGGGATTGCCGCAAAGAGTAAGCTACGGCCCTCATCGGAGTGACGAGGAAGAGGCCCCGCCAAGAGGAAGCGGATGGGATCAGTTGCGATTGCTCAATAACAATCAAAGCCAAGTGGGGAAGACCAAGGCGCCAAGGAAGGGGCGCATGGTAGTGAGAAGCAAAGTACGCGGGTTTCAACACTAGTGCTTGATTGATACCGGGCGCTTTCACAATTTTATTGACAAGTCAAGGAGGCAAGCGCTAGGCCTCCAACTCAAGGAAGAAAAGGGTGGATAAAGGCCGTCAACACGGAGGCACGAACCTATCTATGGAGTTGCGGGAGGGCGGCATACATGGGGATTGGTGTGGCCAAGTGGACTTCCCGATGGTAACCAATGGACGATACCCCATGGTTGGGGAGGAGGTTCTTAGATGGGGTGCGGGCTTCCCCCCATCTCCTTCGCTCTAGACCCATGTGATCATAAGCGAGGAAGCGCGTGTATGGTCCCATTGGCAAGGGAAACATTGTCAAAGTCCAAGACCTTGTCCGCCATGAACTTCTAAGGAGGATCATTTCATTGAATTGGAGGACAATGCCAAGATTTCGTGCCACATTTCTTACCAAGAGCTGAGGACGCTTCCGGTCGCCGAGGGATGGCATGCCGACATGGCCCAAGGCGCCAAAAGGGTGAGGAAGTGGGCAGGCAAGAACCGGCGGGTAAAGTCTCTCAATTCCAAGCTAAAGGATTCAAAGGGAGTCCGCGGGGACGGAACAACTCGGGTCATGAATCAAGTCGGGCGGGCGACAAGCTCTCCAAGGGAAAGCCTTATGGCCATTCGAAGAAAGAACACCAAAATTTTGCGGGACGCGACGAGGGCGTGCCAAATTGGGTTGGAGCGAATGTTACAAGACACTCAATTGCCACCAATACTAGGCCCATGGAGTGCCAAAATTCCCAACAAAGCCTAAAACATTCTAGGCCTTTCATGGGCCTTCCGGAAGATTGGAGAATGATCTAGGATTCTTTACCACATGTTGGAAGGGTGTGGAGAATTATAGAATAAGGTAGAAGCTTCTAGGAAGATGCTTGTATATAGAATACTCTAGGCATTTGTAGAACATTCTAGAAGAGGCAAACTTGTATAAGTAGGGGGCAACCCCTCATTGTAAGATCCAAGAATGTGAGAATACAAGGGCATTATCCCAAAATCTCTCCTCTCTAAAATTCTTTCCTGTTGCTCATTGTGCATCTTAACCACTTTCTTTCGGTGGTTCTAGGCTTACTTAGCGACTTTTGTAGGCAAAGCGACTAAGTGCGCACGGTCGAGGCATCGAATTCTAAGCCCGTAACAACCTGCACAATCTAAATTACACAATGAGTGTACGTGATATGTTTTTTTGTGTGAAGTGTATATTATAGCATTTTTCAATTATAATATTTCCTCCATCAAGAAAGCAATGCTACACATGCTGCATAAGTAGAAATGTTAAGTAGAAATGTTAAGTACTTTTGTGACGTTAGTTATGAATTTTTTGGGTGTAGTTATGAAAAAGAGAGTACTATATAAAAGTAAAATTTATGTATTTTTTAATTCATTTATTACATATTTTTGTGGTATAATTTATTATATATTTTTGTGGACTTTTGTTGTGATATTGGTGATTAGGAGTGTTCACGGTTCGAATTGATTTGATTTTGAGTAAAATCACTGATCAAATCGAATTATTCAGTTCTTGAAATTTTAAGACCAAATCAATCCGTTCAAAACAGGAATCAAACCAAATCGACCAGTTTGGATCGATTTTTTGGTTCTATCGATTTTTTTGAACAAACATATTTATGATGTTAATTACACGTTATTTTGACTTGTGATGAATGTATGTCTATTGTGCACTTAGAAGTATTATGGATTATTGTGGCTAATTATAAAAATACATCGTACTAGTTACGAATTATCATAATTAATTACCAAAAAAAATATATTATTTAATGTGTAATACAGGCTTCCCTTACTTTCATTTGCAAAAAATATTAGATTTTGCAATGACAACTTTTAACTCTTACTCAAATCTTATCTCAAACTTAAATTGGAGTAAAAATTCATCAAAACTTGCTTGGCCTCCTTTGTTCAAAATCATATCTGCTTTGCTAAAAAATTCATCTCAAAGATAAAAATAATTTAAAATAACTCAATTTATCCCAAATAGAACCTTAATTTTCTAAGTAAATAATAATTCAATCTTACTAACCACCCCTGTTGACGATGATTAATGCATATTTTTTATAAATATTTATACATATTTTAAATATTACAGTAAACTTAAATTTTTATATACTTTTTACATATCATAATGTATTTCGTATCCATTAGCCATTGTTTATTGAGTAGTGGGTAGCCATTTTTCACGAGCAATGTTACAAAAACTAAATAATTTACAAATTAGTATACTAAATATACGCATGACACTGCCACACGAATACATGACCCATCCAGTTTGAGATTGAGTTTTTTGATTTTTTTGATTATTTTGGTTTCTTGATTTTCGATTTTTTTTGTCTTTAGTGAATTTTTTTCGTCATTTGATTAAAATTTTATATTTTTTCGATCTTCTTCTTAACACGAGAAGTCTAAAAATATAATTTTTTTATATAATATTAAAAAAAATTACTACAGACAAAAAAATTATCTTTTTTTTTGAAAAAAAAATGTTTTTTATCTTTAATAATTTTTTTTTGAATTAGATAAAAAAATTATATTTTTGAACTCTTCTCGTCAAGAGAAATTGAAAAAATATAAAATTTTAATTAAATGACAAAAAGAGTTTAAATACAAAAACTCGAAAATCAAAAAAACTAAAAAACTAAAAAAACTTATATCTCAAACTTGTCTTAGCAATTTATTTAGTGCCTATAAACTTTTCCAAAATTTATAGCAACTAAAGAGAAATTCACGCAAAAGAGCGCGCGTGGAGTAAGCAGCCGATAGAGGGGCTTAATTGGCGCCGAGGATTTGGGAAGGGAGCGTCGCGTCAGGTCGCGTCCTCCACTCAGGTCAAACGATTAGTTGGATTCCAGAAGAGAGAGAGAGAGAGAGAGAGCTCTAGGAGAGAGCGGACAAACGGTGGCCCAGTATCATGTGGGTCCATGCCCACGTAGACCCAACAAATTTAACAAATCTCTTTTTGTTGAAACGACAATTGCAATAATTTACGTGACACCAATAAGTACTAAAAATAATAAAAGGGTTAATTATACTTTGCACTCTTAAACTATTAAGTAATTTCCACTTTGCCTTCTAAACTATTAATTATCTCTCAATTTACACCCTAAAACTAGCCTTTCATTTGCAATTAATACCACCATTCCATTTCCGTCTAAAAATGAACAAAAATGATAGCTTGTTGACACGTGTGCGACCACGTGGTGCCATCTTGCAAGCCCCAAACCAAAACCCAGAACCCAAAATCCCAAAACCTAACCCTAATAGCCTCTTCCCTTTTCCTTCTCTCAACTCAGAGAGAGTATACTGCCAGAGTCGTGTTGTTGCTGTAGCGTTATTACACCACCATGTGAAGGGAAGTCATGTCGTCACCGTCGCGTCATTGCACAACTATGTGAATCAACTTTCTCTCTCTCTCTCACCTCATCACCAACAATCAGTCCCAAATTCACGTACAACTATGGGGGATCTGGTATTGTTTGCTGCCGGAGTCGTGCCCCGATACTGGATTCACGTTGCTACACAGACATGGCCTTAACACTCTCTCTCTGAGTTGAAAGGGTTGGGGTCTGATATGAGTTGTAGGAAAGAAAGGGGAAAGAGGTGGTTAGGGTTAAGTTTTGATCTAAGGGTTAGGGGAAAGGGAAGGAGGCTGTTAGGGTTAGGGTTTGGGTCTTATTAATTGGCACCACGTGGTTGTACATGTATCGCTTAGGTGTCATTTTCATCAATTTTATGGATAGAAATGGAATGGTGGTGTTAATTGCAAACAAAAGATTAGTTTAGAGTTCAAATTGACAAAACTTATTGTTCAAGGGACAAAGTAGAAATTGCTCAATAGTTAAGGGAGCAAAGTATAATAAACCCTAAATAAAATTCTCATTATTTTTATTTTAATTCAATTATACAAGAGAAAATATAATTTAAAATAAAATGTAATATTACTGTGATCATATATTGCACCATATTTGAGCACCATCTTAAGTTTACTGATCTAAATGTGATTGGTGTGGCTTGTCAAGTAAAAAATGCGGTGAAAAGGCACATTCATGGTCTCGATCTCAATAATGTGATTTAAATTTAATTTACAAGATTAAAATTGATCGAATATCGAAAATCTATGATCAAATTATATTTTATGCTACAGTTACTCTTAAAATCATAATTACTATTTTTTTTAAAGTAAACATGATATGATTACAGATATATATTCGATCAATTTAATTATTTTTTTTAATAATTTACTTGACTAGCCCTATTACATAAAACCGGTCTAATAATATAATTGGACTCGAAATGAGACTCAAATAACAAAGAAAGCACATTGTTGTGCCAAAACAACACGTACCCAAATTTCTACCGAGTAACATGGTTGCTGATATATGTACCACCAGGTAAGATACTACTCAAATGTGAGATACAAATATTGTCACCACGATATTATTCCTAAATTCTGTTTGGATAAAGAATTTATTAAGAAAAAGAAAGTGAATTAAAATTATATTAAAAAAAATTAATTTCCCCCCAAACCTAATGTAATCGATAATCATACTCGCATCATAACCGACTATAAATATTTTTATTTTTTTATTTTTTTTATTGCCTCACCTTCCCCATAGGACTGTTTATTTGACTATTTCCATTTGTCTATCTAATCTTAAAGATTTGCTATCCCAAAAAATAATCAAAGAAGTAATATATTAGCCACAATCAACTTCGGAAATTGGCCGTCCAAGTCGGCTCAGAATTTTGGCAAGAGATTAGTAGGGTCCACCCTTCTAAATAATTCTGTATATTAATTATTTAAAAATTAAATAAAAAAATAAGAATATATTTTTTTAAATATTATATATTTTTCAATTTATTTGTGACATGCAAGCCGAGAAAAAGCTATAGAACATATTTTGATACAACTTTTTAAAGCAAAAAAAAATAAAAATTATAATAAAAAAACTTAGCAAATGTCCATTGAAGAGGTGATTATTACTAAAAAGATGTGATAATATATATATATATATATATATATATATATATATCTCGTATGGTTTACTCCAACTTTAATTAGCTCTCCTGCTAGTGAATAATAAGTTTGGTCTATTGGATTAATCGATTATTGGACTAAATACCGAGTGATTACATATATATTTAGCACAAGAATCGATTAATCCAAGAGACCAATCTTATTGTTTACTAGCAGGAGGGCTGATTAAAATTTGAGTAAACTATCATATGAATTGACTTAACTCAAAAATTGATAGCGCATTTTAAATATAAAACCTTCGAAGGGAGCATATGAGTCCTAGACTTGAATCATTAGGCAAACTTATGTGGTTTACAAAAAAAAAAATGTGATAATATTGGTCACATTTCGTTTCTTTTTTTTTTGGAATTAACATACTTAAAAGCCTTCCTTTTTTTTTTTTTATTAACTACAGAGTGTCCCAGACAGGCCTTTGGGCCCACCTAAACTAATCTCTGTACCCTGAGCAGCTAACCCTTCACATCTCAGGATGTAAACGCGGATATGTGACGCAGCCACCAGGAATCGAACGCGATACCTCCGAGTGTTAGCTTGTGTACCTGACGTCCGCCCGAAGCGATTGACGCCTTATGCCCGGGGCAAGGGTGAGAATCGAATTCTGAACCTAAGTCCTGCTAAGGCCGCTCTCTACCACTTGGACTAAGCCTTGTTCTCAAAGCCTTCTTATACTAAGGAGTTTTGGTTCCATTTTTTATATTTTGAGCTTACTTTCTTCTTTAAATTTTCACTAATCTCCCTTTGAGGGTTCTGATAAATACAATTACATTTTATGTAATTTAAAAAACATAAACAATCTCCCTTATTTTTAAAAATAATATCAAGATTCTCTCATTGAGTTAATTTTTGTGTAAAAATAATATGATTGTTCTTTAATTTAGTGTCTCTAAAAATTTTTCTCTCAATACACCAATTAAAATAATTAACTTTTCTCTTTTTTTAAAAAAAAAAATTGATAACATGTTAATTTTTTAGTATGTTTAGATTATGAACATTTAAAAAGCAAAACATTTTGATTATTTTTTTTAGATTTTTTTTATGGATCATAAATTTTTATTTTTAAGTATATTTTTATTAAAAGTACTTAAAAACAAACATTTAGATCAATTGTTTTTAAAAAATATTTATTCATAAAAAATAAAAATACAAAGAACTGATATTTTAAGAGAAAAAATAAAAATATTTATTTATTTTAATGGATGTATTGAGATTTTTTTTTAAAACCCTAAATCAAAGGACAAGTTTGTTGTTTTTACACAAAAATTAGTTTTAAGGAGAATTTTGATATTAATTTTAAAAATAAAGAAGGTCAGTGTTATTTCTGAACTACATGAGAGGTGACTGACTGTATTTGTTAGAAACCTCAGGAAGGCCAATGAAATTTACCCATAATTTTTTTTAGCATGAATTTATGTTTTTTTAACCTAGATTTTAAATATATTCAGCTTTTGGAAACATATCACCATTTTTCTGTGGGATAAAAAATGCAAATGGAGAACAAAAAAAAAAGAAGAGAAATACGAAAAAAGAAGAAGAAATAATTTGATAAAACAGAAAAAAAGGTGAAAACAACAGTTTTCTCCTAAAAAACGCCCACAAGCGCAAGTTAGCTCAGGCTCCGAATCGGCTCGTGACGCCGAACCCAAAATCAACGGTGAGTTTTGGACGTGTCAGCACATGGCCAGAAAAAAGAAATGAAAACAAAAGCAAAAAACGAAAAGATCAATAGCCTTATTTGCGCCTCTTCTCTCTCTCTCTCTCTCTCTCCTCTACCCGTTTCTCTTCTCCAATCTCTCTCTCTTCGATGGAATTTCTGCATTGGACGCTGGGATCCGCGTTCTTCGATCACTGCAACTAATCATCAATCCA
>CM018891.1:3312964-3325464 GCA_009663005.1 Actinidia chinensis
TTCCTTTGGTTTCCATTACTATAGCATGTAACATTCTCGTTCGTGGATTATTTGGAGTACATTCTGTCTAATTTGGTTTCCACAACCTCCACAGTATGTTTTCGTGAGGGACATTCTATCCATAGCCCTATAATACTAAACTTCAGCATAACACTAGCCTATGGGAGACAAAACCCACAACTGTGGAGGTTGTGGCTGCTTTGCCACAACATACACGGTGTTCTCTATTTTGATGTTAAGAGCAAGTCTTTGATTTGGATGCTATCATACCATGCTTTCAAGAAGAAGAAATAGTATCTCTGAGTTTCATTTGTGGCAAAATCAAATTCATTTTCTTCTTGCAAGTTGATAAAGACAATTGATGTAATTTCTTTTTCAAAGAAGGGACATTGAAGCCACACATGCTAGATGATAAGGACATTCATTATTGAATAACTATCATCTTAGGTGATATTGATTTACATCAGCATCCATGCTAGTTTTCTTTTCTGTTGTGACATAGTGTTTTGAGTAATATGCTTTGCTAGCGTCTATTATAGGATCTCTCTCTCTCTCTCTCTCAATTTGTATATAAGATACTTACCCTATATGATTACATATCAGCACAAACTTCGGGAACAACTGTCACCTTTATGATCATTGAAAGATGGGTTATAACCGTAGCATCTGTTGGTGATTCTCGTTGCATACTTGAATCGGCTGAAGGTGAAATATATTATTTGTCAGCAGATCATAGGCTTGAATGCAATGTAGAAGAGTAAGTTATATCTGTTATGCTTGTACACCATGTTAGAGTTCCTTTCTACAGAGGCTTTACTTCTTTATCTGTTATCAGGAGAGAGCGTATTACTGCAAGTGGTGGTGAAGTTGGTCGGCTCAACACTGGCGGTGGTACCGAGGTATGACTTATGCTTTATTTTAGCTTTTGATAATTCTTCTGTTAAAAAAAGCTAACAGAGAAGGACGGGGGCTTTTGATCTAAACCATTTTATAAATCTAGAGTTTAAATTAAAAAACTTAGAATTTCAGGGTCATTTGTTGCAAGGATCAATCTCCAGGTTTTCCCTTTTTTGTATGTACTTCTTTCTGTTTTGTCTACAGACTTCTGTGTCTTCACTCAATGTCCTTGTTGGAAGAAGAGAGAACTTTAAATGCTATGGAATTGTGGACTGAATTAGGTTGGCTCAGTAGTATGCTAATTTTATTGTAGATTGGTCCTCTAAGATGTTGGCCAGGTGGCTTGTGTCTTTCGCGTTCCATCGGAGATATGGATGTTGGCGAGTTCATTGTTCCTGTTCCTTATGTAAAGCAAGTGAAGGTTTGTTTCTCATCTTTTTATTTGCACAGCCTTCTATGTAGTTTATCTCTAATTTCTCTTCACCTGCTTCTGTCAAGTTTCTTTTATTTTTTATCATTACAAATGGACGGCATGAATGATCTTTCAAATGGAAGTTTGTGGAACTGTTGATTTTCTTGCAATTGTATAAGACTGATGTCTGGGATTCCGGAAAACAGAATGAGCATATATATATATATATATATATATATATTGTGGTAAATGAGAGTATTATTAAAGAAACGAGGACAGTTATCGAGGAGAAAATACCCTTCTAATTACAAACATCCAAACTAGGGAGCAAAGCTAGTGAGTAGCCGGAAAAAAGTTAGGGATGAGCCCAACTATTATTATTACAAAGTAAAAAGGAAAGACTAGAGTCCTTTATAAACCTACATTGTGAGGCCTTAATGCGACCTTCATACTGAACAGAACCAGGAGACCTCTGAAGAATGAGCATACATGATTTACAGTCCCATGGTAAACTTAATAATTTCACCACGCTTGTATGGATTCTTGACTCTTATTAATGAATTCCTCTTTTTGTTTGCTATAGCAAATGTTTGTTGAATCTTTAACAGCTGATAATTTGTTAATGAAATGATTGAGACACAAGATTATAATGGAAGGTTGAATTTAGTTTCCTAGGTAGCTGGGAATCTGGTGAAATATTGTCAAGTATAGACATTGTGCACCAAAATCCAAGTTAATCTCTTATTAGTTTACATGAGCATGTAGCTTTTTTGGAGGAGTTCACACATCATGCACTGACTTGGCAAAAAATATGTTTAGCTTCTGATGGGTAAAGTTCTGTGATTTAATAAAAATGCTTTCAAAAATATGTATGTTTTGTTGGACATTTGGTGTTTGGTTGTGCTGATAGCGACATATTGAAATGCTATTGTGTGGGACGATGATCAAGCTCCAAAGGATACTTTCTCAAGCAAAGGCTTCTTGTTTAGAACATTGTTATCTTTTTCTCCCCTTGGTGTGCCCCACAACAGTTATCTTCAGTTTTCAACCATGATATGAATAATTTGAGTTAAAAAAGAAGTTTTTTGGGTACTTGCTTAATGTCATGCTAATTATGGATCAAAGGTTGTGAGCGTTCTTTCATTCCCTTGGACCGCCAATTCTGAACTGAATTGATTTGTATTTGGATGTGGATGTGGATTAGATTTCATATTCAATTTATAGAATCCATGATGAGCATATGAGTGAAACTTTTAATAGTTGACGCAAGTCTCTCAGAATAAGTGAGGTGCTTATTTCAAATGTTGCTATCCATATTCTATTGGAAAGGAGCCAATAAGCAAAAACCGCTGACAGAAGCTGTGGCTCTCTGTTTCTTGAGGATTTTTCTTGGAACAATTAGAACTTGATTATCTCGCTATAATGGCTTGGAGTATTTCTTTCAGCTGGTCTTATGCTTTTCGAAGACAATTACTATAGGTGCAGATTTTGATGGGCGCAATTATTAGGTCTGAGAATTTTGCAGCCATTATTCATCATGTAAAACCGCTTTGCGCGTTGCTGACCTTTTCTTGATAGAGGATGATCTCCAATATTTGTAGGGCTTCTCTTCTATCTATCTATCCATCTTCTTTACTTCATGATACCTTTTTGATGACACTTGTACATGGAATCAGGAGACTTTTTTTTTGGACTTGTGTTTCTTTTCAAAAATTCCGAGGCACATACTGGATGGAACGTTATTTGCATCTGATCTAACTTGCACTTCGCTGTTCATTTCAGTTTTCTTTTTGAGAGTTATGACTTTTGGTTTTTAGTAATTACCTGTGAACTTGAATTTTTTCCACAACTGTAGCAAATTATGTAAAATTTCATTTAGAAAGCTATTCTTTTTATTTAAAACGGTTATTTCCACAGCTATCAACTGCTGGTGGCAGGCTTATTATCTCAAGTGATGGTGTTTGGGATGCTTTATCAGCAGAGGCAGCATTTGATTGTTGTCGGGGGATGCCAGCCGATGCTGCAGCTTCGCAGATTGTTAAAGTAAGCTAAAAACTTGAAGTTTTTATTTATTTGTGTATTTTTTGTTTTCATACACAGTCTGATAATAATTTTCAATCTGTTATTGCTTATTAGAATATCTAGTTAAGCCCTGCTCTCTCCTTGCAGGAAGCTGTACAAGCAAAAGGACTTCGAGATGATACCACTTGCATTGTAATTGATATGCAACTTCCAGAGAAGCCAACCCCCAGTTTGCCACCTCCAAAGAAGCCGGGTAAAGGGGTTTTTATGTCCATGTTTTGGAAGAAGCCTTCTGAGTCGTCTTCTCAAACTGAGAAAGAATATTGCGAGCCAGATATGGTGGAAGAATTATTTGAGGAAGGATCTGCAATGCTTTCGGAAAGGTTTGGACAGAGCAAGTCGCCATTATTAGATGAATTAGAAACTTTCATTACTAAAATTGGGAAATGTATCAAATGTGTCTCTCATATGCTCTTTATACCAATTGTTGCTTTGTTATATTGAGATATTAAATGCCTTTCATTTTTCGAATTCAAGAGTTTCCTTGCTATTGATTAAAAGGTTTTTTTTACAGGGAATTTAGTGTTTGACATACGGGTTATGTGTTTGGATGCAGGTTGGATTCGAAATACCCGCTCTGCAATGTGTTCAAGTTGTTCATGTGTGCAGTTTGTCAAGTAGAGCTGAAACCCGGAGAGGGTGTTTCAATACATGCAGACATTTCAAATTCAGGAAAATTGCGGCCTTGGGATGGCCCTTTCCTTTGCTCAACCTGCCAAGAGAAGAAAGAAGCCATGGAAGGGAAAAGACCTTCGGAGGTAACGTCCAGCTACTCATGTATCCTTAAAACCCTTGTCATGAAACATTTTGGTTTAATTTGTTTTTCGTGTTGAGATTTTTTTAGATGGAAGATCAGTAGCGGAGTTGCTTACCACGTTTCTTAACTGGATCTTTTTTTTGCAAGCACTAACTATTGTTCCTGGGCTAATCATATCGAGGAGGCAGAGCTTTCTCACTGTATAAATCCCCGTTCTGTCTTTCGTTGTGGGGTTTGAGCATTTCGATCCATTTGTGACAATTAGTTGGAACCCATCAGGATTTCTTCCTAGTTTTTCCTCACTCCAGTCGGAAAATTCATAGACGGTAAGTGTCGTCAGAAATCTGTTTTTGATTCCAGGAGATTTCCCATTTGTGCCCGCCTCCTTTGGAAGATACATGTAAGATGTCGACAAACTCTGACAGCCTTAGCACATGGTTGAGAAAGGTCATTTCCTTCCAAATTTGTCCAATTGTACACGAGTCCTTCCCTTTTCGTATAACTAACGACAAGCGAAAGCAGCGTTCACGCTTTGGTTTAATTATTTACTGTAGTACCGTTATATAGGAAGTCGGATGTCAGAATGAGTCTTTTAGGATTCATTGCGTAGGAGACACCTTTGTGATCGTTCTGCTACTGAATTTACAAAACCTTCAGAACAGAAAATTAGTGTTGTTTTTTTTTCTTTTTCCGAATACTTGTGATTCTGTAATCTTCACCACTGTAATTCTCAACTGAGTAATGAAAAAAATGAGTTTCCACTGGAGATGACTTCTTTAGGGCACTTCTATACACTCGTTTATTTACTCTGGCCATGCTTCAGAAATACTTGAACAGTGAAGTTTAGTTATTAACCGGGTTTAACGTGTTGATCTCATCATGTTTTGTCACAGTTTTTCATGGTAATTAGTAATCGGGTGAAGAGAAACCTTACGGCTCCAAAATTTGGACTTATAAAAGTTCTCAGAATTTAAAATGAATGATTCAGACTCACTTGGTTACGTGGGATTCAACCCAAGTGAATATAAACTATTTATTTTGAATTTAGAAACTTTTCTGAGTTGAAAAGCTGGAGGCTGTTATGTGTATATATGTAGTTGGCAAAAAATAGGGAACTACCATGTAGTAATCGGTAAGAAAAGAAAGCAGTTGGTGAAAGTAGCATGAAATATTGGAACAGAGTTGGTCTATTTTTACCTTTTCCAAGGTGGATCCTCAAGCAGCTGAAGCTGTGATTCTGCTTTTGCGTAGCAAGTCAATAGCAAATAGAACAAGAAAAGATTAGATTGATTCTGAACCCCCCTCCCCCCAGTTCATGGTTAAGCCCAAAATTTCTAGCTAATTTTTTGTGACAAGGAAAAAGAAAAGTAGAGAGAGAGATTGGAAAGTTTTTGTCTCAACCATTTCCTCTGTAACTTTTTTCTTTCCTACGAACCTTCTGTCTTTTTGGATCAAGAATAGATTATGAGGGCTAGTGGCAAAGGCAGAAATGGGAACAAAGCTTTCCTCCACCAAAAGATCTTTGCTGATGATGTGAAGTCTTTGTGTTAATGCCATGGTTGCTTGTTTCTCTCTCCTCTCTCTCTCTTCCTTATCTTTAGATACAAAAAATATATGGTTTTTGAGTGGAGAAGATGAGTCTATCCACCTTCCAAATAATGCCTCGATGATTAAGATGTTGACCTTAACTAATCAAACAAAATTCCTCTATGCTGGAGTTGTACTCTTGAGTCTTGAGGACCACATTGTGCACGTGTGTCTGGACCCACCCTCCCCCTCTCCCCATTAACCAAATTATTTTTCTTCATTCAGCTTGTTACGTGGGTTTGAGTCTCAAACCACCCAATCTTGATCAGCCGGTCCGATTCATTAAAATGCAACTCTCTCTCTCTCTCTCCTCCTACGCAAGGGTAAGCCAGAGTACAGTGACGACATTTACGTATAATTTGATGTGGGTTGACCCAATTGCATCGAAGAGAGGTGTAATCGCTAAAAGATGATTTGGGTTACGGGTTCGTTTTTGATTTAAAAGGGAACGTAGTTGTTATATTGTTCTGGTTTAACATGAAAGTGTCACAAAAGGCTATAACATGTTTATATGGACTAGGCCACATACGCTATCGGTTGGAGTTAAGAAGGATTTGTTTATGTAGAACAGAAGTGTCAAATTTCGTAATTTATTTATTTTTGACAATATTCTTAAATTTACGTATGTGTCAGCATAAAGTCTTTTCAAAAATGACGTGAATTATTTAAATTAGAACTTTAATTAAATAAATTGTAAGCTAGGTAATTGATATTGATGAGAGTAAATTAAATTCATCTTTTTTAATGTCACCACTAATTAAAATTTCTGAAATTAAAGGTATTCACAGTCACACTAGTCAATAATGAAATCCTTCAACTTCCTATTACAGACAATGAATCATTTTGGGTTGCTCTGGACATTGACATAACAAAAATATCTTTCCAAATCTGTGTGAGGATGACCAGTAATAGTGTCACCAGATGTGACTGTGTTTTCTAGCAATCTAGCTTCTTTATGCATTTTAGGATACCAAACCCACTAGCTAAATTAAGTTTCTATATACAATATTTATTGCTATGTTCAATATTATTGCATGCATGAATGTTATGAATAATGTATGTGATAATGATTGTGCTTGTCTTTTATGTGTCAAAGTAATTTAAATCCACTTACTAGATTGTTATTGGTTTGAAGGATAAGAAAAGAAAATGAAATAAAATAATGATATACGAACATAATATGCATATAAAAAGGTGTGGCTTAATGTGAGCATTTTACTTTAAATACAATAATCATAAAATATGTTTTTATTTACGATAATGTCAATTACCATGTCATTATATAGTTATATTTTTTTTACGTATTTTGTTTTTAATAACTTTTTACTTTCACTATTTCATCATCCTCCATTCAAAAGCCGGATATACAAACATAACTTTATTTTTTGCTGAGTAGAAAAGAGTACGAGAAGACGATTCGTGTGGCTTCTTTCTAGTCGTGACCATAGAAATGCTTACACCGCGAGTTCAACAATGAGAAGCATGTTACCGTCTCACCAAAGTGTTAGCAGATACCTAGACAGAGTGAAAGAAAATAATCATAAACGCTCCAGTAATAGGATTTGACTCACTCCAGAACCTTCTATACTCCAAACCACTCAGGATTAAGCTCAATGCCGCTAGACCATCACTATGAGAGTTACAAAAATAACAATAACAATATTACAACTACTAAGAAATTAGAGTAGGACCCATACTACAATTTGCAACAATTTTGAATCTACAAATACAAATTTTACTTCCTTAACAATTTCGAGTTAAAAATTCTGAATAATGAAACATAAAATTAGGCAAAAAGAGCTGGAAAGATTACCTCCCAGACTACAAAACATATATCCTCTCCCAAAATCCAAAGATGCTTTTTGAATTAAGTGTATCTATAGATCATATATTGTTTGTATATATATATATGACCATGACCTGTCGTGGGGGAGAACCACTGGGATACACTCGCCCACACCCAAAATTGGTGTGCTTGACCTATTTATCAAGGTACAAGACTTGGATCTTTTGATTTTATATCCTAGATCAGTGGTTCCACAAAGCTGTTGATTTTGACTAGGACCCACCCAACATTGGCACAATACAGCTGAACATTTCTTGTCATTTTTATCTCTTTCATCCCATGGCTTCATAGCTAGCCACCACACCCTTTCCCTCTACCATAATATTGCAACATATAATGCCAATATAGATAATGCATAGCCATGAGTTTAGGTACACAAAATAAACAAACAAATAAATATAAATAGTTTAATGAATTACTAAGAAATAAGTAAAGTTTGTTCATGCATATGATACGACGGTGAATATTATTATTATTATTTTATTTTATTTTAGATAATCGAGTGAGTATCATAACTAAAGACGTCCTCCATAATTTTAGTAATTAATTATGGAGTATAAATGAGGAGAATATCATTCACTTGTAAAATGAGTGAACGATGTCGATCAGACTCAATTAAGTAATGCAACGTTAATATTACTTTATTTTTGGATAGGTTCATGTCCATTAAAATTGTTCCGTGATAAAAAAAATAGGTTCGCTTGTGTTGTATACTTAATGAATATGTCCTATTAATAATACTATCTTGACCAAATTTGACTACAATATTTGAATTACCGTTGGATGTAGTAGTAGCTAATGTGTCTCAATCACATATATTTATATGTAGCCAACCCATCAAGCAATAGGGTAATACACATAAGATGCCACGTTATATTCTACTCCCTCTCGGTTTTAATAAGTTTAAAAGCATAAAATATATTAATTTTTATAAATTATAAAATGAGAATACAGAGACAATCTTAAAAATTATCACATTTTGATTTAATTTTGAGTGTATTAAAATCACTTCCACGTAAAAAGTTAAAACTTTCAAAAAGAAAATGAGACAGGAACATGACAATATATAATTGTAGTACTGTGTACAAGAGAGTTTAAGCTCAACTATAGATTGACAGGAGTCCTCTCTCTCTCTCTCTCTCTGTGCGTGTGTTGTTTCCTAATCTCTTCATCCCTCTCCCAAGCACAGTTTGCTAACATCCATATACCAAAAAACAAACCCAAGAACAACAGCTCCAAGCATCAAACCAAATTATATTACCATATTTCATTTATGGAAAGTCCACACCACCACAAGATGAGAGACAAAGTTGAAGCCGATCACAAGAACAATCAAACCAAAGAAGAAGCCCAACAATCAAATCAACAACAACAACAATTAGTACAATCCATTGCAGCCACACCACCCTCAGCCTCCTCTTCGCCGGCCCACGAATTCTCCTTCACAATCTCTCTCCACCACCAACCGCCGTACGCCACGGCCGCAACCAAGCCCCCTCCGCCGTCAAGCGCCGTCGACTTATCTCCGGCCGACGAAATCTTCTTCCATGGTCACCTACTCCCTCTCCACCTCCTTCTCACCTTCCCGTCTCCCCCCGCTCCTCCACAAATTCACTGGACAGTTTTACCCTCCCCATCCGCGAACTCCACGACCCAAGCCCAAGCGCAAACAAAAACACCCCCCACAGCGAGATCATTGAACGGCCCAGGCCCAATCCCGATCCCAAGCCCAAGCCCAAGGCAAAGTCGTTCTCGTTCCTCTCGCGGTGGCGAAAGGGGACCGATTCGGCGGAAGAGAGAGAGAAGGAGGAGAGAGAGAAGCGGCGGTTCGACGTGAGCCATGTGTTAAAGCGGTACATGAGGATGATTCGGCCACTGTTTGGAAGGAGAGAGAATCCGCATTTGAGGAGGAAGCCTTATTCGTTCTCGGGATACCTTACCCCGAGAAGCAAACAGGAGGGGAGGGGAGGAAAGAGAGGTGAATTCTCGGCGCCGGCGTCGATGAGGACGTCGCCGACGAACAGCGGCCTCCTGGTGCCGGCTCCGGCCAGCGACAGCACCATGGAGGAGCTGCAGGCTGCGATTCAGGCTGCGATTGCTCATTGCAAGAACTCGATCGCCATGGAAGAGAAAATCAAGTGCTGATCGAAGGTGATTCGGGTTGGGTATGTGAAATTTCTTGTGCATAGAAGAAATAGCAGAAGATGTACGTGTATAGAACTTGTACGGTCCATTGGGTCCTGTGTTGAGGACTGGTACATGGAGCAAGAATGGTTACTTTTTATTATAGTCCCTTTTTGTTTTTTTTATATATATATGATGAGGATACAGAGTATAGATGATTGGGCTTGGTGAATTTTGGAAATGTTGAATGTTGAGCATGGCAGCTTGAAATGGGAAGGACTCCATGGTAGGATTCTATATGGTATCGAAATAAAGTACGGGACAATTTTTTTCTGCATGTTTGATTTGTTCCACTAATGGAGGAGATGACAACTTTCACAACAAGAAAAAAATAGAAGTTAGTAAATAAGCTTCGCAAAATGTGTTGGAAAGTTACATAATTTCGATATGAATGAAGTGCGGCGTTCGTAGGGTCTTCCGAGGCAACCACTTTCGAGTTCGTCGAATCTGAATGAAACAATTCAAAAGGTAGCCTTTAGAAGCTCAAAGGGCAACCGGTTTTGTTTTAATTATCTTTCATGGAGTAGAGTTTATGGCAATTCATTTCAGTCAGCAGTTTTGGAAATCCAAAAGTTATTTTAGTTTTTTTTTATAATTCTGATGATCTGGTATTGAAAAAAATAGTGTTTACACAATTACAACAATTTCGTTTTAAAGAGAGAGACATACGTAGGTTTAGTTTGCCAAGATTTACCTCGGTGGTGTTTCGACATACGCTGTCCAGCCGTTTTATTCTGGGAGAAAGACTTCGGTAAAGTCTACAACACCATCGGTAGGAGACGAATTTTTCTTAAGAAGATTGCACTTGTAGAACTCGACTCGTAATTCTTCTTGTATCTCATTCTGTTTTGTAATTATAAATTCTGTTTTATTGTATTTTTTTGTGATCAATAAAAAATATTATTTAAAATTCTCTATTTGCCATAATTTTTTCCAACAACACGTTCATAGATGAATAATTTCACTTGACTCATTGTGTGGAGATGATTGGTACCACTTTCATAAGTATTAAATGTTTCATACTTTATGGGATCGGTTGTTTAATAAATAGGTAGGAGTAACTGATTATGAATTCAAAAATTAATATCTCAGTTCATACAAAATTACTATTCATTTTCATGGGCAACCTAACCAAGGAAACATGGGATTAGAAGGGTATGTTTTTTTAAAAAAAAAAGTCTAATCACAAGATAACTTCTGATCACTCGTTAATAAATAATACATAGTCAGTTACTGAATCATATAGTGATGGTGAGTCATAGACTCGATATTGCACACTTCAGATTCTGACTCGTCTAGTTCACTCATGCTTGTACGACTTGTCGTGCAAATTTTACAGATTATTAAAAAGCTATGGAATAATTAATAGCTAGCCTAGCTAGGATGAGTATGTTCTTCAATCAACATCAAAGTATGGTTAGAGACGGGTCAATTTTCCTATTTGCATGAGCTGCCTCTTTCCTTGATGGCCTTCTAAGCCAGACCAGAGTCACATACCTGTGACCCTAGAGCTACTAGCTAGGGTGGGCCCATTCCATCCTAAGCACCATGAGCTATCAAAGTAGGAAGACTGGTAAGTAACAAAACTTAGTTCTCTTAATGATTGAAATAGTAGACATTAGGCATTGTTCTCAGCTTTCATACAAGTCATTTGTGTGCATGAAAGAGACCACCCCTTTAGCAGACTTCATCCATTAATTTGGACCAATAAAATAAGGAAAATATTAAACACAGATCAATCCATTATCATGAATGGGACTGGATATCCGTAAAAAATGTATAAAAATATGTGAAAATATATTAAAATGTATAAAATATGCATAGAAGTTATAATATTTTTAGCTTCAAGTGCGTCTTAACCACCGATTCATCGTCTTATAAGCAGACCGATTAAATAAAATAAAGAAAAAAAATGATTGTACTTAATAAACAAAGCTTTCTTACACGTAACACTAGTTTCAACCATTGGGAAAGTCATACATAACTTACATCAATGATCCGAACTGTTCTTCGTGTAAGATTCGTTGCAATGATCATCCATGCAAAAGAATTAAGTTGATCGAGTATATATAACACATGATCAAATCAATTTTGAAAGGCTAACAAATATAATTTTTTGTATAAATCGTTATGTTTAAAACAAATAAGATTCAATTATGTGACTATAAATCTTTAATTAATTTAATTTTTTAAACGGTTAAAATCATTGAGGTGTGTCCTAGTTAGGCCCACATTCAACTAACTTTAAAGTTTAAATCATGAACTTTGGAGGTGATTTCTTTATTATTTCTTTCTTTTTCCCTTTTTCTCCTTTTAGGTCTTGTTTGTTTAGGTTCTAATTTTCCATGGGAGAACATTGGACAGGAGAAATAGCTCACAAACAATGACCAAAATTTTCTAGGACTAGTAAATATCAAATATGATCAATTGATACCTTAACTGTCCCCACAGAAATAATAATAATAATAACAATAAAAGCAATGAAAAAAGAAAACCAAATGATTTTTGGTGGTGAGACAAATGGTAGGAGCTGATAAAAGGCAATTGAGTCCATGCAACTCAGCTACTGTGGGCCTCATGAAAGTTGATGGGCCCATAGACAATTTTCAAAAGCAAACAAAGTACAGAGCAATAATCAAAGGTACTTGGGCCTATTTATTGTTTTGACATCCCAACAACATGATCTCACTGATTGGGTCATGATAAGCATTTTGATTTTAACATTATGCAATGCA
>CM018891.1:3332964-3390464 GCA_009663005.1 Actinidia chinensis
AAAAAATTTAACTGCTTTGTTTTTCTTTTTTTTTAATAATTGTTTTCATCGTTTTATCCAAAAAAATTATATACTTTCGGTTACTCTTTACAAGAGAAACCTAAAAATGTAAAAATTTTGTTCAAGTTTGAAAAAAGATCTAATAAAGAAAAAAAAATAGCTGATTGGCCGAGTAAAAATGAGTTTTTTTTCGTCTGTAGTGCATTTTTTTTAAAATTATATAATTTTTTTATATTTTTAAACTTCTCTTGTCAAGAAAAACCGGAATAATATAAAATTATGATCAAACAGTTAAAACGTTCACTAAAAAAAAACCTCTAAAACCAAAGCAACTAAAAGATCTCCATAAAAGCAGTTCTCTCTCTCATACTTTGTTTGTAAATTTATTCTATTTTACTTTTGTTTTACCAAATTCCTGTTGTGCTCAAAACTAAATTATCGGAACACCACATACACAAAAAACAATAAAGTTTACGGGTTCGGCCAACGATGCCTACGTCCACGGGAGAGAAATCACCAATCCACTATTAGACACGAAATGGATTACAACGGAGGAGACTCGATCGCATAAACAAACTCACACCTCTCTCACAATCTTCTATGTTTGCCTCTCAATTAAACCTCACAGCAATCATGCTCTCAGCCCACAACACAACAAAATCTAAGCACCCACCATCACCTTTGATAACCAAGGGAAGGAGGTGGTGGACTCCTACCGAATACATTAATCATTATCCTAATTTATCTAGAAAAACAAAAAAAAAAAGATAAAAGACTTCTCCAGGTTCTAGATAATCGAAGTTTGCACTGTCACATGGACACTCCATATGAACTCCAATCGGGCTTGGGTTGGATACTGGATTTGGACTTCATCCAAGTGGCCTTGGACTCATCCAATGGGCGAAACTCAAACAATTCCGTGTTCTTTCATTTTGTTAGATAAAACATTTTAAAGTTAGCCTTCCTTTTCTTCAAAGAAATGCAGATAAGTCATTTTTCAACTTGACATATATACACAAATCACGGTCACGAAATTGAGTTGGTGGTCTTTTAAAATTGTGTCATATTTGCAAGTAAAGGTTAACAATGGGACTTACCAAAAAAGAAAAAAGAGACTCAACATAAAATCCCTTAATTATTAAGTTGCTTACACTTTGTATTGCTACACTTTCACGAATATTTCACTTTGCACCCTTTAATTTTAACTATGACAGTCAACTCTATACATTTTACATCAGGTGGCAATGTCAAGCATATGTGGAGCCTAAAAGAGTAACTTTAAATGAGGCCTATATGCTATTTTATTTAAAATTTATTTTTCTAGCCTTTTAGACGCAAAATTATCAATTAAGGCTTTGTATTTCAATATCGCTAACAAGTTGTTTTCAATTGATATTAAAGCTAATTCATTTACTTTTTCTTGTCATGTTGTTCATCTCAAATAGTTTTTTATTATTTTAATTTTCAAAACCGTCTTTCTACAGAAATAACTATAACATATCTTGTCAATAAAATTTTATAAGCAATGTATTTTAAATGAATATAACTTTTATTGTCATCATCTAATGATTTTAATTTTTTTAAATTTAGAAGAAATCCAAAAATGTATTCATATATTAGCAATTATTCAAATATACTTTCAAGTAAAAAAAATAGATTGATCGATAATAATTATAAAATAATTAATTTTGAAATTTTTTTTCGGTGATTGTTAGAACCTAATGTATTATCATTGGGGACAGATAGATATTGTGCTTACAGAGTTATCCACACAATTTACCGCTAGAAAAAGAGCTTAAACCACTCTTAAAAAGAAAATAGAGAGAGAGTATCCGCAAGCAATGTTCCCTTCTTCCCCATGAAAGGTGGGCCCCATAAGGTGCCATTTGGGGCTCTCGTAGTGCTCTTTCTGTGGGCATGTCATTGGTTCATATTTATAATTCGAATCGTTAAATTAATAGTCCTTTGAATGTATGAACTATGAAAAAATTGAGTCAATCGGACATTGATAATTAAACAATCGAATGTCACTTGTCTTATGGTATATTAAAAAATCATACATGCCTATTCATTTGTTTTAAAATAAATGTATTTATGTCATATAATTACTGATGTTCGATCAATCTAATTTTTATCATAAATGATAAACTCAACGGGCTCTAAAATATTATTAGTTTGAATTATTAAAATAAACCTAAAAGGAGCCTATTTTATAGGCAGTAGGCACTGTAAGGTTGTGTAATTGGCGAGATTTCGTGACACATTATCTTTAATATATGTTGAGGAGATGAGTAATCAAGCACAAGTATTTGAAAATATTTATCAAGCATTTGGAAACATTCGGAAAGGTTTTCAAGCGTATTTATGCAAGCTCGTGCTAGAGAGACTTGTAATGATTCGGCAAGGTTTTCACCTGCAACTTCAAGCTTAATTTTTTGACATCTTAAAATGATGTCAGCAATACTTATTAGAGACAAAAATGTAGATCTTGATGTTTTTTTTTTCCAACTCATCAAAATCAGCTAATCGGATATCGGAGTAAACGTTATGGCCAAATACGAAAATACTGAGAGCTACAAATTGTCCAGTCTCTCGCAGGACTCTCACGGGACTCTTGCTGGAGTCGAGATATGCTATCGCACGTCAAAAACACGTTTTTAAAAGGTTTTTGACTGATATAAATGCCTAAAACCTTTCTAAGACCTAAGAAGAGCCGCCGTTATCAATAATCCTCAAGAGAAACTATTCTCTACCTTCCAGAGAGATCAGAAACGATCTTAGCAAAGATCTTCATCAACCATATTGAAGAACGAAATCCTTGAAGGAGTTCAAGGTGTGAAATCCGTTGTACGGGGATTTTAACGTGAACCGAAATTCTTGAAGGAGTTCAAGTGTGAAATCCGTTCTAAGGGGATCTGAACGGTGATCAAGCCGGAGAGCGTTGAATTGTTGATACGAGCTAGATCTACACAATCATTAGATCTGGAGTTGATGTTTGATTGTACGAGTCTTGTAAACCGTCTGAACCTCGGGTTATATGCATAATCTTATCCGATAGTGGACAAGTGGTTTTTCTCTCATTCAAGGGTTTCCAACGGTAAAAATTTTTGTTTCTTGTTTGATTATTTTCTTCTTGTTATGTCTTGGATTCGTTCAATATTACTCTAGTCCAATCTTTTTGATTTAATATTGTAGTTTTAGATCATTAGTTAATCCATAGACAAAGGCTTATGTTATTTTTTTGAGGCACTATGTAGTTATAATGTTTTGAGAGCACTACGAAAATTCCAAACTCGACCCGACGATAAATTTTACTTGTAATTAAGACCCACCGTTATGTGATAGCTACTAACATGGCTCCTGGAGTTGTGAATATTTTACCTTATAACGAGTTTGACCACCTGTTTGGCCACCCACAGCCACTTGTGGTGTTTGTCGCTGCAAGATTTTATTGACAACTAGCAAACAGCCGACAAAACCAGCCGCCTTACGCCGTGGCAGCACGAAAATGATAGGGTTGTCCTGAGACCAGTAGAACACAGCCGTCTTCAGCTCGTTCTTGCCAGATACATCCAAACCTATTTCAATCCATCAGATTTGCTAAGATTTGTATCCGTTTTTGTCTCATTTCCTAGGGTCCACAAGGTTTCTATTTTTAAGGGTACTTTCTATTCTTGAGAGATGGTGCTTTCCAAAGGACAATATTATTTATGAAATTGACGCGCGATTTTAGATATTTCAAGTTCAATTCATTTGACAAACAAATTTAGTGATGCTTGGGGTATTTTTTTTTTATTATCTGTTTTGTTTAACATGCATTTTTTCTCTTTAAAATTGACACCATAACATGTTGTGAGTTTGATGTGTAGTTCACCTAAAGTCCAATTATGTTATCATAATCGTTCATGTTATAGAGCTCCCGGAGTAGATATTATTAATAATTACGCAAATAAGTAACAGATATGGTTCGATCACATGATTATCGATGTCTTATCAGTCTTTTTTTTTGCATGATTGCATGAATTAATTATATACTATACCAAGATAAACATTTTTAATCACGTTATTGAGCTAGGATAGGGCACTTATCCTACTACCCAAGTCCTTTTTATCCATGACCATGAGCTTGAGTGGATTAAGAGGTAACAATGTTTTTTTTTTAAAAAAACACAAAATTTTAAAAAAGTAACGCATTAAACTCTGTAATTTTAATTGTAATAAATAGGACGGCAACGTTTCTCAAAGATTTTGGCTTTCGTCAATTGTAAATGAACGAATACTGATAAATATTTAATTGTGACGAGATTAATTAAAACTCTTATTTTGTTTACGTGAAAAGAGGCACACTCAGTTTCTATTCTGCATCTAATAGCCACCAATACATCATTTGGTGATGATTTGTCCTCATTGATCAAGCACCACATTATTCATTATTCATCCATATTAAATTGAAGAGAGAGATTTTCATAACTACCTCCTACATTTCCTTCTCATTCTTTGTTTTTTTTTTCCCCAAAGGTAATCATATGCCTTGCTTCATTCATTGTACTTGTTATATGGCATATTATCAAAATATGCACTTCATTACCATTTATGGCCTTGGTTTGAGCCACATTAATTAAATAACACACGAACAAAATGCTTGATGTTAGCACAGCCATGAATTGGCCAAATCTTTTATGTTATGTCTGCTTGATACAATTTTCTTGAACCTTTTGTAAATTGTTATGAGAAGATTTTATTAAATTTAATTTTTGTATTCATAATTTTATGATTTGTTTCCATAATTTGAAAGTTTTGAATAATCAAATCAGTTGTCAGAATCAATCGTTCTCTAAATAATCAATTTTAAAAAATTTAAACCATTCTGACTAGTCGATCATGATAAATAGTCGAGTTAATAGGTTTTCAAATTATTTATTTTAAAAACATGTAAAAATATGTATAAATATTCGTAAAGTTGCATTGCAACATGTGAAGACTAAATAAAAATGAGTGAAAAAAGTGTATTAATTACAGTTCAGTCTAATGGTTGGTGGTTTAGTAAGACTATTTTATTTTATTTTTATTTTATTTATTTTTATTTTTTAAGATGGAAAAAATACTCTAGTTGCGAGCAAAACGACACCGTAAAAGTCAAGTGTGCCCACCTAATGAAAACGTACACACCTAACTCATTCATTTCGTCCGACGTGTCACTACGGTCATGCAATCACTCCGACTTTACCAAGAAAACTATCCACCAGATCTTTCTCTCTCTCTCTCTCTCTCTCTCTCTCTCCACCAATCGCCTGAGAAAGCTGCTGGCCGTTACTCGCCAAAACCTGTCTTTCTTCTCTCCAGGTCAGTCCTCTTGATCCAAACCCACCTCCCCTTTTTCTTACATCGTCGGTTCTTTAATCTGTGATGATGTGATATTTGGGGGTCATTTTCTTTGGAGTGTCTTATAAATGGTTGTTTGGCACATTCGAATAATCCAAAAGCGAATAAGCTTTTCAGGCACCCACAATAGTTCTTCAATCCCCCCTCTACTTGTGCGGGTTGCTTCTAAATTTGAAACACCCTCTGGTTTTTTGAGATCCGATTCTTGATAAAATTTTCCTATTCCGTCTCTTTTGTTTGAATTTGTTTGTGGCTTCTTGGGTTGGGTTTGCTTTTGATTTTTCAATTCAATTTGTCGCTGTCTCATTACGTGTTATTGTCAATTGTTTGTGTAGGGAAATTATTGTGGGTTGTTGAATTGTGAGTCCTTATTGTCAATTGTTTGTGGATGGCAATTAATTTGGCTTCTCATTTGTTGGGTTTTTGATCTTATTGTTCCTGGATTTGGATTTGATCTATCTGAGTAATTAGCAAAACCCATGAGCTAAAAGGCTATGATTTCGTCAGGCCATTAATTTATGATGTGGGTTTGAGGTTTTTGTGTTTTGGGTGGTTGGAGAAATTTTGATTTCTTGGAGAATGTACACTTTGGGTGCTTGAATTTGTGGTCATTTGTTGGGTTTATGATATTGTTGTTCCTGGATTTGGATTTGATCTATCTGAGTAATTAGAAAAACCCATAAGCTAAAAGAGGCTTTAATTTCATCGGGTGATTAATTGATGATGTGGGTTTGAGGTTTTTGTGATTTGGGTAGTTGGAGAAACTTTGATTTATTGGAGGATGTACACTGTGGGGAGGCTTGGAAGTTCAAAACCCAGGGGAGTTTCTACTGTTTCTGGACCCTTCACCCATTTTGGTGGTGCCTGTAGATATAATTGTGGTTGGAAACAGAAGGACGGAGCGTGAAATCTTAACCTTGGTACGTTCGGTTGGGAAAGTTTCAAGGGGTTTTAAAGGCTGAAGAAGGAAAGGTGGTGAATAGTATGTTGATGGAGTACAAGCGGATTTCATATGTATTTGCTAATAAGGGGAAAACAAAGCCTTTTTCTAAGGGAGGGGATGTTGAAGAAAGAAGGGGAGGATTCAGTGTTATATCCCTCTTCTTCTTGGCGAGGGGAGGCCACGATGGGAAATCCCATGGACACACGGCCGTTGAAATCCACAAAAAGTTGAAACTCGATGCTGATCAGTCCGATTGGTTACTCGGATTGATATCGGGAATGGGAAGAGTGTGACTAGGACTAGTACCGGAGCGGTCCCTATTATGGTCTGTTTTTGGAAGGAAGTCGGTGAAAAAAAGGATAGAAGTCGGAGGAAAGAGGACGGCACTGGGTTGTAAGAGCGGATTTCATTGGAGAGTCGCGCCGAGGATGCAGCTGACCTCTTGGAGGTGAATTGGTCTACCAATCTTGCGTTTCTAGGCACAGGAAAGATAATAAGTCACAGTTTTCCGCTCCAAGTATCTAAGCGTCGTGAAGAAGATTAAGGGTTTAATGAGTGATGTGGAAAAGGCGAGATGGACTCACCTTGGGCACGATACAAGGTAAGTTAGTCTGGGACCATCTGTGTTGCATGAAGAAGTGGTAATTGTTCTTGGGTTAGCTTTCCGAAAACTGCGAGAGTTTGATAACGATTTTGTGTGGAATTGTTATGTTTAAAACACTAAGCAGGGTTGTTCGCACATCCGGCTTCGGTGTGAAAGTGGTTTGCAACAAATTATGATTTGGATCTCAAACCGTATGAAGTTGACGATTACGTGAGGAATGCAGATCATGATGAGAATGTGATGTTTCATCTTTAGACACTGATCCTCATCCAGATTCTGCTGAGCTCGATTCAATGTCCCAGCAAGATGCTCGATGAAGATCGGGTTCTAAGAAGGTCATTATTTAGCAGGAGTGGTCTCCATGCGGAGGAGAGTGGAGCAGGAAAGACGGAAGGTTTGCTTACTGTGAAACATTAGAGGGATCAAGGTATGGGATATGGAAGGTTCTGCGGACAAACAAATGAACTTTGTAGGTGTCTGTTACAGAAATGCCGAAGTACGTGTACATGCCCAAAACGCTCGTATACAGCTTAGCTTATTATCTGAGGTTAACTATGTGCAAGACATTAATTTATTGGTGCAAAAGAGCCTTGGATTTCCCGGAATCTTTGGCTGACGAAGGAAAACTGTGCGAACTTATTAGTGATGTGCCGAAACGGCGGTATGAGGCAACTTCTTCACCACCCATTGAAAATAGTACTGTGATCCAAAACATATACTCAAAATGGAATGATTGATGGTCAACTAAATTCGGTAAAAAGAAGTTGAGTGTAGCAGCCATTACCACCATTTCCTTTTTTTTTTATGGTTGCGACAACATAATTATGGCGTCCATGATAGAGAAAATAGAAGGAGATGATGATAACCTGAGCAACCTCCAATATTCTTTCAAAGCCTCTTCCTGATTCTCAAGAATTTAGGAGTGGTGGTTTTTGAGAGGGCAATCATGTTCACCGGCAGAAGGTTCAGGGAAGAACAACTCTTACTTGGAGAGATTGATTGATTTCATCATCAGAGCCTAAGGGCATGGGGAAACTCATCCCTCAGTACTTCAAAACGCATTGAAGCAGAAATCGAGTCACTCCCCAAATGCTGGGTCACGTTCATCTGCAGACAGGTTTTTTCAAGAGAAAACACTAAATGATGATGAAGATTTCAGAGAAAAGTCTAGGTTAATTTCAAGTCCCATTAATATTCCCAGAAGTAAAGAAGCAGCTGGTGAGAACTTTGGGAGGATGGCCGAATCTTTACCAAATATGCGGTTGCAGATCGATGATATGGTTGTAGATGATGTTCATCATTCTTCAGGCCATTCTCTAGATGCAAATCCCAAGTCCTCAAAATGGATGCCACTCGGGGAAGACCTTTCAAGCTACAGAAAGTCTGATGCAGAGAAAGATGATCTAGTTTCATTGGCACAACTAACAGTCAAGGAAGCTCAAACTTCAGACGAGCTCAAAAATGGACCTGCCAACCCTGCTGGAGGTCAGAAAACTACTTGCTTTTGTGCCATTTATAGATCCAGGTTACAATAAAATTGAGCTGTTGGACGCTGCATTGCATCATAACATTCCACTGAGGTTTATATACAATATGAAAGAAGTCTTTTTATTTTTTGTTTTCTGTATAAGTTGATTTGTTGGATATGGAAAAATGATGTTATTTCCATTTTCATAAACAACTCCATTTTTAATTGAATAAGATCTCAATTAAGGATTGATTTGTGCCTATATGTCTTTGTAAATGAAAAAAGAATCATATCATTTTCTCTGGTGTCCGATTACTCACATAGCTAGACCAAAAAAAAACTTATATAAGCAGAACTTTAATAAGTCACACGTGCCAACTACTTTATCCAGAGATCTCTCTTTGCATACACTTGTGATATGAAGGGATGATTTTATTTGCAGTTGAAACTATATTTGAACAAAGCATGATACCCATTAACCAAGTTGAGAAAAAACTTTTGCTGGCAATCCATCTGAAGCATTCTTAATGCTTTAATGGAGCTGGGAGTTTGGCTTTCAAAAAGATGAAAGCATGGACAAAACACCAGCCGCTCAAACTCTAATGGAAGTTCCGATGCCGATAATATTTGGAGAGATCTACTAGCAGGATGGGGAAAGGAGCGCTTAAACCGAAGTGAAGAGGAGACTGTGAGGCGAAATTACTCCAACTCCTGAACAGCTGGCGTCCTTGAATCTGAAGGAAGGGTAAGAACACTGTTAACTTTTACTTCTCAACTCGATGCTGGGGCACAGCAGGTCATTTGCTATGTGTTGTTCAACATCGAATGGGTGTGTGTGTGTGTGTGTGTGACTTGAAGTATTTACTTTACAGGTTGATGCTAGGATATATTTGTGGAAATGGGACACTCGTGTAGTCATCTCAGATGTTGATGGGACCATTACCAAGTAATTTTATTTTGCAGTTGTTTCTTTATCTCTACTATTCTGTATCTACAGCTGGTTAGAAAATGAAAATCACATTTGTGTATGATTCTATTTCTTGCATCCGAATATTGAGAATGTGAAAGCTTGATATAAATTGTCAGGCTCTCTCTCTTAATAATTTAAGCTTTTGGGACAACTGGTCTTTCTAACAGGGTATATGGGCTTTTTGGAGTTATTGTTCTCAAATCTTGTCATATCAACTTATTCGCCCATCTGTCTTTTATTGTGAACTGTGTCCCATTTGTATTTGTGCATCGTTAGAATTTTTTTTGTATAAGTGTCTCTCAAAACACCAAGAGGGTTGAAGCCTCTAGGTGTCAGAATTTGAAATACATTGTTGGGCCCAAATGAATATGAGATGTTGAAAGAAATAAGTTGGTCGGATTGGGGGGTTGTTAAGGATCATAAAAAGTAGAAGATATAATTAGATTACGGCTGTCCTATAACAGAAATAGGACATTGTGCCTTTTTTAGGAATTGGGAGGATGGGTGGTATGGCATCATCTGGTTCTAAGGTGAAATGGAAACTGAGATAAAAGCTAGAATGAACTAATAGTAAGCTAAATGAACGATAAAAGAGGCTTCATTGGTGTCTGAGAGGAGCTAAATAGAGTCAGCTTTTAAATGAGAAGAACAGGCAGCAGGAAATGTTATTTATCCAATTCAATCTTAATATAGGAAAAATGATCTGATGTACATCCTATTGAAGGCAGAAAACTTGGGGCAACAAAATCAGAAAGACTCGAATTCATTGGCATTGAGAGGAGGGACAATTTTCACATGTTTGCTGAAGAAGGAAAATACTCTCTGTGAAGAGTGTTAGAATTTTGATTTAAACATATGTTTGTCCAAAGTTGAAAGAATGAAGAAAATCTTTAGGCTCCATTTGGAAAGAGTGTTTGGAAATGAAGAAATTCGGGTTGACTTGTGAAAGTGTAGGAAGGTCAACTTGGACATAGAGTAATAATTCTGAAGTGGGGGATGCAAAGATATATTAAGACATATTTTGTTAGAATTTAGAAATTATGCCGAGTAGGATTATTCAGAGAAGATTTCAAAATAACTAGAGTCATAAAGTTATTTCAAATCCAGCATCAAGACACTCAAATTCTTGAAATGAAGGTCTAAATCAAAAACTGAACTAAAGATTACGTTTTTGAATATAGGATTCAAACCATCATTTTAATCCTAATCGAAGATAACTAGAAGAAGAGCAAAATGTTCTTTCCAGTATGGGATCGGAATCAGAAAAGACGGAATTCTTTTTGGGGAAGGTGAAAAAGAAATTCTTGGATTCACGTAGAGACAGATTGGGCTAAAGCCGCCATAGTTGGATATTTTGTTTGATGTTAAATAGTGAAGGTAAAAAATTTGTTGATCATGCTTTAATTCTGTCATTTGGTCATAGTAGAGTAATATATTCAAGCAAATAAAAAAGAAATTGGCAGGAAGTAGAATGGACAAATAGTGAAGAATAGACACAGTACAAGAACAAAACAATCGCATAAAAAGTGCAATAGGTAATACTGAACCTCTACATTCATTTTGTTTAACGATCTAAATAGTTCTTTGTTTTCCATTTTCTTAAGAGGTCGATGCTATGCTCTCAAAAATTAAGGCTTTGCTTTCCTACATCTAAGATTCTAAATTGTACTTTGTTGCTCTCGAGTTAGATACTAGTTGCCTCTTTGATTGCGTGCTTTATCTCTGAAGTATTACGATTTGAGAGAGACTGAGGTTTCCTTCGATCTTGTCTAATCCTTTTTTTCTTCTTGTTCCTGTACTATTAAAGATCGACGTTTCTGGGACAAATCAGGCTTTGGTGGAAGGGATGGGTCACAGACTGGTGTTGCACACTATTTTCTGATATAAGTTTATACTCCCCACTATAATGATATTTACTAATTCTAAAATCATTTTTTTCAGTACAAGGTAATGATTCAATATTGCCTATCATTATATATGTTATGTAAATCAAGATTTTCATTTGCAGCCAGAGTCCTTTAGCCAGAAAAACTAACTGCAGCTATATTTCTACCATGACTGGACAACACATTGACGAGATTATTGAATATGTCGATAACCCCCCCCCCATACGTTCTTTCATGTTACAGGAAAATGGGTATCAATTACTGTTCTAAGTGCTCTTGATATCTCCACAGGCCTTATCACACTAGGACAATTCCTATTAATCTAAAACAGGTGCTTATAAATGGAGAGTTGGTGATCTCTCTGGATTAAGTGATCAAAATTCAGGGCAAGATAAGGGTTTGAGGTGCTGAAATTGAAGGGTTATGTCTCCTTGTAGGATGGAAAGGCTTTCCTGAGGCCGGGTTGTTGGTTGGTTTGTTATTTCCCTGATGGACCTCTCCCCTCTTTGTATCGAGAAGGGTACTTTGGTATAGTGCTCTATTCTGCAAACTCATCATGAACTGCCATGATATTTTGCAAACTCTGTACTTTGTTTGCAATGAATGTGTAACATCTAGCCTTTCTTCATTCGAAGCGATATGGTCCTGAGCTTGTGACATTTTTTTCTCATTATGTCCTGCCTTGATTGCGAAGTAGTAACACAGAAGTAGGTGTCATTCAGTCCTTAACCAAAGTTTTTTTTTTTTTGATTGGTAAAATAATTGAATTGCACAAAAAATGAGTTAAATATACACGGGGCATACCCAGGGGAAAAGACAAGATGACTAGGCAAATTAACCAGCCACAAAAACCAAGAACTAAATCGCTTATGTCTAAAATCAGGTACAAAGTGAAATGCATCTGAAACCATGAATTTGGATACGCTGATAATAGATTCCGGAAGATATATCTTGCCCTCAAAAAAATCTTTGTTTATGGCCATCAAAATATGAATTAAACAGTGCATTTGCGAGAATTAATCGCGTGAATGTTGCCGGAAAGCCCATGCCTCTAGCTTCCTTGCTCAACATTTACTGACGCTTAGGGTGTGCATGGCTCGAGTTATTGGCCTAGCCATCTGTTGATGCTCCCAATGTTGCCCAATTTCTACAGCTGAAAACTAATGTGATCAATGTTTTCCTTTTCAGCCAAGAATAAAGGGCAGGCCAAATCTCAACAAAGTCATGGGAGCTTGTCCCGGGTTAGGAGGCGGTCTTTAGGCAACACAAGATGCAGGAATACTGGGTAGAGTAATGGCTCTGTGCCACATAGCTTAGACAATGTGTTTAGCTCTCTTTGGCCTAAAGAATCATAAGCCAAAAGATGGATCGAAGATTAGATAACCATCAGGAGCCCACTTTGGTCAGACATATAATGGCATTTTGCATTGATCCTTATACCTCTATGATCTCATCCACGTAGGGCAATAATTGCTTTAAGAGGGGAGAGTCCTCGTGCTTATTCTGCTTATATTCCCAGAATGAGATTCGACTAATGTAAACATGGTGGATCCAGTGGACCCAGAGGGATCTTTCTGGCTTGGAATATCCCAAAGGGGTCTTGGAAATTAAGCTTATGTTCTCCAAGCTTTAGAATTTTATGCCCAGACCTCATTATGCCTGGGGAGAGGGACCCTCCTTCCAAGCACTAAAGGCTTTTTGTAACGGTTAGCTCTGCCCACGCCAAAGAAAATTTTTATAGTTGGTGATTTTTTTGCTAAACCAGCAGGGATGGGAAGGATGGTTGAGCCAGTGGCATTCGACTCCTTGAAGGGAACTGATTGTCAATTCAGTCCTTACCCGCATAAGAAAGGGAAGCTCCTGCCCATGCAATAATGTAGTCTGAGATTTTATCCATAAGGGGGCGAATGAACGGGGTTATGGGAGCCTAGAGGCAGCCACTGAATGCCCAAGATTTGAAGGGAAAGGCCGCAAGAGCAAAGCCAGTAGTAATTCTTTGAGTGTTCAATCCTCTGGAATATCCAGCTGCAAAAAAACTAGGATTTACCCATGTTGGTTTGAGGCCTGAGTGTTTTAGCTTTTCCATAATCAATGCAATCGAGGTAGGCGTCTACCTCGGATAGAGAACAAGATCGTCGGCATAGGCCAAGGGGAGTATTTTAGTCCACCACATTTGGGATGAAAATTGAAATCTGGATATCTTTTAACTTCGCAAGACTCTGGAAAAGGTATTCAATACAAAGCACAAATGAGATAGGGAGAAAGAGGGTCCCCTTGTTCGGCCCCTTTGACCTTAAAAAAGCCATAAGGTACCCATTGAGTAAAGGGAATAGAGGTAGATGTGACACAAGTCATAACCACTGTATGAAGGGAGGGGGAAAGTTCAAAGCATTCAGCATACCTCTAATAAATTCCAATCCACTTTTCGTCAAAGGCTGTACTAGGTCCACCATTTTAGGCCATGGTTGATAATTGTGATAGAATTGGTAGGATTAATAATGAGGTGGGATTAGGATGGAATTGATAATGAGAGAGGATTAGTAATGAGGGGACAAAGTCCGACGGGGGGTTGTTTAGTTGGCACGGGATTAGACAGTGAGATAGTAAATATCAAGGGTAATTGTGGTCCAATTGTGTCCAAAAAATTGAAATTTTTCATAAATTTCATAACTACCCTTTATTTATATAAATATATACAAATATGAAGGGTAAACTTGTCAATTGAGGCCTAGGAGTAGGGGGGATTGCTCATCCCACGCCCCCCAGGGGATTTGCAACACCCCCAAATGGGGGGATTCATAGTCCGGGCGGACTATTAGTCCGGCCCATCACGGCCGAAACAAAACACGGATTAGGGCCCCACCGGACTAACAGTCCCATCCCCCCCTCCATGCCCGGTTGGTTACAAACATGGCCTTAGCATACATCTTAGGGAGTCCTTTTCCTGCCGTAACTGCCTTAAGAGATCCTGCAGTAGATAAAATATTATTCAATCATTCTTCCGTTCTGAACATTTAGGCGTCTCGGCTGGGTTTCAATAATGGAAAGTCAAAGCAGGGCGGCAAAGCCTCAAGGCAATAATTTGGATATAACTTGTAGATAACATTGCATCAAGCAATTGGGCCTATAATTTTCCTCCACTCTGTCTGATGTCTTAGATTTAGGGATCAGGGCAGAATGAACGGTTGATTTGCCTTAAGATATGACCTGAGAGAAGAATTCCATAACAGCCGCAACAAACCCTACCCCACAATGTTCCCAAACTTTCTTGAAAAACTGGAGGAATAACCCATCTGGGCCCGGGGCTTCTCGTCTCCAATATGCAAAGCGCCTTAACCAAAGTTTGGAAGATGTTTGGTGGGCGAGAGACATAACAAATTAAGGTGCTTTATAATCTATCTCACCTCTGTGTGGGCGTGCGTCGCTTCTGACCTTTTATCTGTTTGCGTGCTTGTGTGTTCATATATAATTGTATGAGCAGATGTTATACTCAAACTCTGCGGGAGACAGGTTCGCACCACTTGAACTTTTGAACCCGGCAGTCCACCTCCACCATCCGCCAAACGGAACTTCTTTCTACATTAACTCTGATGGGTAAAACTTGTATTTTTGTGTTCCTTATTCTTCAAATTTGGCATTACTGGGCCCATCTAGCGAATGTGTGTGCTTTTAACATCCTAATATTTGCGCATACTTATATTACTTGCAAGTTAAAGTAAATATGTGAACTGCTTGTGCCTAAGAGGAAAAACTTATACATGAATAGCTCAACCAAAAATAAGTCTTTTACCGTTCTTTAAACAGGTCTTTATGTTTTATCAATATAGATTCAGCTTGATAGGATTCTGGATCCATTTCCCTTAGGCTCTGTTTGGGTCGCTGGAATGGAATTGGTTGGGATTGGAATGTAGGCAAGAATGAGTGGAATAGAATGAAGTAGGAATAATCAATCCCATTCTGATATTTGGTTATGCATAGGAATCGATTACAGCGGTGATGGTGGGTGGTGGCGGTGGTTGATGGTGGATGGGTACTTTGGTTATAAAAGCTGTAAAGAATAGTGGCATTTTTGGTCTCAATATAAAAGATAGAAAATAATGGAATGGTTATTCCTTTCGGAAACTAGGGAATCACTATTCCATTAAAATGAGAAATGATAATTCCCTTGGAATGTTCATTCCGGTATTTTTGGTGAACCTAACGTTGGATTGGGAATGACATTAGTATATCATTTAACGACAAAAATGGAGCCTTAGTCACATCCTCTGAAAGCTTGTTGGCCGTCTAAATATTTATCTCCCACTTAGTTCATCTATATTACATTGATGCCGGAAAAGGTTTGGAATGTAATTGATAGGTTATATCCACAAACACTTTTTTATTGCTGAAAGAAATAGGAACCCTGTTTCAATTTCCTTAATACCGTCCTTCTAGCATTCCAATCTGCAAATGCCAGTTAGTTTAGCTTACTTAGACTGCTCTTGATCAGGAATTCCAGATAATAATTCTTTCTAATACACTGCTTTCTCTTATTTGGTCACCTGATAGATTATATTATTCAATTTTTACAGTTATTAGCAGCGCTCCTCATAATTAAATTGGTTTTGCTTAGAGGTCAGTTCTTAGTCATCTCAACACATGCATTTATTATATGTGTCAAAGAGTTAGAGGCTTCTTAATTATCTTACTTGAACCTATTACACGCATATTCAGGGCATTATTTCCTTCTGATCGCAACCCATTCTATGCTGGTTTTGGAAATAGAGACACTGATGAATTTAGCTACCTTAAGGTTGGAATCCCGAAAGGAAAAATCTTCATCATTAATCCCAAGGTAATTGTGGGAACTCTACATTACTAAAATTGAATGTGATCTCTTTTTGTCTGACATATCTTTGAAAAACTGTCATGGCTTTGAGTTTTCAGGGAGAGGTTGCTGTTAACCACCGTGTTGACACGAAATCATATACTTCACTTCATACCCTTGTGCATGACATGTTTCCGCCCATGTCCTCTTCGGAGGAGCAGGTTTCTCTCTCTTTTGAATAATAATTTTTTTCTGTACTAAGATCGTTTTTGTATTTTGTATTTTGTTCCTGACATGGGAGTTTGAACTTGAGATAACTGAAGGGCTCTCAGTTTTGAAAATCATAATCACATGGGGGTTTCCATTTTGGTTATATACTTCTCCATACATTTGAATGGAGATATTGTTTTGTATTCTCAGTTTCTCCGGTTTCGTTATTAATCAACTCTGCTTCCAGGAGGATTTTAATTCATGGAATTTCTGGAGACTGCCTCCTCCCGGTATTGATATGTGAAGCTCTCTCAATAAATAATTGACTAACCCTTTAGAAGTGGAGACGGGTGGATGCTGGCCAGCTTGCCAAGAATTACTCAGGTATCTTCATTTTTAATCTTCATGTACCATATAAATCAGGACGGTAAATGATAATGAATTTTCAGATTTCAGAATTACGTTGAAATTGAAAGAACTGAAACCATCTGTTCATTTGGCATGCCACTCAAGTCAACGATGAGAGCGGTTACGGAACAGTGAGGCCTGAGAGCTGAGAGCGTCTCTAGAGCATGGTGCATAAATATGGGATGTAACAATATAGTAGACTTTATGGTTGTATTAACTAAGTTCTTTACTTCGTATTCTATTTATTTTGTTTGTATGTACTAGCAAATACATGTGAAGTTGTACGCGTGGGTGAAAGAAGTCTATATGAGTGCTTAAACCGGTACCCAAGTTTGAAGCACATTAATTGGATTTTGAGCACTGGTTTTGAAGCATTTTACATGATGGCTTGTAGCAAGAGTGAACTCACCATGTCGTGCCTACTGGTAGCAGAAGAATTACGTGTAAGGCGCGGCTATGTATCACTTAATCAGTAGTTCATTGTACAATTTGCGCCTTAAGTCCGATGAATCCGTGGATTTAAATTAATGATTCGCGAAGTTATTGCAAATTAGCACCCAGTTCGCTATATCGCTCCAATTAGGAATCTGTCTTCCTAAAGGGGCAGATTGTGTGACCTAGGGCATGCAAAATGATTTGTTAGATTTTGGATGTTGAGAGCTTGTTAGAAACAAATATAGTCGAGGAGGTTTTAAGTTGACCATTATGACCGTAAGCACCAGTAAATTATGGAAAACTCAATGCACTTCATTCTTTTTATGAAGCCAACTTACTGTGTCTGATTTGAACTTTCAGACTATGGGGATTATGCGTTGCTTTGGTTTCAGGCTTAATCAACCAGTTGATTCATGAATACGAGGGCATGCTTAGCCAAGGAATCAACTGCTGGCGGAGCATGATTTCCCCTTAAAGACTATCTTGGGGCTGCCTCACTTATGGGCAATGGATATGTGCATGATTCTCAGATGACGAGACAGATCCATAGTACCCGCGTTTTATTGGCAAGAGATCCAAATTGCTCATATCACGATTACGGTGGAAGGTAATTTATAGTTGGTATTTGATTAGCTTAGTTAGCCAAATCCTGAGACTCGGTTCAACCTCTACTCATGTACATTGTATTAACGGGGTCATACGAACGCTGCAACATTTTCATGTAAGCATTTAGTGGGAAATTTAGGGTAGGGTATGGTATGCCTCGGAATTACTGTATAATTTGTTTCCACACTACCCTATTTCTCATCATTGATTAGTAGATATACCAGGTTTTTTTTGTGCATTTTCGATGATGGATTGACAGTACCTGTATGCTCCCCCAGGAGTTTTTCTCCTTTTTTATGTTGAACTTTTGTTAATATTGTTCCAATTTATAAGAGAGCTTGAGGTATATTTAAGCCAACGGTATCATCGTCTTTTATAGAATTCAAGAAGGTTGCATCATAGATCATCCTATTTCTGCATAACTTTTTTGTTTAATGGTTCATCGGTGTTCCTGCACAAACAAGCAGTTCAATCTAGCAGATGCTAAAGATGAGGGATAGGGGTGTAAATGTGGCATGGTAGCCTGAAGACTGCCTGAGCTCAATTACAGCCTGCCCGGTTTGAGCCTAACCCTATACTGAGCCTGAGCCAGCCCATTTCCAATTTCAAACCTGAAATAAAGCCCAAAAGCCCACCCCGAAGCCCTCCCAAGAGCCTGAAATTAATCTGAATGGTTACAAACCCTAGTGTATTCGGGTTTGGGGCTTGGGCATGGGCATTTGACAAATGGCCCTGTCCGAACCCTATTTTTGGCAGGAATGCAATGGACTGGATCCGTCCGAGCCCACGAAAAATGGGCCAAACCGAGCCAAGCGGGCCGGATTTACAACCATAATGAGATAGAAACCTTTTTACCCCAAAAGGCATCATTCAATTCTTGGAAAAATTTAACAATCATAGGACATGTTTCCACACACGACATGAAAAGAAAACATCAATGAACTTGCCAAACGCTCGTAAAGACAAACACACAGAAACTCAACCTATCATGCTATAATTCTTACACCCAGGTACTTTTGTGCAAATTCCACAAGGTGGTTGATCTCACTCTCCTCAATGAACCCATTGCCATTTTTGTCCGCAGACCGAATCCCAAGCCTGCTCTTCCGCCCGGAAAACCACCCTCCGTTGACACGGACTGCCTCCCGAAGATCTTCTTTGCTTATCAAACCGTCATTGTTAAGATCAAATCTCTTTAACCACTGTTTGAACTCGTCGATGGTCATTTCATGCTTCCCATCGCTTGAGACGCCGCGAGTGGCATAACAGTTTGTGAAAGCCATTTTTGGTGATTTCAGACGTAATCTCCCAAACTACAGATAAAGGATCTACGAAGGCTTGTCAATTTTATAGTACTGTGTTAGTCTTTTTTTAAGGAAACAATAGATAAAGAAGTGGTTTCTTCCGAATAAGAATCAAATTAAAGTGGTTTGACTGCGTTTTACATAAGCTAACTGGCATAAATAATAAGCAAGAGGCCAACTTGTACTGTCCATCAGGTAGGGCATATTAATTGCAGGGTTAGGCTCCTTTTGAAAGGCAAAAAGAAAGAGAAGCTGTGGAGAGAAAAAGATCAGGCCGAATCTTTATGATGTGTACTGTGTATAAGGAAAGAGGTTTTCATTGTTTTCTTAATAGGATTATTGTGCTTTCCTCTAGTTGAAAGGAGGGGCCATGAACCATGTCATTGCCCTAAGCATCTGCTAGAATCAACAACATAGAGTTGATATGCAGCTCAGGTCTGCACGATTTTAGAATCACTGTAATTTCCTCACGATACTACATCCTGTCTTTAAACTATTTATTTTGTAGGACCCATTCAATAGTTATTAATGTAAAAAAATAAGGTTAATTGGAAATAAACAACTGTATGATCCAATCTTGACCTTAGACAACAAGGCTTTTTGTGGGCCTAGGCAAGGTACTTACTTGCCTACATCTTGAGCCGGCCTAGTTCATGTTTGGTTCTTTCAATGACTAGGGACTTTAGTTTAGAAAACACACCCTTGCCTTATTTGAGTTTAATGGGTCAAGGTTGGGGATGCATTAAATTTTAGCCCATTCCTATTTTCGGAAAAACTTATTTTCTATGAAGTCACTTTCTTGAAAAGATTCACCACCAAAATCGTTTTTCAATTGTAAATTTTAGAAAATTCAAAGTATGAGACTGAGACGTTTTTAAACCATGAAGTAGATATATATCTATATGAAATTGATTTCTTGCACTCCAAATTGATTTTTGCATCTAAAAATAGAGTGCAGAATCAATACCAATATTGGTGTGATTTTTGCACTCCTATTACAAAAATTTGGACTAAGAATCAAATTTTGGAGTTTGCAAGATAGAAATCAATTCAATATATAATATATTAATATATATATATCTATAATATAGGATAATATCTTTTATCCTAATTTTTTTAGATAGGTGGAAGATATTTTCTTACCATTGCACTTTTCCGACTCTTTATTTACATCCCCAAAGATAAGGAAACGAAAATAGAATTGGAATTCAGGGATTCTTGCGAGTAATAGAATACCAAATCATATTTTCTGAAGGAAAGTTCCTATAAATCTGACACAAAGATGAAGAGAATCCATCCATGTTTGGAAAGCTTCATTGCTTTGAATCAACTACATAGAGTTGTAGAGTCAGGTTGCCAAGGTTTTAGATCACTGAATTCCTCAAATACTTACACCTTTGCAGTGCTCCGAATTTGTTTATTTGTAGGAACTCATTCAATAGGTATTGTTGTGGTAGGAAATTGTAGTCTTGGTCCTTGAACCTCAGCAATGGTTTGGCGACCCTGCGCCGATTGAAAAAACGTTACGGTCGGGGTTTGAGATGCTCAGAACCCCTACGGTGTGGGAATTCAGTCCAAGACGAGTATAAGCAAAAGCAAAGCCTATCCGGCGTTAACGATGCACGGTTCAGTCGTACCTTTCCCTGATGGGGGGGGAAAGGGACCTTTTTATAGTTAGAGAAGGGAGAGACGTGGGAGAAGATTACGGCGTGATCCTCGGACGGCTAAGGATGGAAGGAGATCTTGGAGATATCAGAGTAAAAATAAGGGAATGTCATATGGAGAACGTACCGTGATAGTAGGTGACGTGGCCAAGAAGAAGCCACACGGAGATGGATCCCTCAAGTAGGTGAGGTATTCAATCACCCCCATTGGCGAGATAAAGGATATGGCGAGCTCATTGAAACTGGCGAAGCGAGCATTGGCAAGTAGGACCTCGGGGTCTTACCATCTGTATGGCGAATGGCGAGATGGAGGCATGGAGAGCACTGGCGATACGAACCCTGCTGCCCCAAGGCAAACGACTTGGAATAACTAGTAAGGAATTTACCCTACATCAGTTATTAATGTAAAAAAATAAGTTTAATTGAAAAGAAACAACCGTCTGATCCAATCGTATGACCCGTATGATCCAATCGTAAGGCCCCCGTTTTTTTTTTTTTTTTTTAAATTGTGACCTTAGACAAAAAGGCTTTTTGTGGGCCTAGCAAGGTACTTACTCGCATATATCTTGAGCCGGCCTAGTCTCATGTTTTGTGTTCTTCCATACCTATTGAACGTTATGTTTATGAAACACACCCTTACCTTTATTTGAGTTTCATGGGTCAAGGTTTGGATACATTAAATTTCAGCCCAGTCCTATTTTATGAACTTATTTTCTATGAAGTCCTTTTCTTGAAAAACATTCACTGCAAAATCGTTTTTCAATGTAAATTTGAGAAATTTCAGAGTATGAGACTGAGAAGTTTAAGATGAAGTTAAACAAAACGCAAAACTCATGTATAACTTCATTTAAGATGAAGTTAAACAAAACGCAAAACTCATGTATAACTTCATGAAGTTATACATGTATATATGTATACATATATATATGCATACGTATATGTATAACATCTTTTATACTAATTTTTCTTTAGGAGGAAGGAATATTTTCCACCATGCTTTTCGACTCTTTATTTACATCCCCAAAGATAAGGGAAACGAAATAGAATTGGATTTCAAGGATTCTTGAGAGTCAATAGAATCCAATCATCTTTTCTGAAAAAATCTCAATAAATCTTGACACAAGATGAAGAGAATCCATCCATGTTTGGAAAGCTCATCTGCTGCTGCTGCTTTTTTGGGGTTATGTTTCCACACCTCATAAGGAATTAATTGCAAATTAATTGATTAGCTAATTGTGACATGTATTAACTAGTGCTTGTATGTCTTCCACCTTGGCCCTATGAATTTAAATTTGTCCAATAAATAATTTTTCATATTTTAAAAATAGAATACAAGTAATTAACTGGGTTAGCTCAGTTAGCCGCCCTAGTAAGCTTCCAAATGGAAGGTCATGGGTCAATTCTTGCGAAAAGTAATTATTTCTTTCACTGAATAGTAGTTCTTTGTTTACTTATTGGTCCCCGTTTTTTTATTTTAGTTTTCATAGACAGCCGTTCTCATATTTAAAAAAATATTAGTTTTCCAAAACTTTCATACATTATATACATATCCATAATAATAATTTTTTTAGCCAACAGATCATTTTGATTAGGCTTTATTCGCCACATTAATACATCATTACTAATCACAAAAAATGGTTTGTTTATCAAGTGAATCGATTTCAAATGAGTTTTAATCGAACCAATCATGAGCCTAGCTCGAGTAACTAGAATTTCTTAAGCATTATAAGATTATCGATCCAAGTAGTAGATTATTCAACTTTGATTTAAAAATTTAACAAGCTTGAAAAAAATATTCGAGCTTAATTGTTTATCAGACAAACTGACCTCAAACGAGCTTTTTAATGAGTCAATCACTAGCTGAGCTTCTGTAGTTTGATTTGTTTATCACCTCTAAGGGCCCGTTTGGCTGGAGGATTATGGGAGGGAGGATAAATTTGAGAGGGGATAAGTTTTGGAGGGGGATAACTTTAACTTTGTTTGGATACTTTTTTAGAAGGGTGGGGATAAGGGTGTGGAGATATGAGTTCAAAAATATATAGAGAACAAAATGTAAAATATCTTAATATTAAAAATATATATTTTATTTTTTTCTATATATATAAAAAAAATTATACATTTTGTTTCTCTTTATATATTTTTTTTCTTATCCCCCACCCCTTTATCCCCCGATAACTTTTAGTTAGGGTCTAGGCCACCTAAAAATTATCTGCCTCTATCCACCTGCTGGGAAAAAAGTTATCCGCCTCCCTATCCGCCAGCCAAACACCGGAGGAAAAAAATTATCCAGGGGGAAAAGTTATCCTCCTCCTAATCCATCAGCCAAACATGCCCTAACTAGCTAGGGCCTCCTATGCACCCAAAAAATAAAAGATTGCAAGATTTTGATCACATTTGTGCACTATATTAAAAGACCATATGACGTAACACTGTATACCGTACCAACCACAACATCTAATGCTCCACAGTCCACATAACATATGTGATCAAGTTATATAAAACATACAAAATGTGGTACAGAAATATAACCACGTATCAACTATATCAACTATTATACATCAGATCACTGCAACATAATTTACTAGATCAAGCTTTCCTTCTTGGTAACTTTAATGGCTAGCTCTAACCAATAGAAAATCCCCATCTGGTAGCATACTTGACCAGCTCATCCATCTCCTCCGGGCTAATGAAGCCATCGCCGTTGGCGTCGGCGTGGCGCATGGCTCTAGCGGCCCTCCAGCCACTCCAGCGCAAGCCCAAGCTTCGGAAGGCCGCCTTCAGCTCCTGCCGGCTTAGCCTGCCATCGCCATTCGTGTCGTACCTCTTTAGCAAGCCCTTGAGCTGCTCTTCAGACAGAGGCAAATTTACACTTCTTGGGTTCCATATAGGCATCTTGCTGCCGCTACTACTGTTTTGTGACTTTGCCTTGAAGGTGTTTGTTAAAATGCCTGAACGAAGTGGTGTTTATATAGAGAGTCAGGTGTGATGGGGTAGTGGCTCTAGTGTCTTAGCTTGGGGGAGATATGGAACTAATCGTATGTTTGTCTTTTGTTGGGATAAGTATTAAGTGGGGTCACAATTATCTAACAGCATCTCTAATGATTGGATAAGTATTTATACCTAGCTATTTTTTTTTTTTACTTTTTTGATTCGCTAATGAAAACGAATCAAAAAAGTAAAAAAAAATGGATTAAAAGATGAAAAAAGTTTGTTAAAGACTACATTAGTCCAACATGGATTAAAATTATTCGAAATGGGTATTGAATAGTACCAATTAGTTGCTACAATTTTTTCATTATTTTCGATCGGCAAAGAAAAGAGAATTTTATTACAGAATAAAAATGTTCATATATACTAGTAAAAAAGAGACGGTAAAGACAAAACGACATCATTGTAAATAGAATTACATCTTAACTATGTTGACATCCACTCTCAAAGCTAATCATGTACCTACCCAACCCCCTTAGCTAATGAGGTGCTACATTATACATGAAAACGTTGCCCTAGGGGTTTTATGCTATTTCTTCACAAAATAATATCAAATCAAAATACTTGTGGGTCCCACCATGAGAGAGAGTCCATATATTTAACTGGTACACTTTGGGCCACATCTTCATTAATGCACACCCATAGCTAACTCTAATAGAATGCTTATGTAGTCACTAATTAATCACTAAATTATCAAACACTCAAGGCACAAAATTGATTCCCAGTACTTTTGTTAATTTAGTACTTCAAAACACACTTTAGCAAATAATTGTAACTAATTCAATCTAGATACTCTTAACTATATATATGTACTTTGCCTCTACTTAATTCTGGTTATTATTTAAGGAAAAATATCAGAAAAGATGCATATATTTTACTGAATAAACTACCGAACACTCCCATGTGAGTATTTTGCGTTGGTGAACTTTTTTGATATGTCCTTTCAATTAATATATTGGGCAGTTAGTCACCTGCCCATCAGGAATCTCATAAAACATTTTGTTTAGGGTTGGATGGACTCTCACACGTGTGGTATCAATTTTTTTGTTAAGCCAGCAAGCTGTTGATAACTAACCACCTTCATACAGTAGATGTTGTCCATATGAGAGATTTGGTCCGGCTTCATATGGGTCCCTCCTTGTGAACGGTGAGATTGATTCCTAGATTAGTCGCCGTCAGTCTAGTCTATAGATCTGAAACACGTTTAAAAAAATAAATGCCAGAGTTTACTACAAATTTTATAGTTTTAATTTGCTAGACGAGGGACATATTAATAGTAAAGGTGGAAAAGTATAGATTGATTGCAAGATTAAAAGAATAGGTAGAGAGAGAGAGAGATGGGTAATCAAATCTGTGATTCTCTTTACAAAAAGGAGAAAGATTTAAGACTAGCTCTTATCAAATCTGGTAGACACTTTATGCGTATCTCTCTCTCTCTCTAAGATCTGACGGGTAACAAGTCTTGTTCAGGATGGGTATATGTCCAACAAGAGGAGGCTATCCCAACAGCCTTGTCCTTTTCGTGTTATCAACTGGAATATGTGTAGGTGTAACTAGAGGAGGCTAGTTGAAAGGACGAATTCTGGAATAAACTGTGACATTTTGAGTTTGACTCTTTCGGTTAGCGTTCAGACTTAATTAATTACTGTAATTTGTGGGTGATTGCAATTATTCAGAATTTACTCTACAGGAGTAAGTGTAATATGCTTATGGGAAGATTCTTCCTGGTTAAAAAAAAACTGTGTAGGGGTATATATTCTCCTGGCCTATTTCTTTTTCGGACTAGGGTTGGTCCCATGCCTGTCGGGCCGGGCTGGTTCATTTGTGCAATGCCCAAGCTCAGGCACCCATGGGCTCCGAGCTCTGGCTTAAATCCGGACTTGGTTTTGGGCTTGGGTTTATAGCTAGGTCTCTTTGATTTGTAACCATTATGTTTAATTTGTTCAACAAATTTGGGGCTATCGAGTCGCGCTTCAGGTTTGAACTCCAAAGTCTAGTCTCCGCCCGTTAGAAATCGGCAGGGAGCGGGGGCAGGCTAGGTTCATGCTCGGGCCGAGCGGGCAATATTGTAAGATCGAAGCTCAGAAAATATCTTACAGACTTACTCTTGCGAATGATTTGGTCAAGAAAAATGGGCCCATGACCCACCCCTTGATAGAAGTGGTTGCTGAATGAAAAAATAGGCAACAAAATGAAAATAATAGAAAGTAAAGTGAAAATAATAAAAATAAAATTATTTTCTAATTCAGCATTACTCATTTTAAACAATAAAAACACCTTGCTTATTAGAAATAAATTGTAAGAAAAATGAGATAATTTTCAGACTCAACTTATATATGACCTCTTCTTCCATTTCTTTTTTATTTTGTAGTTTTTGGAAAGAAAAAAAAACATAAATCAAATTCACAGCATGTGCGTTGTTTTGTTTTTTTCAGTTATTATTTTACATTCTTGTAATTTTCACCACACACTCTTGCAAAATAACCATTAAAGAAAATGAAAATTTATAATTTCTTATCTTTTCCTACCATTTTTCTTTTGAATCAAACCCACATGACCCAAGTTAAGATAAGGATGGACAATGTTGTGAATATATGCACATAGATAGAGCATGTTTTCTACTTCTTTTCTTTTTCTTTGGTGGAATCTTTCCTAATTTCTATCTTCGTTTACATCCCAAGGATTCCTGAGAGTGAAATAGAATTCAATCATTTTTATTCTCAAAAAAGTTAGTTTCTTTCCAAAATTTTTGCATTAACATATATAATTCAAAGGAATGGTTTTAATGAAAATACTTTTGATCGAACTATACGTTATCAGAATTTGGACCAAGAAAAATTCTCAGAATTCAAAATGAATGGTTCAGATTCACTTGAGTGCTTGGTTCTGCGTAACCAACTAAATTTGAACTACTCGTTTTGAATTTAAAAAAAAATTATATGTCTAGATTTTGGCACTGTAGCAGTATTATTAAATCCAGCCAGATCGTGCATGTAAACGGACTTCTAACTTTTTTTTATTTAAAAAAAAAAAGAAATGTACATAAAGTTCATTGAAATTATTTTCTAATACTTCTCAACTTATATATAAATTAATGATTGTTTCCCTAAGTAATTACGAAAGTGAACTTTCTATAATGTGAAAGCTTGGTATTTTGTTTTGGAATTTAACTCCCCGTTATTTTCTAAAAAAAGAAAATTACTTAAAATTAAAAATCACCCACCAAATAAAGTTTCACATCAGAGCACATCTTAATATCTTATCATTATCACAATAGAAACTAATTAGGACCTGATCGTAAACTACGTGCATACACATATGGAAAGGTACATCTTTGAATCCAATCCTTTATTTAGGAAGGTACAACACAAGAAAGCTTAGTTGTTGTTTATTTCTTTTATAGGCTAGTATTTCCGCTCAGCCTAGTCTGAGAGATACTAGTTAGCTGATGGTATAACCAAGCTTCATGGCGTACTTGACGAGTCCGTTCAGCTCGTCCTCGGTGATGAAGCCATCCCCGTTAGCATCGGCGTTGCAAAGCCCGCGCCAAGCCCGCCATTCGGGGAAGCAGGCGCCGAGCTCTTCGAAGGCTCCTCTCACCTCCTTCCGGCAGAGACGCCCATCGCCGTTCTTGTCGTGCTTCTTGAAGATCGCCTTCAGCTGGTCCTCGGCAAGGGGTACGTTAAAGGACTTGCGCACCGGGCGTCGAATGCCTATGTGTATTTGTGTCATTAATGTGTGAGTGGAAGAGAAAACAAAGGTGGTTGAGGTTATTAATTTTGTGTTGTGACAAGGGAAGATGTATGTATAAGGGGCTTATATAAGAGTTTTGATTGGGCTTTATGGTCATTTGCAACTTCATCATGTGATAATAGTCCTACTTATCTTGGTGGATGTGTGGCATTTTTGTGAAGAGTGATGGAGTAGAAATAGAAAATTTATACAGCTTATTTTTTGTGCGGTATGACGTTGCAAAATGAGTATCTTTCAATATTAAATAAAATATTTATTAAGAGATAATTTTTATTTATCAAAATATTATTGCCAGCAGACCTCATTCTTGTGGTATTAATAATATACTAGTATTGACGTTGTCCACGGGCACTACGTAATAAAAAATCTAAAATTACGTTTATCATTTTGATATTTTCATCGCTTTAGAAGAACAAATAAAAATAAAAATAAATAAATAACAATCACAAATAAGGGAAACTTTCAGTAACTCTCAGAAAGGGAAAACTAATTAATTAATATAAACTAACATAAGAGAGTTATTTTTCACCCCTGGGACATCGCCATTCCCCTCGATGTGACCTCCCTTTTTTTACTTTAATTTTACCCTCAATTTTTTCTCAAACTTTAATTTTGTCATTCAACAATTTTATTCATTTTTAATACCCTTTATTCTTTTTTAATACCTCTTTATTTTATTTTTTCTTACTTTCACTTTGGAAAATTTTTATATTATAAAAAAATTATGACCTTTATTTTTTTCTTTTAATCCCTGGATTCTGTTTTTTTCTTTTTACTTCACTTTTAAATTTTTATATAAAAAAATTATGAAAAATTTATAATTTTTACTCCACCTTATGTTTTTTATAAAAGAAAAAAATATGGATCAAAATTTTTAATATTTTTTTAAAAATTTTGATGGGTTGATAGTTATATATTATTTGCTTTTAGACTATTCTGAAAAAATAATAAGTATTTTTAAGTAGTTTGATTTATCATAAAAAATATAGAAAACTAATACTTTTAACGTATCAATAAATTTCAATATGACATAAAAACATAACTTTTATCAATATCTTCTCCAAAAAAAAAATTATATATTTTTTTATAATTTTTTTATATAAAAATTCGAAAGTGAAGTAAAAAAATAAAAATAAAGAATTAATGGGTTTAAAAGAAAATTAAATAAAGGGTGTTTTTAAAAATGTAAATTGTACGCGCCCCCCACCCCCTTCTGAAAAGTTGCCCCTCCCGCTGTTCCCCACCCCTTTCCTCGCGTGTTTTACACGTATACCCCTACCACACTAAAATAGTTTTCCACCTTTTTTCCCCAAACCAAAAAACCCTTAATGATTTATCTTTAGCCTTTCGTTTTAATTATCCTTTTTTTTCAGCTCATTTTTGTCAATTAAAAACAAAAAACCCAACACCCCCCCTTTTTATATATTTTATTTAAAGTTATTTTATTAATTTTATTTATTTTTTAATCAGTTTTGTTTATTATTTGTTTATAATTTTTGTAAGTAATTTTCTTATTTTTTATTTTTTATTTTTTTTTCAAGTAATCTTTTCAGATATTTTTTTTTTTCAGTTACCTCCTTTTTTTTATGAAATTTTATTTCGTTATTTTATTAGTTTTCTTGATTTTTTAATTTTACACTTTATTTATTATTTTTCTATTAATTTTTTTAGCTTTTTTTTAATTAATCCCGTTTTTTCAGGCTCATTTTTTCTAAGTTAACCCCCTTTTATGTAATTTTATTTCGTTCTTTGATTAATTTTATTTTTTTAACCATTTTTTTTTATTTTTTCATAATTTTTTTTAAATTTTGCACATGTCAGAAAACTCCCCTCCCTTTTAAAATTACCATCAAACCCTTGATACATGTCAGAACATCCGTCTCTTTTTAATATTACCCCCCAACCCTTGACACATGGTAGAACATCCGCCTCTCTTTTAAAGTGCCCTCAAACCCTTGACACATGTCAGAACCTCTCCCTTACTTTCAATTATTTCCTCAACCCCTCGACAAAAAATGAATTATAAATGACATTCTCTTTTATATTTGACTTTGAGGGTTAACTTTTATAATTTTTCTAATAAAGACAAAATTTAGAGTGTAAGAATATAAAAAAATGAGTGTAGAAACAAAATTTTTTTTTTGTGTATTATGTTATGTACTCTTCCTTGAACCTATAGCTAAATAAAGAAAAATTTTCGTCCACCGCTTTTTAACTTCTTTAAATTTTTATAAATAACGGACTCTTTAAAAATGTTACAATTAAAATAACAAACAGATATGAAAGATGTAAAAAAGTAATATAAAAAAATAATTATAAAAAAGATTATTAAAAATAATGAAAAAAAAGAAACAAAACTAAAAAACAAATACACAAATTAAAATAAAAAAATTAAAAAAAGACTGAGAAAATAAAAACCAAAAATTGAGAGAGAGAGAAAATAAAAACAAAAGGAAGGAAAAAGGAGGGGCCATAATGGGATCTTTTTGGGGTGGACCGGGGGGATTTTTTCAGAGGGGGGCGCGTTAGCAACTGCCCTTTTAAAATTTTATATATAAAAAATTATTATAAATTTTAAAAAAAAATTAACAAAATAAAAAATAAATGGGTATTAAAAAAAATATATAAAGAGGTAATGCTGAAAGTTATGGGAGGAGAGAGAGTGAGAGTATGATGGAGAGAGAAAGGAAAGTGAGGAGGAGAGCGGGGAGAGAGAGAGTGAAAGTGATATTTTGGCGGGAAAAAAATAATTTGATGTGAAATTTGAAAACTGTTGGATCAACTCAAATTGATTTTAGCCGTAGATAGCGAGAGATAGATTTGGGATTCAACGTAGTTGTGATTTGTATTATAGATACATCATTTTTTTTTGTGAGTGATTTAGGTTTATAATCCGCAAAAAAAGTAATGATAGAGAAACAAACAATTAAAACCTCATACTGGTGTTGGTTAATTAAACACGGCCTTTCATTTTGAAACCAATCAAACACCCATAAAAGATAAAAATATCATTCTTGTAATATATATATATATATATGGGATCCGATTTGGAGACACAAGTTTAGATATTCCATTCTAGCCCTTGATTTTTTTTTAAATCAAAGGCTGAGATTAGAGGTTATCAAACCCATTGATTCTCACGCACTCCCCTGTCTCTCTTTTTCTCTCTTCTTTCTCTCCCATTACTATAATGTCAGGCCATCTTTTAGGAAACAAATACCCACCAACTAGAGAGAGAAGCCCCAATTTTTGTTTCAATATTGGATTGTTCTGCTATTCAAGCTTAATGGGTCTTGTCCACATCCAAGTCCCTTGACCTCTTTATGGTGATAAATAAATTATAATCGAGGCCAATTTTACTAAAATAATACCGGTGATTGTGAAGGACACAAAAAAAATAAATTTGGTGGGCAGATAAAAATTACGGCTTTCTTTCGTATATTTTGCTTGTTTGTGATGTGTTGTGTTGATCATGGGTTTTGTGAGGTTTGGTTGTTTGTCGCTTATTGAGGGCCTTGCGATTCTTGCTGAGAAAAAAAAAATAGAGCGAGAAAATGCGAGAAAGTAGGGGAAAAAGCTTGAGAGGCATATGTTTTTTTCTTAGGAATGGAGGTCACAGAGTTGTAGAGTGAGAGAGAGGTCATGGAGGTGCTGCTGGGAGTGCATGAGAATAAGTGGATTTGATAACCTCTAATCTTAGCCCTTGATTTCAAGAAAAATCAAGAATTAGGATGGAGTGTCTAAACTTGGGTTTTCGGATCCAGTTCATATATGTATATATATATATTTTTATATTTTTTTTTGTACGAATATCATCTTCCTTTTGTATTGAGTGATTTCGGTTCAGAATCCATGCAAATATAACTGATAGTTTCATTAATATTCAAAATAGAGCACCCATAAACATCGTTCTATTTATAAAAGTAGTATCGTCATATCATGGTATTTTTTACGTAAATTTTATATAATAATATAGTTTTCCATGCAAAATAGAGTGAAAACTAATGTTATACAAATAAAATATTGTATGGAATCCCAACTATATTATAGCCCATAATTTCAAAAATATCATTGTTACATCTTGTTGGATGGATTTTTTGTGTAAAAATTTTAAAATTTTTAAAAGCTTTTATATATCAGGAAGATGGTATAGAAGGGTCTCACTTCACATCTTGCAATTGTTTCCATTTTGATACTTTAGATTTTGCTTAAAAGAATTAATTTTCACTAAAAAAACGTTGTAACAAATATCACTTTATGATACCACGTTGCAGTCCTGTGAAAATCATACATAGAAAAAATTCTCAAACAACTACAAAAAAATTGTTTAAATTGTATTTAATTTGAATTATGAATTTATAAAGGAATTTATCACAAATGATAAAAGATCAATGAATAGACTTAGCCTCTTATAATTTATAGCATCTAGTCCATGGACCAAAAAAAGATGCTTATAAATTTATAATTAAATTAAAGTTATTCTTTCTTGTATGAATATATGAAAGTTGATGCGAGCCAAAAAAGAATATATGGAACAAGGTGGAGCTAGGATATTAGTTTAGGGGGTTAAAATCATAAAATTATATATAATTATGTGATAATAGTGTAAATTTTCTTTTCAGTGGGGTTAAAATTATATTGGTAGTGTATATTTTTTTTTCAATGGGTTAATAGTGTAATTTTTTTTAAAGAATGATAGTGTAATATTTTTTATAGTAGGCTTAATTGACCCCACACCCATGATTGTGCCTCTCCACTGTTGATATGGGAAGTTGACCGGGAAACTCTACATGTTCAAAAATAAAGAGGTTGTGACTATGGCCCCGTTTGGTAATGCTTAAAAGCCAAGTTTTTTTAAAATTTATTACTAAAAAAGTCAAGATTTTTTGACTTTTTTGCTTTTTTGCTTTATTTTAGTTACAAATAAATAAAAAAGCGAAAAAAACAACTCTGACTGTCTTTTTTGTTTATAAGTTTAAAACAAAACAACCGAAAAACTGATATCAAACGGAACCTATATAGCATCAATATTGATCTTTCATATCCAACCATTTCCTCTTTCAAGTTGCAAAGCATCAAAATAGACACTTTATACGTATCTCACTTTATGCGTATCTCTTATCAAATCTTGGAGACACTTTTATGCGTATCTCTCTCTCTGTGGAAGGGTTTGGAGGGTAGCAAGTCTTGTTCAGTATGGGTATATGTACAACAAGAGGAGGCTTTACAGATCGTGTTATTGAGTCGAGTATGTGTAGGTCTAACCCACGGCTAGTCCAGCGGTTTAAAGAACAAACTTTGGAATGAACTGTAAATTCGGACATTCTAGATTTGACTTCCTTTATAGTCATCTAAACTTAATTAATAACTGTAGTTCGCGTGTGATTGCAATTATTCAAAATTTACTCTACAAGGTGAATCTAATATGGCTATGAAGATGTTCCTCCTGGCTTACAAAAAAAAGTTAAATTACACTAACCTCCCCTGAAGTTCTAAGTTAATACACAAAGTACCCCTGATATTTAAAAAATTATAATTATCTCCCCTAAAGTTTGAAACTTGTAACAGATTCTTCTCATCTTACACTGACCACCACTGAAATTATGAGTTAATACACAAAGCACTCCTGACAAAGTTACTTCTTTTTTTCTTTTTGACAAATGATGTTGATTTGACGTCAGGGTGCTTTGTGTATTAACCAGAAACCTCAGGGGTGGTCAGTGTAAAATGGAGAAATCTGTTACAAGTTTCAAATATCAGGGGAGGTCATTGTAATTTCTTAAATATCAGGATTTAGGGGTACTTTGTGTATTAATCTGGAACTTCAGGGGAGGTCAGTGTAATTTACCCCCAAAAAAATGTGTTGCCCCGCCTATTTTTTTCTGGCTGGGGTGGGTCCCATGCCTGTCGGGCCGGGCTGGTTCATTTGTGAAATGCACAAGCTCAGGCACCCATGAGCTCTGAGCTCTGGCTTAAATCCGGCCTTAGTTTTGGGCTTGGGCCAGAATGATTCGGCCCAGAAAAATGGGCCCCTTGATAGAAGTGGTACCAGAATGAAAAAATACTCTAAAAAGTGAAAATAATATAAAATAAAGTAAAAATAATAAAAATAAAATTATTTTCTAAATCAGCGTTACTCATTTTAAACACTAATACCTTGTTTATTAGAAATAAGTTGTACGAAAAGTGAGATAATTTTCACACTCAAATTGTATATATATGACCTCTTCTTCTATTTCTTTTTTATTTTGTAGTTTTTGAAAAAAATAAAATAAAAACATAAATCAAATTTACATGCATGTGGTTGTTCGGTTATTATTTTAAATTTCTTGTAATTTTCATCACTCTCTTGCTAAATAAACATAGAAAATAAAATATTATTAATTTCTTTATCTTTTCCTACCATTTTTCTTTGATTCAAATCCACGACATAGTTTAACGAACCGAACTGTGATTGAACCGGTCAAGGCATCGGTCAATGGTCAGTGTTTCAACCGGTTATATAATAAATAATAATAAAAATATTTAAATAAAAATATTAATTACAATTATAAATTGGATTAAAGATACTCTTTTTTATACAATATTCAACATAAGTATAAATAATAAATACCTATAAAAGAAATTCACAAAAAATATTTAATTATAAAATATTTAAGATGATTTCTTTTCTTTTTAATTTTAATATTTTTAAACTAATTACTTATTGGTAGTTTTATATTTAAAAGAAAAAAACATAAAATTTGGTCATAATAGAATGCATTATTAAGCATAATAATGTGCAATTATTTGTTGTTTGTCTTTTTTTTGTTTTATTTTTTCTTTTTTCCTACTTCCATTTTTTATCTTTATTTTTTATTTTATTTTTTATTTTTACTAATTTATTTTTGAATTTAATACGTATCTCGATATATCTAATATAATATAATAAATATTTAAATAATTGATTTGTACATTTTTTTTTAATTGCAGCACTCAATTTTATTTTTATTAAAAATAAAGTTTCAAATTACTATCTCAATAAAATAATACCAAAATCAAAATCAAAATACAAAAAAATTAAAAATTAAAAACCACTAGGCCACTAAATATTTGTGTTTTTTTAAAGATATTTTGTTGTTTTTTTTTTTTATTTTTTTTTTTCAAAAACCGCCGGTTCACTAAATCACCGGCCGTTTTCAATTGTTTTTTAAATACCGGTCGTTTCGGCCGGTTCAATCCGGTTCATCATTTCCGGTATTTTAATTAAACCGTCCCCCGGTTCACTGTCCGGTTCCCGGTTTCAATTCGATTGTTATAACTAGGCACATGACCAAGTTAAGATAAGTTGTCAGAACTACAAGCTGTCAGAATGGACAATGTTGTGAATATATGCACATAGATAGAGCATCTTTTATACTTCTTTTCTTTTTCTTTTGGTGGAATCTTTCCTAATTTCTACCATGCTTTTCCAAATCTTCATTTACATCCCAAGGTTTCCTGAGAGTGAAATAGAATTCAATCATCTTTATTCTCAAAAAAGTTAGTTTCTTTCCAAATTTTTTTGCATTAATATATATAATTCAAAGGAATGGTTTAAATCAGGGACAAAGCCAGAATTTAAGTTTAATGGGGTCAAAATTTATAAAATTTATGTTCCGGGGTCACAATTATAGAATTTAAGGCAAATTACTAATTTTTTGTGGGGTTAAAATTATAAAATTTATAGAATTTAAGGCAAATTACTATTTTTTTTGGGTTTAAAATTGTATTTATGATAAATTATATTAGGAATAGTAGTGTAAATTTTTTTCCAGTAGGATCAATTGATCTCACTTGCCTTAGTGTGGCTCTGCCGATGGTTTTTATTATAACCTTTTGATTGAACTTAATTAGGTCAAGCTTGTGGATTTACAATCATTAATCAAAGATAAATGGATCAAAAAGGATATTACTAATTTAAGAGAAAAACTACGGTCTTAAAATTTGGACCAATAAAAATTCTCAGAATTCAAAATGAATAGTTCAAATTCACTTTAAATGTTTGAATCTCACATCACCAAGTAAATTTGAATCATTCATTTTGAATGCTAAGAATTTTTTCGTGTCTAAATTCTGGCACTATGGCAGTATTCTTATATCCTGCTAGATCATGCATATACACGGATTTCTAACTTTTTTCTTTTTAAAAAAAAGAAGAAATATACATAAATTATATTGAAATTATTTTCTAATACTTCTCAACTATATAAATTAATAATTGTTTCCCTAAGTAATTACAAAAGTGAACTTTTGATAATGTGAAAACTTGGTCTTTTGTTTTGGGATTTAAATTCCCGTTGTTTTCTAAAAACAGTAAATTATATTCAAAAAAAATTTTAAAAATCGTCAACCAAATAAAATTTCACATAAGATCACATCTTATCATTATCACAATAGAAACTAATTAGGACCTAATCGTAAACAAACGTACATGCATACACATATGGAAAGGTACACCTTCGAATCCATTCCCTTATTTAGGAAGGTACAACACAAGAAAGCTTAGTGGTTATTTTATTTCGTTGTTTATTTCTTTTATGGGCTAGTATTTTCGCCCAGCCTAGTCTGAGAGAGACTAGTTAGGTGACGGTGTAACCAAGCTGCACGGCATACTTGACGAGTCCGTTCATCTCCTCCTCGTTGATGAAGCCGTCCCCGTTAGTATCGGCATTACGAAGTGCCAGCCAAGCCCGCAATTCGGGGATGTAGGCGCCGAGCTCTTTGAAGGCTCCTCTCATCTCTTTCCAGCAGAGACGCCCGTCGCCGTTCCTGTCGTGCTTCTTGAAGATCGCCTTCAGCTGGTCCTCGGCAAAGGTACGTTAACGGACTTGGGCACCGAGTGTCGCATGACTCTGTCTGTTAGTGTCATTAATGTGTGAGTGGAAGAGAAAACAAAGGGGGTTGAGGTTATTAATTGTGTTGTGACAAGGAAGGATGTATGCATAAAGGGGCTTATATAAGAGTTTTGGTTGGGCATTATGGTCATTTGTGCAACTTCATCATGTGATAATATTCCTACTTATCTTGGTGGATGTGTGGCATTTTTGTGAAAAGTGATCCGAGTAGAAATAGACAATTTACACAGTTATTTTTTGTAGTATGATGTTGCAAAATGTGTATCTTTCAATATTAAATAAAATATTCATTATGAGACGACTTTTATTTGTCAAAATGATATATAGATAGAATATAATTTTTTTCCCGAGTGATATAAGTTTAGAATCCACGCAAAAATTGATGTTAGAGAAACAAACAATTAATACCGCATAATGATGTTGGTTAATTAAACATGGGCCTTTCATTTTGAAACCAATCGAACACAAATAAAAGATATGATTTTTATTTTTCAAAATATCATTTTCATATTATTTTTGTGATATATATATATATTTCCAGTACGAATATCATCTTTCTTTTGTATTGAATGATTTCGGTTCAAAATCCTTGCAAATATAACGAAGAATTTCATTAATATTCAGAATAGAACACACATTAAGATCGTTTTATTTATAAAAGTAGCATCGTCATATCATTTGATAATATTTTTTATTCTAAGAAAGGTCTCGCTTCACATCTTGCAATTTCTTCCATTTTGATGCTTTTAATTTTGTTTGAAAAAATTATTTTGCACTAATATTCTAAACATTTTGACACATACCACTCTATGATACGAACTCGCAATCTTGTGAAAACCATACATAGAAAAAAAATCTCAAACAACTACAAAAAATTTGTTTACATTGTATTTAATTTGAATTATGAATTTATAAAGAAATTTATCACAAATGCTAATAAATCAATGAATAGACTTCGCCTTATAATTTATAGCATCTTGTCCATGGACCAAACAACAGTTATTCTTTCTTGTATGAATATATGAAAGTTGATGCGACCCAAAAAGAATATATGAAAGTTGACGGAGAAACCCTATCTATATTTGCAAAAACCAAGAACAAAAAAGTTGTGATTATGACTCTGTTTGGCACTAGCTTTTTTTAGATTTTTTTTGGCTTTTTGACTTAAAATAAGCAAAAAAGTCAATCAGAGTTGGCTTTTTTGCTTTTCTGATTTTGCTTTTTTGCTTAGTTTTAGTTAAAGTAAAGCCACAAAAACAAAAAAATCAAGAATTTTTGATTTTTTTGATAGCAAATTTAAAAAAAACTTGACTTTTAAACATTACCAAACGGAGCCTATATATATGTATAATAGCATCCTTATTGATCTTTCGTATCGAACCATCCCCCCACCCCCTTGTAGGAGGAGAAATGCTTTCAAGTTGCAAATCATCAAATTAGATTCTCTGTTTCGGTAGAATGGATAATTGGATACAATGATACATGATTACTTAGTGATTATCAGAATTGCTTTATACAAGAGAGAAATATTTTCAAGGTTCCCTTTTTTTCCCCCCTCTCTTCCTCTAATTATCGACTGTTAGATTCTTTCTATGTCGGTATAAAATGGATAATTTGGATTTACATTGCTTACTTTGGTGTTTACCAAATGCTTTCTCACTTAAAGAAAAAGAATTGTAAATTATCGAAAGTAGATTCTCTCTCTTGGGGTGGAATGGATACTAGATTCTTTCTCTTTCAGTGGAATGAATAATTAGATACATAATTATTTGGTGTTTACCAAAATTGCTTTTTCATATAGAATAAAAGAATTGCAAATCATCGAAAATACATTTCATAATTAAATTAAAATAATTTATAATCAAACCAATAAAATTTATAAAAATAAACTTTAATTGGTAGATTTCACAGCAATTAATACTTTGAAGTGGACAATAAGAATTCATAAATGAACCATAAAAATTCATAAAATTTACCAAACATACCAATAAAATTCAAAACAAATCAATTCATAACAAAAAAACTTATAATAATTGTCGCAAAAATTCATAAAAAAATATACGATTCATAAAAATAAATTTAACATACTATTCAAGTTGTCATTATTAACTATTAATTTATTTAAATATTCAAATTAAATATTTATCATCTACTAATTATTAAATAGGGTTTTCACTATACACCATAAATAAAAAATGTGTGTCGATAATGATAAGTTGGCACTGCCACCTTATTAAATTAAGATGTAGATGGAACTAACCAATTGCACGATTGGTGGTCAAACTTTAAACAATTCCCAATTAATATATCTTTGGCAAATGGATGACAATTTTTGGTGGTCACTTTTTAATTGGGTTATTTCCAAATCAGAGTGCCATTATTTATTTGGGCCTGTAACTATATACGGCATGCATTTGGCATCAGTTTGTGGGCATATCTCCATATAAAAGATTAATTTTATTGAGGGGTGTTTGATGTAATTTTTTGGGGGCAGCTTTTAGGAATTGTTTTTCTTTATGGAGTACTCATTACAATCTATACTATAAAACACAACTCATTTTAAATTTTAAATTTATTTCTCGATTGAAATTCATTTAAGTGAATCCAACGATTTCTATTTTTTACATGGGAAACAATCTATACTATAAAAGACAACTCATTTTGAATTTTAAATCTATTTCTCGCTATCTACGGTTGAAATCCATTTGAGTGAATCCAACGGCTGAGATTTCACTTGAGATTATTTTTTTTTCACAAAATATATAATTTCATTCTTCTCAAAAATGTGAGACCCACATAAGTTCTCATCCAATGGACAAAGATTCTCTAAATCTGGACATATTTTTACCATTGGATTATTTTTTAGTGGGATCCACACAAAAAAAACTAAAACAATTCTTTATTTTCTCATTTCTCCCAAATTAGCAAAAAACAATTAACATCATAGTAGTTTCTAAATTATTCTCTATTTTGTAACAATATATATTTTCGTATATGCATGCAATGTATCTTTTATCTCACGTTTATGTCTTATTTATTTTTTATATTGTAAAACTCTACCGAGTATGCCTAAGAGGTGATTTTTTTTTTACGTAATGCCTGTGAGCACGGAAAATTACTAATTTATAAATAAGTTATAGAAGCCCTATTTTCATACTTTTCAATTTCCCTTTTTGCACGATTGGATTTTACCATAATCTAAAGCTCAGTTTGGATCAAGAATTTGGTGAAAAAAAATAAAAAGGGTAAATGATCAAATCTTTACATTCTATTTTCATACTTTTCAAGTTTTCGAACAGTTAAATCGTCTAATTTTTACATTCTATTTTATTTTCTCTTACCAAATTTTTAATTCAAATATAGCCTAAACTGTAAACATGGACGGAAATGCATATGGAGCGGCGGAGACCAAGACCCCATTCGATTTTTGTGTAAGCTCGTTATATATATATATATATATATATATATATATGTCTAGTAATATAAAAATTATACTAATGTATATTCTCTCGGTTATTTGTATAATCTATCTATTACCAGGTTTGTTCGAAATAACTTTTTTTGAATTTAAATAGCTGTTTTGATTTTTGAATATTCGTTTATAGTAATTTTTTTATTGTTTAATCTATTTTTTTTATCTTATAGATTTTTCTTAACCAGAGAAGTCAAAAAATGTGAAAATCATTTAAAGAATTTGCAGGAGTATATCATTTTTGGAACTATTCCACAAATTATCTCAGTTCACTTGAAAAGATGTGAGATATTGTTGATTGACCACCCAACCCAAGTAGTAGATGAGACGCCGGCGGACTGTAAAAATCGTGACTAGTTTCATCAATTATTAAGCGATGGACACTCGGTTGCAAAAATGTGATAGTTTACCGCACTCTATGTGATCTAGATTGAGAATTTATTAATTAATTATTTGGTGTGGTGTGATAGTCAACCTAAAGCCTTCTCATAATCACATACACAAAAAACATGTTTTCCTATTGTAGTATTTTTAGCTGTTTTCGTTTTTGATTTTTTGATTTATTTTTTGAGAATTTTTTATCTTTTGATCAAAATTTTATATATTTTTTACTCCTCTTGACGAGATGAATTTGATCAAAATTTTATATATTTTTAATTTTTATGATTTATTTTTGGAGAATTTTTTATCTTTTGATCAAAATTTTACATATTTTTTACTCCTCTTGATGAGGTGAATTTGATCAATATTTTTTATATTTTTTATTTTTATGATTTATTTTTGAGAATTTTTTATCGTTTGATCAAAATTTTATATATTTTTTACTCCTCTTGACGAGATGAATTTGATCAAAATTTTATATATTTTTAATTTTTATGATTTATTTTTGGAGAATTTTTATCTTTTGATCAAAATTTACATATTTTTTACTCCTCTTGAAGAGATGAATTTGATCAATATTTTTTATATTTTTTATTTTTATGATTTATTTTTGAGAATTTTTTATCGTTTGATCAAAATTTTATATATTTTTTACTCCTCTTGACGAGATGAATTTGATCAAAATTTTATATATTTTTGATTTTTATGATTTGTTTTTTAGATTATTTTATCGTTTGATCAAAATTTTATAGTTTTTTGTTTCCTCTTGACGAGAAGAATTTGAAAATATAAAAAAAATTATCTAATTAAAAAAAAAATCACTAAAGACAAAAAAAATTACTCGATCAATTAGTTAATTTTTTTTTCTTTAATGGGTTTTGTTTTTGAGATTTTCATAAATATTTATATTTTTAGATTAACTTCTGATCAAACACGGTGAAACAAATCACTAAAAAAATCAAAGGCGTTAAAACACCCCACATACGATAAAATCAATAGAAGAATTTTATTAGAAAGGGTAAATTTTACTGATTTTCTCTGAAGTTTCTGATAAATATAATCACTTTTATTTTAGTTTAAAAATAATACTAATCTTTTTTTTTGAAATTAATATTAATATTTTTTTCTGAAATTAATTTTTGTTCAAAAATAACAAATTTATTATTTGATTTTAGAATATCAAGTAATATTTTGTTCATGGTAAGAGAATATGCCAATATAGGGTAATGTGAAAAGAAGAGGAGAAAATATTGGTGGAGCCTTGCGATTTCTTAACGGCTAAAAGCGACATTTGTCTACACACAGTATGTTGACGGGACACCCACTAAAGAGTGGTTGGCTGGACTTGTGCTTAGCTGCCTTTTTCCTCTACATGATACATGTGATTCCTACCGCAAACTACTATATGCTTTGCCCACTTTACCATTTTACCCCTGTTCACCTTTTAATTTCCACTGCTATCCCCACAGAGCATGTTTGTTAATTTATTTAGCTTATTTTCTTAAAAAAATATCACAGAGTTGGCACGAGTGATAGTCCTACCAAGGATTTCGTAAAACCTTTGGTCGGGGATTCGAATCCCGTGCACCCACTTACTATCAATTCATATGCTGGATCAAATGGGCCAAAAACCTAGTTATCGAAAAAAAAAAGCCTATTTGCATAAAAAGTTTGTGTTATGGATTTTTGTATAAATTTTGAATAATCACTTATTTGATTTTTAAAGTTTGTAACTTTTTTTATTTCTATTTTGAGCTATTAAAATATGTATGGACAAACGTGTTTATACTCTTTCTATTTAAAATACGTAAGGGTAAAATTGCCTTCTGAAACTATCCCGAAAGCCATTTAAGATCTATTAAACCAAACAAGTTAAAAAATTTTGTACCAACTTATAAAAAAAAAAACTGCACTAAAGAAATTTGAAACTTAAAATTAAGTCTTTTAAGCTAATAATCTAAAACTTCATAATCGAAGGTGTTGTTTAATAAAACTGACTGTTGAAAATTAAAAAATAAGTACTAGTAAAGATAGGTCTTATAGTTTTCATACTTATTACTTACAAATTAAGTAACAATATTGCTACTTAAATTTTTTATGACTTCTACACTAGAGTTTTAAGAGACATTTAATTTTTTAAATGATATAAAAAATAGTTATCAAACGAACTTAATTCAGTTTTATGTAATGCATTCAGCATTAAATGCTTAATTGGGTTATTAAACAACAATTAAAAATCTAATAAGTGGTACCAAATAGGGTCACGACTCACACAGTATGCTTATTTTGGTTCTAGAGACCAAGAAGGGGTAAAATAGAAAATTCAAACAGGTTTAAATGGCAATAATGTTGGTACCAACAGGACATGGCATAGAAGTGAAGCCTTATTTGGTCTGACCCTTTTGTCCTCAAGGGAAGAAAATCCAAAACAAGCAAAGTACAGGACACGTGTTCCTCTCTTAGTGGCCTCTTCTTACTTCTCTTCAAATTTTGCTCTGATTTGGCCTCCTCTTGCCCTCTCTAACAACTACATCCTAACACCTCCCTAAACTATGTTTATCACCATGATTAACAAATCCCACAACACACATATATAAATCATCTCAAATTTTAGAAGAAAAACTTAGTAGGTATATATTAGCTAGCTGTGGCCTTTAGGTGGGTGTTTTTGGAGGCCTAGAATTAAGATGACCATCACCAAAGCCCTTCCTTCAAAGTCTCTGGTCATAAGAATCAACCTGGTTTTTCTTGCTTTCTTCCTCTTCATCTATGCATTTCTTCTTCTCCGGCCATCGTCTTCGCTCTATCGTGAGGGCGCACCATCGCTCGTTAGGTGCTCATTGCGCGACTGCCATCACAAGGTAAGGTGAGCCACCCTCAAGTAATTTCAATTGTCATTGCCCATTTTGGTGGAATAAAGATTTTAGATAGTTTCTTAAATTTGTTGGTTTTTTCTTGATTAACCATTTGGTGGAAGAAAGATTTTAGATGGGTTTTTTTTTTTTGGCATTTTTTGATTACTTATCTGGTGGAACAAAGATTTGAGATGGGTTTTTGTTTTTTGGGTTTTTTATTGATTACCCATTTGTTATTTTATGTAGGTGGACAAGGGGATTCAGATGAAGGCAGTGTTGGAAGAGACTAACCAAACCAAGAATCCAAACCCTAAGGGCAAAATGGGTAAGAGAGAAAAGCCGAGCTTCTTGAATGAAATGAGAAAGTGGATGAAGATTGGAATTGTGAATATGGAAGAAGAGGACTTAAGTGAATGGAAAATGCATGGAGAGACTATCACAATTCAATTTGAGCAAGTTTCAGAGTTATTTGAATGGAAGGACTTGTTTCCTGAATGGATTGATGAGGAAGAAGAGATCGACGGACCGTTATGCCCCGAGATACCGATGCCTAAATTTGAGAATTATGGGTACATGGATATGGTTGTGGCTAAACTGCCATGTAAATATCCTGAGGAAGGGTGGGGGAGGGATGTGTTTAGGCTCCAAGTGCATCTAATAGCAGCGAATTTGGTAGTGAAGAGAGGGAGAAGGGGTTGGAGTGGGAAGACTACTAAAGTGGTGTTTTTGAGCAAGTGCCGGCCGATGCTGGAGCTGTTCCGGTGCAACGATTTGGTGAGACGAGAAGGGGAGTGGTGGTGGTTCGAGCCCGAAATAGCAAGGTTGGAGCAGAAGGTTGCCTTGCCGGTTGGGTCGTGCAATTTGGCTCTCCCACTTTGGGGAAAAGGTACAATACTCTAAATTCTAGGGTTGTCAAAAAACGTTTTTTTAAGAGGCATAATGCCTGAACTTTAAGTTTTATTGCAACTACTCATACTCATAGGATTTCTAGTTCTCAAAATTTGCATCTAATTCATGGTATAGTTTATAATCACAATTTACATAAATGGTAGCCATAAACAAGTAAAGAAGTGCTTCATTGGATAGTTTTCTTTTTTGCATTAGGAGGTTACAACCTCAAAAATGTAGAAAATAAAATCTTTTGAGCCCCTAATTAGTTGCTGCATTGGCAACTTTAGGAAACTTTATGTTAAAGTCTCTATAAGGAATAGGAAAGAGACATGCCATCTACAACAACCATAGCAACTTAAAAATGGGAAATGACGTGCAAACATGATTTGTTCAACAAAGTCAATTGAAATAATGGGGCCAACGTCAACATTTTGTACAAAAATACTCATAATTCATAAATTTGTACAAACATTTTTTTTTCATAGCATTACCCGAAGAAATTAAAAGTAAAACAGGACTTACTTTTTCATTACAAAAAGATCACAAATACTTGTATGAAAAACTATTCTATGTTATTTGACGTGTCTCGGTCTCAATGATGTGATTAAAATTATTCATTCTGAATAACTTCTAATACATAATTCATGCAAGAAATCAATTACAACCCCATGGAGTGGGAAGACTAAGATCCAGCTTGAGTTATAAGTTTTTATTTTTATTTTTTTGGTTTCTTAATTTTTAATTTTTTTTTTGTATTTAGTGATTTTTTTAAATTAAATAATTTTTTTTATATTTTTGGACTCCTCTCGTCAAGATGAATCGAAAAAGTATAAAATTTTGATCAAATGATAAAAAAGTTCATTAAAAACAAAAAACTAAAAATCAAGAAACCAAATAAATCTATAACACAAACTGGGCCTAAAATGGTCTTTTCGTTTACTATTTGTGTTCTAATTGACTATCAAAACCATAGTTGTCATCCATTTTTTTCAAAATAAATCTATTTTTTTTTATGATTGACTACTTGTTAAGCCCTACAACATGAACGATTGTGATCGCATAATTAGAATTGAGGTGGGACCCACGTAATACTCACAACACAAGGGTTAATAATTTCAGGAATAGACGAGGTCTACGATTTATCCAAGATAACGACCAAAACAAGCACAGTAAAACGCGAAGCCTACGCCACGGTACTCCACTCCTCCGAATCTTACGTTTGCGGCGCAATAACCCTGGCCCAGAGCCTCCTCCGAACCGGAACCAAACGCGACCTTATCCTTCTCTTGGACAACTCTATCTCCGTCCCCAAACGCAACGCCCTCGCCAGAGCCGGGTGGCACATCCGACTCATCACCAAGATCCGAAACCCGAAAGCTGAGAAAAACTCCTACAACGAGTACAACTACAGCAAGTTCCGTCTCTGGCAGCTCACGGGCTACGACAAGATCATCTTCATCGACTCCGACGTCGTCGTTTTGCGCAACCTCGACCTCTTCTTCCACTTCCCCCAAATGTCTGCCACCGGCAACGACGGGTCGATCTTCAATTCGGGTGTCATGGTGATCGAGCCCTCCAATTGCACGTTCGAACTCTTCATGGAGATCCGAAACGAGATCGTTTCGTACAACGGCGGCGATCAAGGCTTCTTAAACGAAGTCTTCGTTTGGTGGCACCGATTACCGAGACGGGTCAATTTCCTGAAGAATTTCTGGTCGAACACTTCATTTGAGGCTTCGAGAAGAAACCAGCTATCGGGTCGGATCCTCCGAAGCTGTACGCGATTAACTATCTGGGTCTGAAGCCGTGATGGCGTGTTACAGAGACTACGATGCATATTGGGATATGGGAGATCAGAAGGTGTAACGCGAGCGATGGTGGCCCACGAGAGGTGGTGGAGGGTCCATGACGCCATGGATGAGGAATGCAGGGGCTTGCGGTTGAAGAGCAAAGGAAGATTGAAGTGGAGTGGATCGGAAGAAGGCAGGAAGCGGGTTCGGGTGACGGGCATTGTCGGATCAATGTTACGGATCCGAGACGGTTCATTTGATTGGAGATTTTTTTTTTTTTAACGTTTCGTATATCTTTGTAATCCTTTTTTTTTTTTTTTTTATGGTATAAATTTTTGTCTAGAAAATGATTTATGTGACTTGGTATTCAAATAATTTATGTGAGAGTACATACTATATTAGGAACCTATGCTGCTTGAATCCGGATATATTTTGCTGGAGGGAAAAGCGTTTGAATGAAGGGTAATAAATATATTAATTAATATAATATATATAAAATATATGTTTTTTTTTATTGTGTTGACTTATCATTGAGAGATTTTAGTGTACGATATCGGAAGAATTTGGCAAACACTCCAACGAATCCCGTACCTCCTCTCTTCTTTTTGCCATTCCACTTTGAAAGAAATGGAGTCAAAAATAAGTTGTTGATATAGCCGTGTGTTAAGCAAAGACACAATGTGATCGTTAAAACTTCATTGTTGACGAATTGGCATGCTTATGCAGTGAACTTTGAGTCTTGGTTTATCGTTCGATTGCTACTAGTTTAAGCATCTATCTGATTTCAATTCAATTTAAAGTCGGAAAAAATGAGTTTTCATTATATTTATTTAGTAGTGACTTTATATTTATTTTTCAAAGATTAATCATTCAAATTTCAAATGTAGATCTTTGTTTCATATGTACGGAAATAAATATTTGAAAAATATTTTTCATATTCTTTGTAGCATGAAAAATAAAAGCCAATTAAATCTATTTTTTGATCATTGGAAAATACATATTTTAAAAGACAAAAAATGTTTTTTTTATTCTGAAAATTATTTTTCAAAACTGCTCACTCTCGCCATCACCACCTCCACCACCACACACAATATAACTGTTATTTTTTAAAAAAATATTTTATTTTTGATTATTTTATTTTTAAAAAAACTTTTTTATTAAAAAACTATTTTTTTAAAAAAATCTGTTTTATTTTTAAAAAAACTGTTTTATTTTTTTTATAAATGTTTTTTTTTAAATAATTTATTTTTTAAAAACTGTTTATTTTTATAATTTGAAAACAAAAATTTTTTGAACTTGTTTTGCATATTTAGGATTGGGTGATTTTTTTCTCTTTCAAAGTATGGGTATTAGTTAATAGATTATTGGTGTTTATTATTGGCTATTAGTTATTAGAGTTTTTAATTTTTTGTGATTTTTCATGCCAAACAAACAATAGAAAATGATTTTCAGAAAATGGATCAATGCAAGCCAAAAGCCGAAAAGCAAATTCATTTCTAAAAAATGCTTTCTCTGAAATACTTTCCGAAGAAAGAGTTTTCCACCCGAAACAAACAAAGCATAAATGTACAATCTTCACTTAACAAAGGTTTCAAATGTCTAATTAACAAATTAAGATTCTTAATTTGAATCAGAAACATAAGAAAGTCACCATGAATTACTTTTTTGCTCCACCAACTTTTTAGGAAGACTTGTATTAAAAATTTATATTCAGAATAACTCCAATTTAGGAAAGCCGACAATATACAACAAATTCTAAAATAATTAAAAATATATACAAAAATTAGTTACTAATAATTAGGTATTTGTTCATACTTCTTTATCTTTTTTTGTCAATTTTTTTTTATTCATCATTAATGTTAAACTAACATCAATTTATTCCCTTTTAAACAAACCCTGCTAGCTAAATTGACTGCTTAACTGACGTATATACCCCCAGGGCCCCCACCCCACCCCTCAAAAAATAAAGAAAAAAAGAAAAAAAGAAAAAAGAAAAAAAAAAGGGAAAAAAGAAAAAGAAAATTGATTGATTATCTGATTAATTACAATTTCCAATGGACCCATGGTTTGTGGAACAAGAATGTGATTGGGTGGGTAAGGGAAAAGGTTACTCAACAAAATGATTGGGTAAAGAGAAAGAATTGGAAATGATAGGACCAAAGAAACAAAAAGTAAAAGTGTTGGTTGAACAAACCAATTTTAGGTACACCTACCAAAACCCAAAATATATATATATATTTCTGAAAACTTGAAAACTTGTTAGTCTTCTGTTCTAGTTTTTTGTTTTTTATATTTTGAATGTTCTAAAATATTTTTCTATTTTAAGAAGCCAGCTACGAAAAAATTATAGAATTTCACTTTTACCCCTCACTTTTAGATTGTTGTCACGTATTCACTTTTAAATAATTTCAAATGGTTGAACGTAAGTTTAGAAAATTAATTGATAGTTCTATTTGGTTGATGTTTTCAAAATCAATGTTATATCATATTTTTCAAAAAAATTGATTATCGGTGGTTCGAACTTGTTTTTCTAAAAGCTTTTTTTTTAAAAAGAAACTGTTTTTTGAGAAAGCCTTAGAGAGATGTTTTTATATTTTAGAAAATTATTTTCATTAAACACTAAATAAGAAATGAAAATGGTTACTTCTTTTGTTTTGGAAACCTATTCATAAAAATGTGGTCATGAAAACAGTAACCGAACATAAAATCTTTAAAATGTGTCATCTTTAATTCTTTAAAGAGTTGAATTCTTTAAAATAGACAAATAAATTAGAAAAAATAAAATTAAAATTTCCAAACAAGAAAACGATAACAAGTATCGAATTAAATGATAGCATAAAACGGTAATAAAAATCTGATGATAGGTAACAATTTTCTTTCTTCTCAACTGATACCCAGCTCAGAATTGCAAAATAACGTATGGGCTATCCTGGCGGGCTTACCGATACCATCATGTCCAATGGGCCATCTGTTGTCGATCGTAGCCCAATAGGATCTATGTCAGTATTATGGCCCGAACTTGAACAGTGACCACCTAAAAGTTTCACCTTCCCTACCAAACCCATTGGATCCAGTTATTAAAGAAGCCCAATAATATGGGTCCACCAACTCAATACGAACTTAAATCTTTGTTAGCTATTTCGCACAACCAAGAGGGAATAGAATCATCCCACCATATACTAGCTAGAATCCATAATAAGGGCAAAATTGACTATCCATGAACTATGCTATTACATCAAAACTTCTCCATTTTAGATTTTGACATTTGTCATTTGTATAGCACAACTTATGTTTTTGATTTGAGCAAAAAAAAACTTCTAAAACGGTTGAAAAACTGATTCTGATATCTATTGTGGGATAGTGAGGATGATTAAAAAATTAAAAGTAGATGCAAGTGGTGACTGTCAGGTTGATTCTGACAGTAGGATATTGCTAGGCAAACCTACGAGACAGAAACAATGAGAAAGACCGCTCGGAGCTATTCCGAGGACTGCTCTTTGACGGTCAAGTCAGTGACTGAAAATGAAGAGAGATAGAGAGAGAATTCCTTGCTTGTGAGAAAGATGGAATGTCCCTTTTATAGTGTAGTTCCTCGCGTGTGAGGTGCACCAATTGATGTCAGCAAACAAACGATTGACTCAATTATACCCCTAAGGCATGACTGATACCTAACTTATTGAATTATCAAAGTTTAGACCCAAGCATGCAGGTGGTAGAGAAAACTCACAATGTACTCCTTTGACCTAACGTGCTTTGAGAATCTCTGCTTAGTAAAGTTAATCAATCGAGCTCTAAAATGATGATTCTGACCGAACCTGCAAAGAAGTGGCAGTCCATCGACAGTGCTCGCCCAAGTTCGGTCGAGAATGAAACATGATATTTGTTGGAACTTATGGCTTATATGTTTGATATAGAGAGATACCAGCAAGTTCTAAGAAAAATGTAGATGCTGAGTGGAGCGGAGCGAAGCGAAAGGAGCATAACGTATTGAGCGAAATATATTCTATAAGGGTAATTTAAAAAACAGACTAAATACTCTTGTTAAGGCTTTCTGATATATATATATATATATATATATATATATATATATATATATATTTTATATTGTAAATCTTAGTGGAAATAAATCAATAAGAAAGACACTTACTTTCGCGCTCGTGGACGTACCCGATTTTGAGAAACCACGTAAATCTATGTGTTCTCTACTGTTTTCTCTATTCTATATCGTGTGTATATGATTGAGCAAACAATATTTCATTCTCCTACACTACTATTTCGATGTTTCTATTTTAAAAAATCAACTTTAGTAATCTAAAAGTTTTGGAAAACACCTACTACATGCTCACTAAAACAAGAGAGAATTAACTTATAACATAGGTTAAGTGGTTGTTGCTCTAAGTTTTGGAGGGATTAAGACTTCAAGCATCAAACATCCAATTGTGCTAATCTAACATATTAATCTGCTAACGTCTTGTCAAGTAACTGGGTGCCTCATCATTATATTATTACTAATATAATTTTTTTTTATGTAAGTTTCTCAGCTATCATCATTAAGTCAGCTATCATCATTAAGTTGATGCAGTCCAATTTACGAAAGGATCGAGGAAAAAACACTATGATGGGTAACATGCTTTTTCTAAAGATAATATTTGTATAATGGAGAGACAAAGATGGAGAGAAAAAAAAGAAACTTCCAATTTCAAGTGAAAATTATTTATCTTTGGCTAAATTATAATTATATGTTTTAAAAGCGTCACTTGAAATTTTTATCATTTTTTTTATATTTTTTTTTTCAGGGTCTGAACGATCAGTAAGATATTGACGGACTAAGGGACAGTCTCAGGAAGACAATTTCTATGGGCATAGGCCTCACAATTTAAATTATAAGAGATGTTTTTTTCTTTTCTTAAACAAAAAACTCAAAGATGATTTGTTGTGTTTAAATTATGTGTTAAAATTAAGTAAAAATAAGATAATATCATGATAACTAAAAAGACACCACTTTTTCCTTTTTCTTTTTCTTTTTCTTGAAAACAAAAACAAAAACAAAAACAAAAACAAAAGCCCGCATATGTATCGTTTTCGACCGTTTGGCTTGACAGAAATTCTAACCCCAGCTGCTACTCCATCGGTGACCTTCAGTACTTAGTCACGCCGCTCCAAAATAGTAATAGGGTGTATGTAATGGGGGCGTTCGGTGTGGATTTGGATTCGATATTAAAAAAAAATTATGACTCATAATCGACAAAATTTGATTTATAAAACTGTGAAATCGAACCTGATATTTTGTTTTTTTCAAATTTTTTTGTTTGTGCTTCCAAAAAAAATTCACTTAATTCACATATTTTAAATCTAAAAATATAACAATAATGCTACGGTCACCGCATGATTTACTGCATTTGTTATCGCGCGGCCCAAAACGACGTCATTTTGGTGTCGCGCAGTAACAAATGCGGTGACTGTAGCATTACTCAAAATATAATAGGCCAGCTATTTTTTTTAAAAAAATATATATTAATGGCTCTGTTGACGTGATTTGAACTTCTAACAATAAAATTTAGATTATTAAATTTTGATTCAGTTCGATTCAATTTTAAATTATTTAAGAGATTATATAATCGAACCTAATCAAAAAAATTAAAATTTTTAAAAAATTAAAATTAAACCGATCGATCGGTTGGATTTTTCTTACACTCCTAATTATTAACTAATAACAGTTTGCAGAAAATTTTATTTTTTTTCCAATTGTTTGTGTTGTGCTGCCAAAAAAAATCACTTATCCCACATATTTTAAACCAACAAATAACAATTTAAAAATGGGGGGCTACGTCCACCGTATGATTTACTGCAATTTGTTATTGTGCGGCCCAGAAACGACGTTGTTTGGTGATAAAACACTACAAAAATGAATCCTTCAAACTAAAGCCTGTTGTTGTTTAAAAAAAACAAAATAACGTCGTTTTTTGTGTTTTTTATTTCCTAAACGACGTCGTTTTGGTGCCGCGTGATAACAAATGCGTGACTGTAACATTACTTCAACATATAATAGGCCAACTATCTATTTTTTTAAAAAAAATATATATTATGGCCTCTGTTGACGTGTGATTTGAAACTCTCTAACAATTAAAAATTAGATAGTATTTAAATTTTGATTCAGTTCGATTCAATTTTAAATTATTAAGAGAATATAATCGAACCTAATCAAAAAATAAAATTTTTAAAAAATTAAAATTAAACCGATCGATTGGTTTGGCGCTTGGCTTAATACTAAATATTAACGAATAACAGTTTGAAGAAAAATTTATTTTTTTCAAATTGTTTTGTTTGTGCTGCAAAAACAAATCCTTAATCCAAATATTTTAAACCCAAAAAAACTTATAACTATAACAAAATTTTAATGCTACGGTCACCGTTATGATTTACTGCTTTGTTATTGTGCGGCCCAGAACGCGTTGTTTTTGGTGATAAAAACAAAAAAATGAAGCCGTTCTTCAACTAAAAGAAGTGGTTTGTTAAAAAAAACAAAATACCGTCGTTTGTGTTTTATGATAGAAGAAGAAGGAGGGGGGGGAGGGGAGGTGATAAACAAAGGAGGTTGTTTGTTTTTGGTTGACGGTAACAGATTCAAAAAATTATAATAGGCCCAACTATATATTTTTTTTAAAAAAATAATTGATTGGCTCTGTTGACGACTGTGATTTGACCTTCTACAATAAAATGTAGATTATTAAATTTTGATTCTTCGATTCAATTTTAAATTATTTAGAGATTATATAAGCGACCTAATCAAAAAAAATAACATTTTTAAACAATTAAAATTAAAAACCGATCGATTGGTTGGGATTTTTCTTACACTCCTATTAATTACTACCGAATAACAGTTTTGGCAGAAAATTTTATACTTTTTTTTTCAAATTGTTTTGGTGTGCTGCCAAAAAAAATCACTAATCCACACATATTTTAGACCTCCAAAATATAACAATAATGCTACGGTCACCCGTATGATTACTGCATTTGTTATTGTCGCCCAGACGACGTTGTTTTTGGGATAAAACCCAAAATGAAGCCGTTCAAAACTAAAAGCCGTGTTTGGTTTAAAAGAAACAAATAACTCGTTTTTGTGTTTTATTATCTAAAACGACGGCGTTTGGTGCCGCTGATAACAATGCGGTGACTGAACAGTATTCAATATAATCAGGAGGAGTCCACTATATTTTTTTTAAAAACAATTAGTGCTGGCTCTGTTGAAAACGACGTGATTTTGGACCTTCTAACATAAAATTGAGATTATTAAGTTTTGATTCAGTCGATTCAATTTTAAATTATTTAAGAGATTATATAATCGAATCTAATAAAAAAATAAATTTTTAAAAAAATTAAAATTAAACCGATCGATCGTTGAATAACAGTCTGCAGAATGACGAGTGTCTACCACGCTCCATCGTTTGAGCGTAGAGGACATGATTTATGGACGGTGACTTTATTCGAGGGGGAGAGGTCATCGTGTATTCTATAGTGAGAGAGAGAGAGAGAGAGAATGTGGGAAGAGAGAGAAACAAAAGCCCCAACCTGAGGTGCTCTGATCTTCAGTGAGAGAGAGAGAGAGTCTGTCTGAAGAGGTAGGCTCCACTAACGTGTTTGTCTCTTTCTGTTCTAAATTTAGCTGAGGTAGGCTCCACTCAGCTGTTTCTCTCTCTCTCTCTCTGTGCTAAATTTAGCTGTGATGATTCTTAACCTTTTGATTTCCAAACTTAATGATGATAGTTCACATCCTAATCTCTCTAATCTCAGCTTTTTGTTTCATATACAGAGAGCATTCATAGCCTCTCCCAATTCCATTTCACTTCTTCTGTTTTGTTTCTGGTGATTCCAGGTACCTCTCGCTCGCTCTCTCGTTTGGATTGTGTTGTATTTCATTGACAGAGCTTGATTTCTGTGTCATTTGTGAATCATTCTGATTGGAGGTTTCATTTTTTAGTTTTTGAGTGTGGCTTTGCGTTTTTATGGAGGTAATTTGATTGCATTGTTTGGATTCTGGGAAACATAAGGTAAAGTCGGGCCTCTTGAACCTAATTTGCCGTGAAATTCCAAGCTTTGACATATTTTTCTAAGATTTCTGGCTGTAATTCTTCCTAGCTGCCATGTATTCTCAACATTCTGAGAAAGTTTGCATTTAGAAAGTTTCTAAATAAATTTAATACATTTTTTTCATGACAAATGGCTTTGATGAGTACACAATGGAAAGTTTTATCATCAGACGAGAAATATTCTATGTATGGACATGGAATCCTCTTGAAATTTTATCTTCTTTTTGAGAAGGAAGGAAGCCATATGTATCTCTTACATGACATTCCAGCTTGTTTTTTTGGTCCATTTTTGCCTGTTAGTGGAATTAATTTCAGAAAATTGTAGAAATTTTGATAAATTCAAATGAAAACATGAATCGGCGTGAATATGACTCATGTATCAGTATCGAGTGCGGTTTGTGTCTAGTTGTTGGATTTATCTAATTCCCATGTCCTGGATGGGGACATAACAAAGTTTTGTTACGCTTCTTTTATTTCTGTCGGGAAATTGTGCGTACATGGTGCCGTATTTCGTACATAACATGGAAGTTTTATGCATAGCTGAATGGTAAACTCGAAATCGAACTATTAACTGTTCTTGCTTTGCATAGTTGGATCTTAGTATAGTGTTAAAGTCCGGACCATGAAGGTATTGTTGGATTGGACAACAAAATGAGACACCTCACGGATATGATAATCTATGTGAAGTCGTGTTTAAAATGACGGACCATATAATTTGTTACTCTTTGGTTAATTACATGATATCATTAGAGCTAAAGCATTAATGAGCCATTTTAAATCTGTGTACTTAGAAACTTCACGAAATGGAGTCAAATGTAATGTGGCTTGCACTTTGAAACTTGGTATGTTTTGTCCATATCAAGATCACATCTTATTGTTTTCGTTGATAATTAGGGGACACAATAAGTTTGAAATGGATGTCTTTTTAGATCAATTTGATGTATGGAAGGTATTTCGTTTATCAAATGTCTAGTATCGTTTGATATGATCTATATTTTACTGATCAAAATAAATCGAGTATCTTATGTCGAGCACTTAACACCTGTGGGATATGTGTTCGATATTTCCCATCGTAAACTTGTTATATATTTGTATTTAACGCTATCAGCAATCGTGTATTTTGCTGATAAAAGTAACTTTTTGACCCTCTACGTTACGTAAAAACATCATGTATGAAACATGATCCTCTTTTTCTTAGTCCGGGTACCATTCAATTAGATAATTGATGAGTCTACCCCCTAGATATCACCTGCACGTACACCATGCCTGAGTCCATGGATTATTGAATACACTAAGGAACAAAATTTGAATATCGGTGATTGTGCGCCCTCAATACTCCAAGGCATCAATATGAAAAATTCTTAATGTTAAAAGAGTTTTAAAAGCAAACTCTGTAATGTTTGCACACCATAGCAATGTTAATTTAATTTGAGAAATTTAATATCTCCTGACTATGTCAATTGCTTAAAACTTTAAAGATAGGAAGAAGAATTTGACATTTTCTCTGAAAAGTTGAAACAATGAAGATGATGATCAGATTTATTAACGAATCCTTCAGAAAGGTGCACGACTGCATGCCCGAGTTTAATTAGGGTCTGCATCACTTAACTAGCTGATCTCAGTCTCAAATAAAGGAAGGAATTATGCTGAATTGGCAGTCAGTACAAAACCGACAAACCTGCTATGAACTTACGTCTTGAAAATTATGGAACGATAGAGAAGCGTATGTTAACTAATAATGATTGTGCTTTCAAGAAATATATCTTGTTTCTTCAACGTAGCTGTTTGACACCTGGCAAATGTACCCAACACATGGCATTAGTTGGCAAAACGCATTATATGTTGTATGACTCTTTATGAGCCATGGATCTCTTTCTAACTATTGCTTTGTTGACAAGAGTGAAGAGCTCATCAAAATCTTGTTCTTACTAGATTACATGCTATTTACTATATGTAACAAGTGCAAGTATTGCCGGATCTGGAAAATGTACAAAATGATCAATTGATTGTACTGTGAAAGAGCAACATTTTCTTGTGTGTTAATAGAGAAAGGTGTGAATAGAGGGAGAGATTATGAAAATAGAAGGTGGTGTTCATGAGATTGAAGAGGATGGGGGGCTCTAACCAATGACTGTCTGTAGCGTTTGGGCAAAATAATTATTTCAGGAGTAAATTAAGGGAGAGATTCACTTTCTTTTTCTTTTTCCGTCTAATTTACTTCTGTTTACATGTAATTTGATTTCAGATACCTACTTGGCCCTTGTTAGCAGTTTATTCAAATGGAGGATGTAAAAGATGCTGGAGAAAACTGTTCTCCAAAATCCCCTGTACCATCACCGTCATCTTCCCGGACCAAGGATCATTCAAACAATGAAGCTCCAACTAACCAAGATACAAACGGGCAAGTAGAACCTAACCGTGAGAGATCAATGATGAATGGTTCTAAATCAGCGTTACTAGATGAAACCGGGAATGACCAGCACAAGATTGTGATAGAAGAATCTGAAAGTAGAGCTGTGCGACAAACTCCTGATGAACCGAAAGTCGAGCATGAGGCTTTGCTTCTGTCAGAGAAGGATCTAGTAGAGACATTGGAGACTCACAAAGATGAAAATGTAACTGGTCTTTCAGAACTCATTCCATTACCTTTAGAAGCAAAACCAAATGACACATTGCAGCATTCTGTTGAAGAAATCTTGGTTCTGCAACCAAATAACACTTTTGATGGACCTGCACTTGATGGACAAGCCTCCCTTCCATCAACTGAGAAACAGTACATATTGGAAACTCAAAAAGAAGAAATTGCAACAGGTATTTCTGAGTCTTCAGAAGCAAAACCGGATGATGCTTCGCTGCAATCTCGAGAAGACCGTTCTATTACCAGCTTAAGTGTTGAGGCTGATAACGCAAATAGGCCTTCTGTGTCATCCCCTATTGTGGGACGCACCGAAAATGAGAATCATGTAGTGTCATCAAATGTGGTTGCTCATTCCCAAGCCGAGGTTTCCAGTCCTGCTATGAAAACGCCAGATTCCATTGACACTTCTAAACTTCTTAAGAAAGTAAACAAAGGTCTGATCGATACAGCAGCGCCTTTTGAATCTGTTAAAGCAGCTGTTTCCAAGTTTGGGGGAATTGTGGATTGGAAGGCGCATAGAGTCCAGACCGTGGAGGTATAATATTTTAGAAGTTTGTTCTTTTTGTTACTTGTACTGCTGTACTAACCATATTCCTGTTTCCTTGATTGTCTTCTTGCACTCTATTCTTTTACCAAACTAGGTTAACCAGTGAGTAGAAATTACTTCCATCATGACATGTTTTCAATCTCTATATCAGTGCAAAGGCGCATCGGATTTTTTTTTTGTAGGTTTTGGAAATGGATTTGTTCCTTAATTATTCTGTTGCACAAGATGATGATGCCTTGCAAAGAGTCCATGTCTTTTAGAAATTTCTCAAAATTTCTTCAATTGCCTATGCAGAGGCGGAAGCTTGTCGAAGAAGAACTTGAGAAAACACAGGAGGATATTCCAATGTATAAGGTACAATCCCAGACTGCGGAAGATGCAAAAACTAAAGTGTTAAAGGACCTAGACAGCACTAAGAGACTCATTGAAGAACTGAAACTCAATCTCGAGAGAGCTCAGACAGAAGAGCAACAAGCAAAGCAGGACTCCGAACTTGCCAAGCTCAGGGTGGAAGAGATGGAGCAAGGGGTTGCTG
>CM018891.1:3395464-3402964 GCA_009663005.1 Actinidia chinensis
CTGTCATGAAGCGGCTATCAACTATGGAGTCACCTTTAAACATCTGTAGCAGTAAAGCCCTTCAAGCCCACCGATTCGGTAGCACTCATGAGAACCGTCCTTCACCTGTTGGAAGTTCCATATCACACTAAACTCCCAAATGTGGCAACAGTTGACGCTCCTGCTTCATGCAATTTTGTTGCAGCGGCAGAATTAATCCAAAAGAGTATATATACATATTATGTGTGTGTGTGTGTGTGTGTGTGGGCAAAGTAAATGACATACCAGGCACTCCATTAACTAAGAAGTACAGATATGGACACGGTGCAATAAGTGTATGTCAACATAGCAGTTTTCGGGAAACTGGACTCACCACCGGAAGAACACTACAAGGAGTAAATATGTACTATTCTATACGTATTCATGAGATCGTGAGGACGGCATGGGCTTTACCCGTTTGATTTTCAGAGTTTCGGACGGGTTAGGGCCTGACCACCAACCCATGGTGTACCAATTACCCAAGCCCGAGGTATTTTTGCTTAAGCCCAACCCGTATTTCATTTACGTAACTTGGGTTAAGCTCGAGTTGTCATGAAAATCAAAATAAAAGTGCCAAGATGTGAGGGAAGGTGGTGATGATCATCCCGGGTATGCGCTAACGCCCTTCACAGGCAGACTCCAGAAACCGCCAACGCTAGTAAAAAACCGGATCGGTCGATCCTGGTTCAAAAATTAGTAGGGGCCTAATTGGGTCATTTTTTTATTTAATTATTTGTGTCTTTACTCTTTAGTAGACTCTTTTTATAAATGTTTTGTTATATTTTTTGTTGCTCGTCTTTGATTACAATTTATAAGAATATGAAAATTGTAAGGAGACAAAATATACAATGTCAGGCTATGGCCTTGTTAGGACAGAGGTCTCCACTGAGTTGTTGCTATGGAGCTAGCTCGAACGTCCTTTGTGCCGGAATTCGGTGCAGACACTACAGAACGTAGGCACTGTCAGAGCTATGACCATCGTTACTTCCAAGTTGTCATTATTTAGCAAGATCGGAAAGAATAAACGCATTAGAGCTTGGACAAGAGGTAACGGCTAGCAGCAATCCCGAAGGATGTCGGGGACAAAAGATAACTTGCACGTCGAAATTTCTTCTGACAACGTCCATACCCGAATGAGGACATAGACAGCGTGATGACAGGCTATCAGTCAGGCCCTAAGAGCATGGCTGAGTCAACCGCTTACTCACTGACACAGTGATTGGCGCGTACAAACACACGCCAAGCTGCAATTTATCCAGTGACAAGACATCTAGCGTGTCAAGACACGCGTCGAGCTATGCCATATAAATTCAGCCTCTCTCTGTCTAAAAGGTACACAAATTCACTCTGGAGAAATATATACACTCTCTTTCTTCATAAACTTTCTGGTCATTTAACTTGACCATCAGAAAGCCGTTTTTCGAAAACAGCTTATGCGTCCGTTCTTACTATTTTTGTGTCGCAGCTTAGCACATTGTTGACTGCAATAGCTTGCACTACCACAAGAATACTGCAAGTATCTATCCTCGATTTCCTTTCTCTTGTCTCATAAACTTACACCCACAAAAATTAAAAAAATAATTTTTTTATATTTATATAGCCAGGCAACTGTTGATTGGGACAAAGGCTTTTGGTATGGTTTGGTTTGGTAACGTTTTTTATTTTATTTTCAATTCTTCATTAAGACAAACTGAAAAAGTTTTTAAAAAAAAACTTCTTAAAACCCAAATAAAAAAAAATTACTAAAAACAAAAAATAATCCACATAAAAACAATAAAAAAGTTGATATCCCAAGATGAACTCGGAGTTGCTACATACTGTAGTCAAAATCTTGATCAATTATTTTTGTTTGTTTTTTCATTATTTTCGACTTCATATGTTTTGAAAAACACTCACAAAATTAAAATGCTGATTAAATAAAAACCAGTATAACAAACTATTTTCCTCTAATATAATTTGATAATGGCAAACATAATAACAGCAACAATCGAATCTCTTAGACTGTGTTTGAATCCAGGATTTTGTGAAGACAAAAGAAATAAAAATGAAAAAGTTACACACCTGAAACAACAACGTAGGAGCTGCGAGCAAGGCGGTGGGGAAGATGGGCAAAGCAAGCAGACAAATGAGACGAAGCTTAGAAAATTGGTCGTCATCGTCTTCGATTTGGAGGTAATGGACACAAGGCGAACAAGCAAGAATTATATCCTATAGCCGAATTTCTTTGACTCTTCAGCCACATGAGTGCGCACTCGGAATTGCATAAATGGACCTTTTCCCCGCCAATTGTTAAAATTAGGAGCACTTAGCAGAGAGAAATTGAGAATCATGAAAGCCCCTTGTCAATTGAGCCGTGGAAGAAATGATACTGTAACGAGGACGACGGTCTCGTCAAGACGAACACGTTATCAATTTGTATGTTGGGACTCACAAGCCCAGATTGCACTTGACATCACTTCAATTACAATTCACATAGACGACTGTGAGATCTCTAGTCTTTGTCAGATCAATCCTTTTGTATGTGAAAACGATGTGGGAATTCGTAGTTCTTCAGATGGTTCATTTGGAACAGCCAGAGACGGCTCCAGGCATTGCCCGATTTGATTTTGAGCAGAAGATCGGGACCATCGGGGAGATCCCAACTGCAAAGCCTCCGGAAGATACTTCCCACTACATCAACTCGTCACCCTCCACCAGCCATTCTGCTTTCCCGGGCACTTCTTCTTTGTGGAGATGTCTAGCATGCATGTTTCAAATTCAAGCTCAAATCCACAGCTTTCAAGTCCAACAGTATCAATAGCCAGCAATGTGAACACAGTTCAGTTCATACACGAATTTACAACATGGGAATGTGAACTGCATTTCCTCTTCATCATGCATAGAGTCAAATGAGCATCTTTGATAATAGTCCTATGGATAGAGCATGTTTGATTTCGATGAAATCAAAATGCTAATGGCTTAAGCAACAAAATTTCTTGAATTAAAACGAACGCTGTTTAGAAATTGGAGATACATGTCATAATAGGGACACATGCACGCTACTCCAAACCAAGGTAGACCAAAAATGCTGTTGCTTCAGCATTTCTGCAACTCATGGTCAAAGAGGCAAAACCCAACAGTGAAATTATTGACCATATTGTTACAGAAGATATTCTTACAGCACCCTAGAAAATGAAATCATTGCAAATTCTGAAAACCCAGAAACGTGCAAGGAGGGGGTGGAGCATTAAAGAAAAACCATAGTCACTCCTTACAAAAAATTTCCAGACGTTTACTAACTGCGGCTGTTCCAGTGTTTTCCTAAGTTCTGAGACGAGGGAAAAATCAAGACGGTCAAGCCATCAATAATAAGGTATTAACTTCGAGTGCCCAAGCAATGCATGTGGATAAGTGATTCTTAAAATGAATTGATTTTTTTTTTTTTTTTTTTTAATTTTTCTCGCCGTTATAACCACAAAGCGGTTACCGACAGTTAGGTGAAGGGATATTTTAAATAAAAAAAAGTGTGAGCTGGTTTCATCTACACCAAATGTGGTATTCTCTTTTAATAATAGTATAGATATCTAAGTACCACCTCAAAAAGGGCCTGATAACTTGGTTTTATTATCACTTCCTTATTTGTGTACTGCCACGCATTGCCCCCTAAAGTACCCACAATTCGGTTGAATGTAGGGGAAAGAAGCATATTCACAAATTATAACTGAACTAATGGAAAGATAATATTTATTCAACAGACCTATTAGCATAATTTCAACCAACATTTAAAAGAAATGGATAGGGATGTTGGAGAGTGTAGTGAGAAATAGAGATGGGTGAAGAGAGTATAATAGTATTTTGGGTGAAATACACTGACCACTCCTGAGATTTCATGTTAATATACAAAGTACCCATAACATTTGAAAAATTACAATAATATAGATGCCCCTGTTTTTTGAAAAATTACACTGACCACCCCTGAGGTTCCGGGTTAATACACAGAGCACCCTTGGGGTGATCAGTGTATTTCAGGGGTGCTTTGTGTATTAACCTAAAACTTCAGAGGTGGTTAGTGTATTTAAGAGAAATCTGTTACAAGTTTCAAACCTCAGAGGAAGTCATTGTAATTTCTCAAACGTTAAGGATGTTTTGTGTATTAAAGATAAACCTCAGGGGAGGTCATTGTATTTTACCCTAGTATTTTTATCCGATTTTATCAAAAAAAAGCTTTGATAATATATAAAAGAAATAATAAAAAAACATATATTTTGGAACAGCTTAAATGAAATAATAATATAAAATTTCCCTATGGGACATAAAGAGTAATTTTTGAAGGGGCAACATCGTAATAAAAATTCCCTTTGTTTTGGGTTGGTGTGTGTAAAGAAAAAAGGTGTGTGTATTTAGAATCTCCCAAAAATCTCCCTTATAGAGCAATGTGTGTATGGTAATGGCTTATCATGTCCCTTTCTCATCTGAACCTTTTCCTGCTGATATCTTACGCTGGCACTACCACAAAGATAACAGGTCAGTAATGCTTCCTTCAAACTCTAAAACAAATGCAAAAATCAAAACCCTAGAATTTTAAATCTTTCACTTTACCTCCCCACTTCTCGGAAAATCGCCATTGTTTTCTTTCCATCTCCATTTCAGTTTATTGGCTTCCAATTCTGTTTCCAAACAATTTGTCTGTTCCTGATCTTGTCGAATATAGAATGTTAGCAGCATAGAGAATGTGTTCTGTTTCATTTCGAACTGCTGATCCATGAACTGGTACTAGTTGTGTAACAAAAATTCTGGGTTTTGTTTGAAAATAACAAAGATTCTGGGCTGAACCCACAATGGTTCATTGCAAAGTATGTGATGTCTCCCCAAGATTTGTCTGATTTCAGGATGGAAATGCCGGGGTTTTATCTGACTCTCTGATATGGTATTTTCTTCTTGAATCACGTGTTTGAATCGTGGATAAGTTTCAACCATTTGTTTGTGTGATGCAAAATGCATGCTTTCTGTGCAACGCCACTGAATTCTCATATGTACGTTTTGCAGATGCACAATTCTAGTCGTTATATCCGATTTTTTCAAATTTTTCATAAATCTTGCTATGATTTTGTAGTCTTAACTGGTTTGATTTTGATTTCAGGAATGCAACGGCTCTAGCTGTTTGAATTTTTCATTTCTTACAGCAATAGTTCTGGTCTATGAATGAGATAGTTATACGAACGATCTTATGCTACATCGGATAAGAGAATCTGAAGTTATTTTGCAGAGGCTGAGACGCGTCAAAGGTTTATTTTGAAACTTCACTACTCTAAGTACAAACCATTGTGGAGACTTGTTATATGCTCTAATGCAACAGCAGAGTGTTTTGTATTATAAAGCTTCTTTCAGTTTCGGCAAAATTGGACATGGAAAATATGATTTAGGAATGCGCTGCATAGTTCCCAATTCACTTCCTGACAAAAGTTTGACAAAATCAGGAGGTCTTAAAGCAAAAAATCCGTCTATCATCAAAATTGCAGGATTGGGCTGCATGAGATTTGGTAATGCATTCCAAGCTGCAGAAATCAAAGCTGTTGCTTACGAAAATCTTGAAGAGTTTTCTGATGAAGACGATGAGCTCTGTCCGGTTGAATGTGTCAGGGAATTTAATACTGATGAGGAATTCCTCAAAATTTTGGAGAAGGCCAAGGAAACTGATTCTTTAGTCGTGGTAGATTTTTATCGCACTTCATGTGGTAGCTGCAAGTATATAGAGCAAATCTTTTCAAAATTGTGCAAGGGATCTGGTGATCAAGATGGTTCAGTTGTCTTCCTAAAGCATAATGTGAGTATTGTTTCTGTGGTTCTGCCGATGTTTAGCCACTGAAGTCTCCCTATTGTGACGATTAACAATTCTGAGAATTAGGATTCTTTGCATGCAAACTCCAACCCAACAACAAAAGAAATAAAAAATAAAATAAAAACACCTGCACCATGAACACAATTGCAACTCGTTGCAATAGATCTACTTTTCACTAAACTTCTGCATTCTCGTTTGAAGTTTGAAAGATACTTTGACAGATTGCCCCCACCGGCCACTGCTGTCTCTTGGACTGCCTTGTGCAGGGAAAACCCCTTTTCGACATTGGTTCTATGGAAAAAAAATAGCAGGCTTAAGAATCCAAAAATTGTTTCTGAAGTGTTTGTTTGAAACAAATTTAAAAGAATTTTAATAGAGGTTCTGATTCTGTGCTAAATGCCGCAGGTTATTGATGAATATGATGAACAATCTGAGGTTGCTGACCGACTTAGAATAAAGGTAAATCTTGGGGTAGCTTTCATCTAATTTGATGGATTTTTCTTTGAAATTGAGTCTAAAACTTAAACTAAGGACTTAGAACCAGACCTTTGTTTAGGGTTGAGACATTTTCTGTCGGGTTCAAATCGAAAAGGGGAAGCATAAGAGGTTCCCAGTTCATTTTCCTTGTCTTCTTACTGCAATTATTTCGGCATGCAAACTCGTCCAAACTGCACCTTGTAGTTTTCTTCCTGTCATATCACTGATATCTCGATGAATTTTAATCTTTTTATTATTATTTTATTTTTTTACTTCTTAACATCATTCTTGATTGAAATTGTGTTGGTTCTGCTGTGCTGCAGGCAGTGCCCCTCTTTCACTTCTACAAAAATGGAGTTTTATTGGAAGCCTTTCCAACCAGAGATAAAGAGAGGATCATTGCAGCCATTCTTAAATACACAGCTCCAGTTTCTCAAGATGTTTAATCTAGTTTGGTTTTGATTCCAAAATTTGTTTTTGTACATTTATGCATGATAATAATCACTAGCGGAAAGTATTAGACTAAAGTTTGCTTTACAAATGCTTCCTCGTAACATAATACTGAGCATGTTTCTATTTGTAAGAAATTTCTTGTGTCATGGAACACTTAAAACTCTCTCACCATCCACTCGTATTCGGTTGTGTAATGTATCAATAATATCAAATGCTTGGTTATTCCCTGCTGTCAGTGCTGTGCATTTAGGCATAGCTTTATGTCAAGGTCACTCTAGTCGATGTAGCAGATAACTATAAGTGATTCAGTGAACTGTTGTTCTAGAATTTCATCTTTGTTAATTTTCTGAGGATGTTTAACTCATCTTCATTTCAAGTGGTGTGATTTTGTTAACTTCTATCCACTATTTTTCAAAGACTGTATGAACATCTCAAAGAAAAAATTTAGTTATACATGGCCACATCTGTTCTGAAGATTCTAAAACAAAATTCATCTCCTACCATATGGGTGATAAGGTGATTATGAGTTCCGTAAGGACTAGGAACTACTACAGTGGTCCACTTCCTCTCCATGTAATTGAGAAAAATAATTGGCTGTTCTCGTGTAAGCCATCACGAATGTGAAGGTAAATTCTTCTGTTTTTTCCACCTCCGCAACAAATCTCTTCATTCGCAATCAATACTTTCTAGATTAATTACAGGAAAGCTGAGGATTTTAGGCCATCTTATAGTTG
>CM018891.1:3407964-3410464 GCA_009663005.1 Actinidia chinensis
TCACCAACTACTATTGAAGGTATTGGTTAATTTGGTTTGAGAGCTAATGGTTGTTTTCATACACTTGTTCATAGAAGCAACAGAGCCACAATCTTGTGCATCATTGTCCCGGCTGCGTCGGACAACCACCACCACCACCACCACGACGTCATTCTGCCACCATACGGATTCTTCATCGTCATTTTGTATTGAACATTGATCCGATAACTATCCACCATACTAGTTGTGATTCAAAAATAGTTGGGGATAATATTGTCTGATTACTATATTTCTCATACCGTACTGTAAGTAAGAGCTTCTGTATTTAGTCGCTTCGTAGGCTAAATATAACCAAATTTAGCGATGTAATGAACACAGGGTAGTTGGACATGTAGCTATTGAAGAACCAAAAATTATATTTTGTATTCTTATGCTTTTATTAAAATATTTCTTTTAGATTATTTTAATTCGAATTGTATTAATTACTTTTTAAACTTGATCCCATTTGTATACCGTTTAATTAAAAATATATGAGTTGAAAAAATAATGACCATTTTAAAAATATATTTTTAAAAAATACAACCGTTTGAATAATATGATCGTTTTAAAAATATATATTCTTTAAAAAATATTATTGTTAGAATAATGTGGCTATTTTAAAAATATGGCGGTTGAAAAAAAAAATCCCTTAAAAAAAGAATTAGAATAGAGATGCTGATGCATTTAGTGTTTAAAAAGTGATTAATTAAAATAGAATTGATGGCTTTTAAGTTATATCTTGACTCAAATTTAGTGAGGCTGATACGAATGGTCCTACATAGTTAGTTAAATAAATTCTTTTTCGTCTTTATACTTTGTCGAGGGTAATATTTCATGTTAAATATAACGGATACATTTAATCTTTTGACCATAGTATTTCACGTCAATTCATAATCACTCTGTTTTTTGCTATCGTTTCTGATTTATTTTTTTTTATGTGAGCAAACCACCTTAATTTAATATAACAAAAACTCTCAATAAAATCCTTCTAAATCTAATTATTAACCTCAATTTAAAATTGCCATGGAAATTTTTATGTCTCATGGTATATTCATATCCCTTTTGAATGTTATAAAGGATATATTACACTTTCCACACTTATTCTTTTTTTACCAAAGTCTCACTTTGCATCATTTATTACATTTATTACTTTCAAATGTGTGAGTAAGTTGTTAACATTTTTTTATCAAATCTTAATGTCGCTCTTCTGTCAATTTGTTTTTAAATTAAGTGAATAAGGCTCCGTCAGCTTTAATTGAACGAAAAATAAACGGAAAAGCCACATTAACATTTTATCAAAATTATAAAGAGTTAAGAGGTGTCAAACGGGAGGGTCGGCATGAGTACAACACGTTAAAACTCTGATAAAGTACGGTACGGTAATAGGCCTGGCCAAGCCACTCTTTTTTGGGCACAAGACAACAAATATGGACACAACACATTTATGTGAGCAAATCTTATAATTTTATATTTTTGATGTATTAAACTCATTCATATAAAAAAAAATTATGGCACGATACGACACAAGGCATAAATGGGATGAGCTAGACCAAAATTTTTATCAAATGAACACAGCGACACAATTAAAAAAAATCAAAATGTACGGGTGCAAAGTGTAATGCAGGATATTATTAAAGGTAGAATTTGGGGTGGGGGAGGCGGTGGGAATCTTAGGCGGCGAAGGGATGAGGTTGCGGCAGAGTGCGCTACAGCTCACCAAAATCCTATGATCCCCGATCGGATTTTTGAAACCCCTCTCTCTCTCTCTCTCTCTCTCTCTCTCTCTCTCTATCTCTATCTCTATCTCAATCTATCCATCTTTCTATATAAAATATAATATAAAATATTTTTAAATTTTATAAAATCTTTTACATTATCTACTAAAATCCATTTGAGTTAATCTAATAATTGAGATTTGATAATTTTTTTAGCAAAAAAAATATTACTTCTCTACATACAAGCAAAATTACACTTTAAAGTGCAATTCTTATAGAAAATTACAAAACAATCCTAAAATTTAACCTTGGTAACAAATTAAGTCTTATAGTTTTAATTATAATAAATTAGATTGAAGTTTTAATCTAGTTACAATTAAATCCATTGGACAGTCTTCATCCACTTATGATTGATGGAACCAATTGGTTCCCGTCAAGAACTTTGAAAAATAATGTTATTTGACATTTCTCTTCTTTAAAGCCCAAATCGATCCAATCGAAATATTTTTGCTTGGAAATAAGTTCATTTTGGATCTATTTTTCTTGAAAATAAGCCCTTATTGAATCGATTTTACTTAAAGATAAGTCATAATTAGATTGATTAGCGCTTTAAAAGGAGGAAACGTCAAACGACATCATTTTTCAAAGTTTTTGATGGGAACTAGTTGGTTCCATCAAACTTAAACGGACGAAGACTTATGAATAACTTTAATTGTAGTTAGATTAAAACTTTAGAGTTTAAAATTATAAAATTTAATTTGTTATTA
>CM018891.1:3412964-3415464 GCA_009663005.1 Actinidia chinensis
AAGAAATTGTGGGGTGTGAGTGTTTGAGGAAAGGAGAAAGAAAATCGAAAATAGACATTCACAGTGGCTGAGCGATGATTAACAGTAATTGCGGTGTTTCATCTGTTCTCTGCAAGGCAGAAATAGTGAATTCGGAGCTGTTTTTAAAAATAGCATTTTAACGGTCAAGTCAGATAACTGAAAGTATATGGTAGAGAGAGAAAGTGCAAGTAAATAGCTGAGATGAGTTAAATGTACATACCTTTTAGTGAATAAGGACTGGACTTATATAGTATAATTCGGCGCGTGCTTGGACGCGCCAACTATAATGTATTTGGATGGACTGCAGTTTAACACGTGCTTGGACGTGCTGACAGCTATGTTAGCGAGAAGGCAGCCGATTCAATTATGCCCCTAGAGTCTGTCGTTAGCTAGCCATTATGTCACTGATGTCTCGATCTAGGTTTTGGGCTGTTAGAAGGGACCTTGCTGCCTAAGTCACCTTTTGTCCCATGATGTACTCAGGATCGCTGTCGACCATTGCCTCTCGACCAAGTTTTAATGCAATAACCCTGTCGAGCTTGCTATAGAACAACAGCCTAGCAACGATACTTGTCCTAACTTGACCATAACTAATGTCCGGTAGTGTTTTGACCGAGTTCGAACGTAGAGACCTCGCCGACTTGCTATATAACGGCAGCTTGATAGCAGTGCTTGCTCTATCTCAACAAGAACTGATGTTCAATATTTTTATCCCCTTACTAAAATCATTAAGAAAAATCCAATAGAGAATCAAAATCATTTGCACTATATACCATCTTAAAACTGTATCATTAAGCACTGTATTAACAGATATGAATGGGTTCCACGGCAGAAGATGCGATTGCCTTTATAGCATAGAGTATATCTATAGCCAATTGTGGTAATGATTGCAAGAACTAGCCCAATATTATCCACCTATGAACTTGTGCCACGACTATGGATGGGACATATGACAATTCCACCTCTACGAGTATGGGTGATCTGAGTAGATTATTCATAACAAAAATTAAATTAATTGGATCACTTGATTTAATTATTTTTTTTTAAAAAAATGGATGAAAAGTATAGCTGTAAAAAAATCCTATAGACCAAATACGGTACTTAATTATATAATTATTGATGTTCAATCAATTTAACATTTTTTTTTGTAGTTACTTTACTCAACAAATTCTACGAAATGAACACACTTGATCAAATTATTTGACTCTTAGTGGGTCCACTATCGCACTAATAGCACCGTACACGCACCCCAAATCCGAAGGAAATCCAATCCAATGTGGCCATGCCCCAACTTTTCACTTCTTTTCAAGACACCCCCCATGCCTAAATCATGAAATGTGGGAAACAATGTGGCCATGAACTGATCAATTTTGTTGCACCCCATATCTTAGGCCAACACATATCTTATTTGCGCTATTATGCACCTTGGAATCAAACCAATTTTGGATTAAATAACCTCTTGATTGGTAGAGCTTGCTTAGGGCAATGAGAGCTTGATCAGCATGCATTCTCCATAGTTCACAGGAATTTAACAAACATTAGAGAAACATATAGAATTTGTCCGAATATAAGAGTACATTATGCTATACAAAGAGAGCGAGAAAGAGATGGATCACTTGAACCGGCATTGGTGTGTTGAGTCTTGCATAAGAAGTCTAAACGGAAATCTTGGTTGTACAAGTAAGAGCTGTTAACCCAGTGACACATTCTATAGCCGATCACTCATTTTTGAGCTAACCATTAAACAAAAGCAACAAGGGATAATTGCACCGATTACAAGCGACTCCAACCACCGTTGATGTATGTTGAGTTCTACAATTACAAATTTGTGTGAAAAAATTTAACGTATACAAGTAGAAATTAACTAGTGACGAAAATTATATCATTGGACAGTGACAGAGCCAGAACTTAAGTTTAATGGAATTTAAATTGTCAGATTTTTTATTCAGTTAGGTCAAGATTATAGAATTTATAGAATTTAGGACAAATTATTAATTTTTTATGAGGTCAAAATTGTCAGAACTTAAATTTAATTGAGTCAAAATTGTCAGAACTTAGGTTCAGTGAGTTTAAAATTATAAAATTTATAAAATCTAAGATAAATTAGTATTTTTTTGTGGGGTCAAAATTATATTTATAATAAATTATATTATAACTAGTAGTGTAATTTTTTTTTCAATGGGGTCAACTGACCCCACTTTTCTTAGCATGGCTCCGCCTATGTCCTTGGCCAACCATCTTTTCTCTCGTCTCATTTAATAATCTTAAATTTTCAAATAACCTCAATCTTAAGGTACTTTATATGGATGATGCTAATTACCGCTCATTAGACAGCGGTTAAGGAGCACGTATAGTGCCAAATATATTAGGATCTCAATACACATTTTATAAATGCGTACACTTTAAGATAATTCTAAGATTTTTTTGCACTTTATCAGTCTATTGAGCCGTGGTTAACATTTTTCCCTCTCCGATGATT
>CM018891.1:3615464-3617964 GCA_009663005.1 Actinidia chinensis
TTATCCACTTTAAATGATCTTCGTAAAGAGGTAGAAAATTGAAAGTTTGAAGTCCAAGAATTAAAAAATATATTTGTGAACATGAAAAACAAATTTATGATCTTTAGATGGGACAAAATGTTTTAACCAATTTATTGAAAGAAAACATTCCCAAAGAAGAATCAAAAGAAGAATCCCAGCAAAATTCTCCTGATCATTCTACAGATTCTAAAAAGAAAACAGATTCTTTGCAAATTTGCAACATATCACTTTTCAAAAATAGTGTATCCAGGTTAATATTGTTATTATTCAGGATTTTGTTATTAAAAATGCCACTGCTCTTGTGGAAATGGAGCTGATATGAATTGCATTCAAGAAGGATTAGTTTCAACAAAATATTTAAAAAAAATAATGCATTCTTTAAGGTCTGCTAGTGGAGCTAAAATGCAAATAAAAATAAACTTTCTGATGTTTATATTTGTAATAAAGAGTTTGTATTCCTACAATTTTTTTACTTGTTAAAAATTTACAAGTTATTATAGGAACTCCTTTTCTAAACCAAATTATGCATATTCAAAAGATTGATAAAAATGGCATAAATTGTTTTTACAAAAATCAAAAACTAAAGTTTTTAGTAACATCTCAATTTTCTAAAAACTAAAGTTTATTCTATGGATATACATCAAAAACTTAAATCTACGAAATTGAAATCAAAAATTCTTGAAATAGAAAAAGATTTCAAAAATCAAATTTGTAGTAATCATCCAAATACTTTTTGGAACATAAAACAACATATTGTTCCATTGCCTTATGAAAATAATTTAATGAATGAAAATAAATTCCAACTAAGGCAATACCTAGCCAAATGAATTCTAAATATTAGGAGCTTTGCAAAAAAGAAATTCAGGATTGGTTATCAAAAAATTTAATCAGAAAAAGCTACTCTCCATGGAGTTGTACTTTTTTTTTATGTTAACAAAAATTCAAAAAATGAAAGGGGTATTCCTAGATTGGTTATTAACTACAAACCCCTAAATGATGTTTTCAAATGGATAAGGTATTCAATCCCTAACAAAAAGGATTTGATAGCCAGACTTTTAAAAGCAGAAATATTTTCAAAATTTGATTTAAAATCTGACTATTGGCAGATTCAAATTGTTAAAAAAGATAGATATAAATTTGTTTTTATAGTTCTTTTTGATCATTATGAGTGGAATGTAATGCCATTTGGACTAAAAAATGCTCTATCAGAATTTCAAAATATTATGAATGAGTTATTCATCCCTCAGTCTGAATTTTGCATTGTTTACATAGGTGATATTTTAATTTTGTCATATCATCTATTGATCAACATTGTAAGCTTTTAAAAATTTTCAAAGATGCTATCATCAAAAGTGGTTTGGTTATTTCAGAATCAAAAATTAAACTTTTTCAAACCAGTGTCAGATTTCTAGGACATAATATCCAAAGGGGAAAAATTATTCCAATTGATCGAAGTATAGAGTTTGCCTAAAAAATTTCCTGATGAAATTAAAGACAAAACTCAACTTCAAAGGTTTTTAGGAATCCTAAATTATATATCAAATTATTATATTATAAATATATAGCCCAGGATAGTGCTATTTTATATAGCAGACTTTAAAAGAATCTAGAACCTGGACTAGTAAACATACTAAAGCTGTTCAAAAATTCAAATTAAGGGTCAAATAGTTGCCATGTTTATGTCTGGCTAATCTGAATATCTATAAAATTGCCTCTAATATAGGTTATGGAGGAATTTTGAAGCAAAAGAATCATTCCACAAGCCAAGAACTTCTTAGATTTATCTCTAGAATGTGAAAAGGAGCTCAAATTAATTATTCCACTATCAAAAAAGAAGTGTTATCTTTAGTAAAATGTATAAATAAATTTCAAGATGACATTCTTAACCAAGAATTTATAATAAGAGTAGATTGTAGTGCTGAGAAACAAATTCTTCAAAAAGATGTTAAAAATCTCGTTTCCAAATAACTTTTTGCTAGATGACAAGCACAATTATCTGCTTTTGATTTTAATATCAAATTTATTAAAGGAGAACAAAATTCTTTGCCAGACTTCCTAACCCGTGAATTTTTCAGGACCATGGAGCCTCCTGATAGAGGCAAAAAGAAAGGAGATCAAAAACAAGCAAAGAAAGATACTTGGGAAACCAAACTTACATGGTTGACTCAGATATGTCTATGAAGCAATGCTTGTGGAGACAAAATCTGTTCAGATTGTTCATAACTGTATAAACTCTGGAGATTTTAAAACTCCCATAACACATTCAAAGTGCTATATTATAAAAGTTCTACAAACCCTGCAAAATCCAAAGTTTCAAAATTAGCTAATCCCAAAGATTTTCATTTTAACTATTGGGATTACATCCAAGAGTGGAATTTTACTTTCTACTATCAAAATCCACCAAAAACCCACACTTAGTTTTTCTCTTTAAATCCAAATATTTCTAAAACTTCAGGTTTACCATTATGGTTTATGCATT
>CM018891.1:3700464-3710464 GCA_009663005.1 Actinidia chinensis
CCAACTACCACCGGACGTTGCCCACACGCCACGCGCGTGTGTTAGTGTCATTTTCACGCGGCACACACGTAATAAGGCGTGTGTAGCCGAGCCGACGAGCCATAGCCAAGCCTTGACCGAGCCGTTGTTGCTTTGACCAATCGTTGACTGAGTGGAAATATTATGAAAGTTTAGATAATTGAAATTTGGGTCCCACTTAGATATGAATTGACTCTCTCCCTCTCTCAGACCTCTCCTTTTATTAGCATGCATGTTAGCCACTTAGATATGAATTGACACTCTCTCTCTCATACACAATCAGAGAAGCCACCATGGATTCAACAGGTGAACAACTCCATGTGATATTCCTTCCCTACATGGCACCAGGCCACATGATGTCCATGGTGGACATCGCCAGGCTATTTGCCGCGCACGGCGTTCACATCACCATTATAACCACTAAGATGAACGCCTTACGCTTCAAAGCCACCATCGATCGCGACACAGGCACATCACGATCGAAATCATCCCTTTCCCTTCCGCCAAAGATGGCCTCGCTGAAGGCTGCAAAAACCTAGCCGACACCTCATCACACGAAGTGGCCAAGCAGCAATTTCATACCATTGACTTACTCCAACCCCCGATCGTATTAGGAATCCAAGATCTCCAAGGACTCTACGCAGCAATAAATCAATTAGAATCACTACCCAATCCCATGATGTAGGGGAATTATTTTATCCCTAATCTATCCTTCCTAATCAGTTGTAACCCTTTCTTATATAACACTTGTAAATGCCTTTGACAGAATACAAAATAACAGAAAGGTATTCAAAATTGGGTTCTATCAGTTTATTCTCATGTATCAGAGCGTGGTCTGTATTTTTTCTTTCGCATACTAAAATTAAGACAGAGGAACACAACATTCAATCTTTTATCCATTTTTACCGACATTGGCGAAGCCCAGAGAAGATTCAGAGACTAATTTCTGACATCTCCTCTCCCTATTTTTTACACTCTGCTGATCATCCCCGAAAACCCCCATTGTTGTAGTGCCTTTTGACTCACAAAACTATGGATTTGGAGTCGAGCCATCCAACCATGGCTCTTTGGCAAAAAATAAATCAGGCTGTCGACAATCACTTCCAGTGTCCAAAGATGAGGATATTAAGCCTCTTTGGAAACGTAGTTTCAACAATGGTTCTTTCATGGATGCCTTAATAGCATCGACAATTTCAATCACCCCCCACCTTTCTTAACAATTGCCGACAGATCCCGTATGAAGAACTGTGGAGTGGACTCGAGTCAAGATTCACTCCAGGCAAATCACTCGACAACTCTCAAAATCCTAAAAAGGAGATCTCCCAATACTTGGAGCAAGGTATTTTTAACTATTACCACTTATGTATAATAACTTTCAAGGCGCTTTTGGTATCAACTTGGTATAGTATCGATCCACTCCGACTGATCCCGGAATGCAACGGTTTTACGAACCGACCCGCTGCGAGCATTCAAAGAAATGGTGTCGAATGGCACCGTGTTATACCAACTATTGATGGGCATCAATGAACCTCTACCATGCTTCTCTTCTCTTGCACACAAATACTTGCCATGGATCCACTTCCTCGACCTTGGGAAGGTCCTATGGCTTACTAATCGCAGGAAGAACACACCAAACTTCATAATCATTCACCACTCCCAGCCTACACAAGACGATTCAGCATGGTGAGTCAAAATTCCAGCAACCACAAACAATCGCCCCGCCCCAAACCCTATGGTCGGAGGCATCAGTGCCATCATCAAGGACAAATACTCGCCCTTTTCTCACAAATCATGCCCAACTCCGCCAACCCTCAACAATTCCCTCAACACCCTTTATTTTTGGCAGGGTCCCCTGCCCTCCCGACATTACCGTCACACCTAATCGGCAACAATCCTTGTGCGGGAATCCCCAACAGCCAGCCACAAAATACCTAATCAACTTGAACGGCCATCAAGTGCCGACTTGACAAGGGATCCAAATGCCTTTTTACTCAATTGTACCGTGTGGGACATTATAAATCCGGCTGGTTTTGTAACGCACAGGTCCCGAAATGGTTTTTCAATCGTCTCTCTCTCCACCCAATCTTCCGGTCGGTCCAATTATGCAGTCTCCATCTCATCTGAGGCCATGATTTTCGTCTCACTTCTGAGCCCAGCCGAGGCTCGGTTGCAAGTTCCCCAAGCTTATGTGTCTTACGGATAATCTGTCTGCACATTTTTACTGTACTACAGATTTCCTTTAAATAAACGAAGGATTAGTGATGAATTGGGGCATCCTCCACACTGACTCCCCTCACTTATCTTTTTTTAACTCCTATACAAATCTACTCACTGATAAGATATTGCCAGTTTTCGCTCTCCGCCTCTGGCGTCTGACCCATGCTGACTCCATACAGGAATATATTGTCACCCCACCCTTCCATTAAACCCTATTTAATGTCTCGCCTTTCCCAGTTTTCGTTTTTAATTTTAATAACTATGTGCAACAAATTCTCTCGTGATCATTAGTGCATTGTTTTTTTTCCCCCCACTTTATGTCTTTTTCAGGACCTCAAATCTGAAGACTGTGGATTAGAGCGGGTAGGCACGCAATGCTTATACTACCTCTGCCCTCATCCTCCACCATACTCGCAACCATCCGATGACCCCGGGCTCCTATGGCTGACCAACGATTAGGTTCATCCACCACCTACTAGTTTACCCCCTCTTTTTTTTGGCCACAAACAACCATCTTCATCCACCTCCACCCATAATTCTCCTTGTGATGCATTTTTTACGTTGCAAAGCACAATGAGATTACCTTTTTATTTCATTCTCAATAAAATACTGTTCCTTTTTGCTCGTATATTTGTTTGACATTTTGGGGTGGTATCATAACTTTTTTCATAACTTGTGGGGCTTCGTTATTTTCTAACAATCGTAGAGACGATTGGCACGCGTACTACTTGGGTAATCTCTATTGCGTTCCAATCGGAAGCTTTTTCCAAGATCCAATTTTTCATCAACTGGTCAAAACTCATTTTTAATGGGCTAAAGTCAAATAAAACTTTTCGTTCGGACAATGCCCAAGATTTTTTATCTCGTCCGGTTCAAAAATTATTTCATGATATGGGATTTACAAGATTTTACATGTGTTGATAACCCCCCCTACCCCTCAACAAAATGTTTAGCATAACGCAAATATCGTCACATATAATGTGGCTCCCTGCTTACGATTTTCAAGCCCACCTCCTATCAAGTTTTGGGGCGAATGTAATGCTTCCCGCCGTATATCTCATTAACTGTACTCTCCCTGTGTCGAAACTGAAAATATTAAAAATTTCTCCATTTAGACCCCTTTCGCAAACTCCAACTCGACAAATTCTTACGTGTTTTTTTGGATGCTTATTATGGACAACATCTCCGGTCCGGCGATAAAGTGATTCATTTTCAACCTCACGGTTCCCGTGGGGATTTTTATTGATCACCGCTCTCCCTTCCGCCGCCACAGGTGGATACCGGGTTTTAATCTCCGACACGAACATATTTTTTTATATCTCGGGATGTTACTTTTATTAGAACATCACTACCCAATAAGATCCACTCCCTAATCTATCCCCAAAACCCACCACCCACGGCCCAGGAAACTCCCACCCTCCTTATCCACCCAAACCCCACCCACCTGACCACCCTCCCGAATCAACTAATTTCCAGTACCGGAAACCCTCCCCATGGACAAACAAACCCCTCCCAGTCATCCCCAACCTCCTTAAAACCTCCGTCTCGACCATCACCTCTTGGCATCCCGTAACATCGTCCCCTGGACTATATATACTCGGACATACATCTGGCCGCTATACCCTTCCCCTCCCGCCACAACGGCCTTCCACCCCCGCTTCCGCCACCCACCCCCGCTTCCTCCTCAGTTTTCAGGTCGGTCCAATCCTCTTGGTCATTTCCTCCTTTGTTCTACTCACCCTTTTCATCATCAACACCTTTCACAATTTCATCATTCACCGTCTCCATCTTGCTTTTTTCCAATCGATTTTAATCCAACTTCTTCATGACCCTACTTCCTATAGTCAAGCAATCAAACCAACGCTCACTAGTTTGATGCCATTTCTAAGGAAATTCAATGCACTTGAAGCCAATAAAACTTAGATTCCTCTACTTTTCTACTTCTCTTCCTCCCACTGAAAAAAAAATCGAGTCAGTTTGTAAATGGATTTTTAAGACAAAATTAAAGTAAGAACGGAAAAAAAAAAAAAAAAAAGATCCGTAGAACGCTACAAAAGCTCGCCTGGTGGCCAAAGGTTATCCTCAAGTCAAGGGTTTAACTTTCATGACACTTTTGCGCCTGTAGCCAAGCTGGTAACTATGCCGTTGTGTTTCTTGGCTATTGTTTGCCGCGCTCGCAACTGCATTTACCAACACAACTATACTTTAACAATGCCTTCTTACACGGTGATCTCGACGAGGATGTTTATAATATGTCCCTTCCTCCTTCGGGATATGGCTGCCCAGGGAAACGCGTGTCTGCCCCTTGCAAAAATCCTTTATGGGCTCAAACAAGCATCTCATAAAATTGGTCACGTACTCTAAACTGTCTACCGTTCTCATATCCGCTGGTTTTTCACCAATCACAAGCTGATCACTCTTTCTCCTTTCCCGCGTCAACGTGACCTACAATATTGGTTGTTTTGTTTTATGTTGATGATTTGCTTCTTAGCAGGCAAATGATTTGGGCTCTATCTGTTGGCTTACAGGATTTCCTATCCATTAAATTTCAGTTAAAAGATTTGGGAAAGCTTTCAAATATTTTTGTGGGCATCGAAAGTGGCTCGATCATACTGCAGGCATTTTTATTAATCAACGCAAATACATTCTTTATCATCTCCTTACGGATGCAGGGCAATCATTTTTGTCGCCACCGGCCTCTTCATCACCAATGGAGCAACCTCTCAAGTTGTCTGCGGATTCCTGGTGATCCCCCTCCGACCCTAGTCTATAATCGCGGCTTAGTGGTCGCCTAATAGACTCTAACTATTACTCCTCTATTACTCGCCGGACATAACATTTGCCGTCAATTTTGCTCATTCAATTCATGCATACCTCTCGAGGTCCCTCACTTGGATGCTGCCACTCGAATTCTTCGGCTACCTTAAGGGCTCCATCTTCACATGGTTATACTATTTTCTTCTAATACGGACCTCCCGGTCATGGCGGTTACACTGACTCAGATTGGGGCTATTTGCCCAATGACTCGTCGCCCAATCTAACTGGTTATTTAATTACCCTTGTGTAGATCCTGTTTCTCTGGCGTCTAAAAGCAAAGTGTTTGTCCTCCGCTCCCGCTTTCCTCCCGCCGAAGCCGAATATCGGGCCAATAGGCCTCCAACCACCTACTATTATTATGTCTTCGGAATTTACCTCAGTGATTTAGCGGTCCCTTCCCTCTGTCCTCGACCCGATTCGGCCTATATTATTCTTACGAGCCAACCAAGCGCTTTTACATATTCGCAGGCATATGTGTCCGACGGGAATCCAGTCTTTCCATAGCGGGGTGACCCTTCCACCACATATCGAAATCCCACTGTCACCAGCTAGCTCATTCGTTTAACGAGTCCCAACAAGCGCCTTCTTCTTCATTTCAGCTCAAAATCATAATTGCTCTCTGCTGCCCAGTTTACGATGTTTTCACCAAGGCCCTTAGGTGTCGAACAATATCCGCATCTTGCATCCAAGCTGGCAATTAATGTCTCCTCCATGCTCCATCTTGAGGGGAAATATTAGCAATCCAAGATCTCCAAGGACTCTACGCAGCATAAATCAATTAGAATCCTACCCAATCCATATATTGTAGGGGATTATTCTACTCCCTTAATCTATCCCTTCTAACTAATCAGTTGTACCCTTTCTTATATAACACTTGTAATATGCCGTTGACAGATACAAATAACCTAGAAAGGTATTCAATTGGTTTCTATCAGTTTATTTTCATGGTATCGACGCCGTGGTCTTTGTATTTTTTCTTTCGCATAATAAACTCGAGCGAACACAACACCTTCAATCTTTTATCCATTTTTACCGACAGGCAGAAAGACCAAGAGAAGATTCAGAGACTAATTTCTGACATCTCCTTCCCTATTTTTTACCACTCCTGACTGATATCACCGAACCCCACCTTGTTGATATTGCCTGACTCACCACAAACTAGTCGGGAGTGAGCCTCACCCAGGCTCTTGTGCAAAAAATAAAAATAAATCAGGCTTCATCGACAACTCATCCGGTCCAAAAGATGAGGATATAAGACTCTTTGGAAACGAGTTTAAACAAATGGTTCTTTCATGGTGGCAATAGCATCGACAATGCAATCACCCCACGTTTTAACAAGTGCCGCACAACCGTTATGACGTGGAGTGGTGAACTCGAGTAAAGATTCACCTCAAGGCAATCACAGCGGACCATCTCAAAATCCCAACGGGAGATCTCCAATCTTGAAGCAAGGTATTTTTAATTTACAAATTATTATATTAACTTCAAGACGCTTTGGGATCAACTGATAGTATCGATCCACCTCCGGAATGCAGTGTAACACCGCTGCAGCATTGCAAAGAAAGCAAGGTGTTCGATCTGCACGTGATACCAACTATTGATGGGCGCATTCAATGAACCCTTACCATGTTCTACGCACACAAAATACTTGCAATGGATCCAATTCCCGAATTTGGGAAGGTCTATGGATGACTTAATCGCAGAAGAACCACACCAAGATTCATCATCAGTCACCACTACCCAGCCTACACAAGAAGACTTCAGAAATGGTGAGTCAAAATTCCAACCACACACAAATAGACCCAAACCCAAGGGCGGGGTAGGTTTGCGGGGGGTGGGGTGGTGGGCGGTAGCAGTGCCATCATCAAGCGGACAAACGCTTCTTTTCTCAAAATCCACCCAATAGCCAACCCACAGCGCTCAACAACTTTATTGATAGGGGCCCCTGCCCCGACAACAGCAGCCTAATCCGGCAACAAACCCTGGTGCGGCGCAAATCCACGCCAGCCACAAAATACCTAACAACTTGACCACATCAAGCGACTGCAAGGGATCCAAATGCCTTTGTACTCTTGTAACTTGTTGGGGACATATAAATCAGGCTTATGTAAACTCACCAGGTACCCGAAATGGTTTTTCAATCGTCTCTCAACAATCTTCCGGTCGGTCCAATTATGCAGCTCAATCTGAGGCCATGAATTTCAGTCCTAACTTGAGCCCAGCCGAGGCCTCCCAAGATATGGTTATTAAGGATAATCTGTCTGCCCTTTTTACTGGTAATACAGATTTTCCTTTAAACGAATGGATATTGATAATGGGGCATCCTCCCACATGACGACTCACTTATCTTTTTTCATCCTTATAAGCTCTGATAGATATTGCCAGTTCGCCGACTATGGCTCTAAACCAGCTGGACTCCCATACAGGAGATATATTGTCACCCTTCCATTACCCTATTTAAGGTCTCGCATGTCCCAAAGTTTTCGTTTTAATTTAATAACTGTGCCAAATGCAACAATTATATCGTGATCTAAGTGCATGTTTGTTTCCCCCTACTTTATGTCTTTTTCAGGAACTCAAATCGAAGACTGTGTAGAGCGGGTGAGGCAAGCAATGGTTTATACTACCTTGCACCTCATCATCCACCATACTCGCAAACCATACATGACCCCTCCTATCGGCACCAACGATTAGGGCTCCACCCACATTACTAGTTTACCTCGTTTTTTGGCCACACACCCATTAATTCTCCTTGTGATGATATGTTTCGTGGCAAGCACAGAGCTTACCTTTTTCTTAATTCTCAATAAAAATTACGGTTCCTTTGCTCGTATATTGTTGACATTTGGGGTGGCTATCATACTTTTTCACACTTGTGGGCTCGTTATTTTCTAACAATCGTAGACGATTGCAACGCGGACTACTTGGCGATATATCTATGCGTTCCAACATAGGAAGCTTTTTCCAAGATATCAATTTTCATCAAAATGGTCAAAACTCATTTTAATGCTAAAGTCAACTTTCGTTAGGACAATGCCAAAGATTTTTTATCTCGTCCGGTTCTTTTTTCTTTTAAAAAATTATTTAATGATAATGGGGTTTACAAGATATTACAGGTGTTGATACCCCTAACAAAATGGTTTGTAGCCCGAACCAAATATCGTCACATTATTAAATGTAGGCCGATGATTACGTTTTCAAGCCACCTTCACTAATCAAGTTTTGGGGCAGATGTTTCTTCACAGCCGTAATATCATTAAATTGACACCCTCAAAAAATTTAAAAAATTTCTCATTATGAACGCCTTTTTCGCAAAAACTCCCAACTACCAAATTCTACGTGTTTTTGGGCTTATATGCTATGCACAAACACATCTCGTGTCGGTGTGATAAATTCAACCTCACGGTTGTCCATTGTGTATTTTTATATACCCTCCCCGCCAACAGTGGATACGGGTGTTTTTAATCTCGACACGAACATATTTTTATAATCTGGGGATTATGTTACTTTTAAGAATCACTACCCAATACCCCTAATCTACCCAACCACGCCCGAAGAATCTCCCTCCTGATCCACCCAACCCCACCCTCCTTCCACCGAATCAACTAATTCCGAGTACTCCTCATGGACAACCCCCTCCAATCATCCCCAACTCCTTAAAACCATCCGTCCTCGACCATCACCTCTTGAGCCATCCCGTAACAATCGTCCCTGGAACTCCTTCGGGACTACATTCTGCCCTACCCTTCCTCCGGCCACACGGCCTCCACCCCCGCTTTTCTCTAAGTTTTCAGGTTACGGTCCATCCGCTTAGTCATTTCCTTTTATAATCACACTTTTCACCGCTATCTTGCTTTTTTATCGCTTTTATCCACTTCTTCATGACCCTACTTCATATAAGTCAAGCAATCAAACACGCTCATAGTGTGATGCCATTTCTAAGGAAATCAATGCACTTGAGCCAATAAAACTTAGATTCTTACTTCTCTTCCCACTGAAAAAAAAAAATCCGATCAGGGTAAATGGATTTTTAAGACAAAAAATTAAAAGTTAGAGGATCCGTAGAAAGGTACAAAGCTCGCAGGTGGCCAAAGGTTATACTCAAAGTAAGGGTTTTAGGACTTTCATGACACTTTTGCGCCGTAGCCAAGCTGGTAACTAGCCGTTGTGTTCTGGCTATTGTGGCCCGCCGCCGCAACTGGACAATTTACACCAATAGACGTTAAACAATGCCTTCTTACACGGTGATCGCGACGAGGATGTTTATATGTTCCCTTCTCGGGATATGGCCGCCCCCCAGGGGAAACGCGTGTTGCCACTTGCAAAATCACTTTATGGGCCAAACAAGCATCTCATAATTGTACTTCTAAACTTCTACCGTTCTAATCCGCTGGTTTTCAACAATTCACAAGATGATCACTCTTTCTTACTCGGCAAACTGGACCTACAATATTGGGTGTTCTTTTGTTTATGTTGATGATTTGCTTCTACAGGCAATGATTTGGGCTCTATCTGTTGCTTACAGGATTTCCTATCAAGTAAATTTCACGTAAAAGATCTTGGGAGGAAGCTCAAATATTTTGGGCACATAGAAGTGGCTCGATTCTACGGAGGGCAGTTTATTAATCAACGCAAAAAATACAATTCTTGACATCCTTACTGATGCCAGGGCAATAAGTTTTGTCGACCGCCTCTTTCACCAATGGAGCAAACATCTAAAGTTGTCTGCGGATTATGGTGATCCCCCTGCGACCATAAGTCTATATCGCCGGCTTAGTGGTCGCCTAATATTACCTAACATTATCGCCGGACATAACATTTGCCGTCAAGTTGCTCAGTCAATTCATTGCATACCTCTCGAGTACCCTCACTTGGATGGCGCCACTCGAATGTCTTCGCTTACCTTAAGGGCCCATCTCACATGGTTTACATTTCTTCTAATACGGAC
>CM018891.1:3795464-3800464 GCA_009663005.1 Actinidia chinensis
TATATTTTGATGACATCGAAGATCTATGCTTGATAGAGCCCAAACAGAGACAACATCACCGAAGAGCACATGATGTTGCCAGAGTTAACTTGATAGCTCCTCTCTCGCCAGCTCTACGACTTTTCAACGGCGGTTGCCATGGGGATGCCACCGTCGAAGACTTCTTATCCTCGTAGGAAATCATTGCCGTCAATAAATTCAAATTCGCCGCAATTAGTTTCCAATGGAGCCAAACACGACTTCTTTTTGGCCGGGAGGTTTTTAATATAATGGGACGGCGTCGGGTTGGGGGGGAGGTTGGTGGTTGGTGGTGTGGGTGCGGTGGTGGTGGTTCAGGTGTGGGGAGAGAGCAAGAGAGAATAGTGTAAAGAAGAGAGAGAGGAAGAACGCGTAAATAAGAGAAAGAGAGAGAGAACTGGGTCATTAAAATATTTGGGGGTATTATAGTATTGCACAGATTCCGTTAACGGTTATAAGGGCTTTTGTAATTTCAATAGTTAAAGGGGTTGTTGTAATAGTGGTCGGTGTTTTTATTGAGGGGTATAGTGAATTATAAAATATTATAGTTTAGGGGGTATATATATATAATTAAGCTGGATTTGAAATTGGAATTAATTCGGCTTTTTTGTCAAACCTTTTGAATTTTCGTTTTTAAGAAATTTCTTAAAGGAAGAAGATCAACGTGGACGTGACGGTGGTCTCACGTGGTTAGCACTAACAATTTTATTTAGGGAATATTACCAAAAAAATCTCATGATCTTTCTAATAAATTAAACATTGTGATTTTAATTATAACAAATTAAATATTAAAAATTTTATCTATTGATAATTGAAATCATCAGTCTCGTTTCATTACGATTGATGTAACTAACTTATTCTCATCAAAACATTAGAAAAAATCGTTATTCAAATATGTAAGTCATTTTTCAGAGTTATGCATGAAAATGAGTTTTAATTGTATTAAATAGGAATTTTAAAGGGAAATAACGTTGAACTACATTGTTTTTCTAATTTTTTGACTAAAATAAATTGATTAAGTCAATTATAATAAAACGAAGACTGACAGATGATTTCAATTATAATCAGATCAAATCTTCAGAGTTTAATATATTACAATTATATTCATAATGTTTAATTTGTAATCAAAGTCAAAATCTGTGAATTTTTTTTTTGTAATTTTACTTTTTCTTTATTTCCCCCACAGAAGTAAGATCAATGCGAGGGCGACCTCACGTGGCTACCATGAGTCCCTCTTCTGATCTGGTTCCGTTCACCGTTCACCGTTCACCTGGCTCAACATTATAAGGACGCGTGTGGCGCAATTCCTGCTCGACAATGATGATCCATTTACTCCTCAACGTTTCGCATTTATCCATGAAACCAAGGTCACACAATTCGAAAGTGGGAGCGAGAGTTTCAATTGTTAAAAATAGTTATAAAAATGAGAGTCTTCAGAGCGTCAAAAAAAATAATATATTAAATTTATATATGTATATTATTAATAAATAAATTATTAAACTTATAATGTATCAATCATAATTATCCAAGTTACTGATTTATTTATAATTTATCAAAAATTAAGAAATTTATTTTACAAAAACTAAGAGACAAAGTGTAATTATAAGACAAAAGATATTTACCTGAATATTCGGTTGAAGCGCAGCGAGACTGTCGCGAGCCCTGGGACCGGGGAGCGGTAGCCTAATCACAGTTTACTTTGTTGGAGCGTCGGTGTATGATGAGCGCGGTGAGGGTGCGTTACGAGTGTATGGATGTCTGTATTTGATTCTTTGGACTCGTATCGTCTACACGAACACACTTTTAAATTTCGCGCTATCAAAATTTAACATTCGACTCTCTCAAAAAACTAAAAATTTACGCTTTTAAAAATTTAAAAATTTGCGAATTTTACACGATTTTCACGTCTAAAATTCAGAAATTTCGCGATTTGGAAAAGGGGAGCGAGATCTCTTGGTGAATTGTGTGACCTAGATTGAACCAGCTTGGCCGAGTGGAAGAGGAACATGATACGATGTGACCTGTGCCATTACTTAATCTATAGTATAAATCAGGACGGTAGTTTGAATTGAAAATCTATCTCTCGCGATCTACGACGCAAATTCATTGAGGTGTGAGCCAAAGGTTCAAGATTGGCACTTTAATTAGTTTTTCCGCCCAAAAAACAGCAATGGTCATGAGCAGCCCGACAGCAGGAGGAACGGGCGAGGGCCAGCAGAACGAGCCACGAGCGGCAGAGCAGCACGGGCACAGGCAAAAGCGCGGGGAGGGGGGGGGGAAGACCCCTTATTTTTTTATTTTTTTTTTGAATTTTATATAAAAAATTTTTTTTTGTTAAAATTTTATAAACATTTTTTTTATTTTTTAAGACCCTTTGATTCTTTTTTTTTAATTTTTACTTTTACTTTCCCAAGTGTTATATAAAAGCAAATTACGATAAAAATTTTAAATTTTCTTTACTCTCACTTTTTTTTTATAAAAGAAAAAAAATATGAATCAAAATTGTAAATTTTTTTTTAAAAATTTCGGATGGGTTAATAGTTAATGTTATTTGTGATTTGAGTCTGTTTTTTTAATACCCTTAATTCTTTTTTTTTATATAAAAAAAATTATAAAAAAATAATATATTTTCTTTTGGAGGAGATATTGATTTTAGAAAATTATATATATATTACAAATCAGGACTTAGTTTGAATCCAAAAATATATGTCTCTCGCTATTACGGCCAAATTCATTTGAGTGAATTAACGACTCAGAGTTGACCTCAGATTATTTTTTTCCGACCTAAAAACTATCCACTTTCGTATCCAATGGCCTGAGATTAAATTTTACTGTTAAACCAATGATCAAGATTGATTTAGAAAACCTTTCCCCATTCCTCTTCACACGCCACCTGCATCCCTCTTCAAGGTTTTAACACTCTCTCTCTCACATCATTTTATCAGCCCGTTTGGCAGCGGGGAGAGAGATGATTTTGGTGATTTAGAATGAGGGAGATTTGAGGGGGATTTAAATGAGGGAAGATATAATAAGGGGGGCTCCCCCCCACTTTTAAGAAGGGTTGGATTTATAGTTGTGTGCATGTATGTGTTTTGAGAGAGAGATTTAGAAGGTGGGATATATGGGATAATAAGATATAAAAAGACAAAATTACCCTACTTCATTAATTAGTGTTAATATTAAATATAATTTTGTTTAATTTAGATAAAATATAGATTAATTAATTTTCGATGATTTAAAATAAAAATTGCACTTCCAAATATAATTTATAATTTAAAAATATATAATTCAATTTGGTGGGGTTATTAAATTATCCAAAATTAATTATTTAGTGATATAATATGTCAAAAATATATTACTTTCAAAATTTTGGCTCGAGAAAGATTCAAACAATTCAAATTTTGAATGAAATATTATTTGAAGTTTCTAATAGTAATATGTATGAAGATTACAACAAAAAATTAACCAACCCAAAAGGTAGAAAAACTAGTAAAAAATAAAAATACGTTTTAATTTAAGAAAAACATAATCCAAAAAAATCGAGTAATTTATTTTAAATTTGATGAAGATTCTTTTTTATTTTAACTTTGTTTTAAATGAATAATTAAAAAAAATTAAAAAAAGAATAAATATAAAAATTATTTGAAGGGACAAAAGTCCAACACACCCAAATATGTAAATCCTACCCAAAAAGGTGCTGTAGTTAGAAAATGTTCACCTTTTAGTCTTTTAGTTTTAATTTAAAGAAATTACGATTTGTAATTTCAATTTGATTCTAAATCTAATTCTCGACAATACCAGGTTAATAGTTTGAGCATTAGTCAAAAACTATAGGGACCAATTCTACTCCTCGTCAATACCATTGTAACGAGGATGTTTGGAGCCAAAAGATTTGTCTAATGTTATCAAATTGGAACTATAGATATCAAAGTTAAACTTCTATCAACTATAGGGAACCATAATGAAGTTCATATAAAAAAATTTGTAGCATGTTTTATGGATCTAAATGCTTTTAAAAAACACAAGGGAGGTTCATGACTAGGGAGGCCCCACCCCAATCGGGACAAACTTATGAGACGCCATGCCACCTTAGACCACAGGGCATCGACCAACTATATAAAATTGCAATATCTTATTACAATTAGAAGAACCCGATTGTTTCCCCTATCTCTCTTCTGTAAATCGAAGATTATGACCAAAAAATTAGGGGCACACGGTAATACCATGCCCAATAAAGAGGGAGACAACGGTCATTTGACCACCACGCGGAGGGTTTTCGCCGCGACAACGGACGGGGTAACCCGTCCGTGCCCATTCAGGCTGTGGCTGGAGTTGGAGTCCGATCGGAGGAGAAATCAAGGGAGCCAAAATGGTCCCAAACACGGGAGTGGAGAGAAGAGGGAGGAAGAATCCGGGACGATGCCAAATCCGAGGGCCATCTCCGACGCCAAACCAGGGTGTATAGTCTTCATCTTGTCGGCCTCTCCTAATGCTCCAGGAACTCTCTGCCTCGGGATCCTCCATGGCGCCATGCCTACGTCGACGATCTCCCCCTATGCTCTAGAACAGTCTCCCTCCTACTCCTCTAAACACCGCCTCTCCATCATTTCGTTACGGTCTAACATCGAGGATGAAGAAAGAGAAAACACAAGCCCGGTTGAGGAAAGGAGCCATCTGGATTCTCTCTCTCTCGTTCCTGTCATTGTTTGATTTCGCCAGGCATTTTTTGGTTTTGATTAGAAGGAACAATGGAGAGAAACACCCGGTGAGGAAGCCTACACATCCCCGCAAAACGCGCTCACTAGGTGCCGAAAATCCCTCCGCCGCTCCCGGCCGCCCGCTCTCACAGAGGTATAGAGTGTTCGAGAAGGAACATGCTGGGAATATATCCTTTCTCCCCCCCCTCTCTTCTTTCTTTTTCTGATTTCGCAGCATTTTTGGTTTCGATTAGGAAGGAATAATGGAGAATTGGAGAGAAGAAA
>CM018891.1:3830464-3832964 GCA_009663005.1 Actinidia chinensis
AGGGAGGGTAAGCCCAAGATGGAGTAGACGAGAAGTGAAAGCTAGGTTTGTCACCTACATGTTAAGGGTATTTCTGGGATCAAGAAGGCAATGAAAGGATGTTTAAAATGTTTGATGGACCGAAACTTACCACCTGGTAATAACTCGAAACCACTGTACTGGCCCGTAAAAGCCCCGCAAAAATCAAAGCTAGAAGCAAAACCACCGCCCACCCATTTTTGTTTCTTTGGGCCCAGTGCTGATTCTGACCATTTTCAAGCCCCAAATAAAAAAATCACACAGAATAAAGAGACACTGGCCAGCATGAGTAAACGTGTCATTGGACCACAACTGCCCTCGACCGAGAGGTGAATGGTACATGCGCACCTGTGATTATAATTTTTAAAAAAATAAACACCAGTTGTTTAAACTGATCCGAAAAAATGAGTATCCTCTAGAATTTTCCTAAGATCACTAAATAACTTTTCGTTCCGCGTAGAAAAGGCATAGTTATTAAAATCGGATCGAATCGGTCGGTTCAATGGTTCAACCGAGACATGGGCCATAAATCGGATCGGTACAACTATGTTACCAGAAACGCAAGGAGCCGGATGGAAACGGCCGATTTTTTATCGAAACACGGCCGGTTTTTAAAACGGCCCTTGAAACCGGCCGGTTATTTAACAGAAAAATTAAAGTTTTAATTTTCACAGTTTGACCCCAAAATTTTAAATTGAAGTTTTAATTTTTACAGTTTGACCCCAAAAAAGTTTGAATTGAATTTTTAATTTTAATAGTTTTTTACTATGATAATTTTACTATGAATGGGTAAAAAAAATAATTTTTTATTATTTATAATAAAATATTAATTTTTATTATTCTATTACATATAAATCCGGTTGAACCGTGGTTGAACCGGTGCTTTGACCGATTCAATGTTCCGGTTCGGTCTGAAACTATGAGAATAAGTAATGCACATTCAGACATCCATAATCATTCACTTATTTATAAGATAATTTACTATGTTATTGAAAATGGTGGTTACGAGTAAATAAGAATGGTGCTTATCTATTTAAGCTTTCAAAAAACAAAATAAAAAAACGACATAACTTCTCTGCAGTATTTGGATGGTGGAGTTTAAGTATTTAGGTTCTATTTTTGACGCATTGTCTAATGATACCAAATATTGATTTTATTTTAAAGTAGTATTGATCTTCACGACGGAAAAGGAAATCTACAATATGAACTATTTTGAATCATCAAAACGGAATCTAAAAAAAAATCTCTTAAAATTTACCACCGGTTTGTTATCCAATTTTGCAAGTAGAGAAGTGCATCCAATAAAAAATAAAAAGTAAGATTAAGTGGCAACACATGATTGAATTCTCTTTTGTTTTTTGTGACCATGGTGCTAATAAAACTCAAACCCACTGTGCCTAACAAAACAAGAAAAGGGCAGAGAGCATGAAAAAGAACCAACAGTAGCAGAACAAATACAAAAACAGGAACAGAACAGACCAAAATTAAAAAAAATAGCACGTATATCAGTGGGTGGGCCTACTAATAGCCTAGTACCCCCAATTGTTTCCAAATTGCTGCATTTAAAACTAGGAGTGTGCATGAGTTGGTTCGGTTCAGTTTGATTCTATAATAAACTCAAAATTCAATCGATTTTAATCGGTTTTTTATTTTTGCACTCAAAACCGAATCAATCGTCTTAAGGAACCGAATCGAACCAACCCGAGTGTGACCGGTTTGATTCTTCGGTTTTTTCTCAAAATAAGCCATCATGAGTAATAATAGTGTATGGTGAGTCCACTATATTAGTATATGATCGGGTCTAGACGTCGGTTCTTTGTTCAGTTCGATTTTGGATAAAAAATCTTACAGACAACAGAATCAAACCGATTGTCGGGTCTATAATTTACAGACCCAGAACCGAATCAAGGGGCATGTTAGAAGTAAACAAAACGACCAATGAGCTCAGGGTGGTTCGGTTATTGATTATTTTGGGTCTTTTATACCCCTATTTAAACATAGCACGTGCAATCGCTGGGTGGAGCTATTAGTAGACTAGTACCCCCAATTGTTTTCAAATTGTTGCAATCCTCCACTCAAAGTGGTCGAAAGGTACGAATAATGTTGGCATCCATGTACCAATTGTGGGCATCATTGACAAAAACTCACAGTTATCACCCGTTGTGGATTTTTTTATTTTTTAAAAATTTTTAGTGGATTTTTTCAAATTTAATAAAAAAATTAATGTTTCTAAATTCCTCTTGTCAATAAGAATTAGAAAAGTACAAAATTTTGATTAAAGATGATTTTTTTTATTGAAAAAGAAAAAAATTAAAAATCAAAACAACTAAATTAACTAGAAAAAAGTATCCCAAACAAGGACTAAAAATGGAATCATTTTTTTTTTCTCAAAATGAGATGAGAAAATTCCATGGAATTTATTATCCAAGAAAAATGACATATTTTCAGTTCCCGGAATCATGGGAGAACAGAATATATGTCA
>CM018891.1:3837964-3850464 GCA_009663005.1 Actinidia chinensis
TATGAAATTATGCAAACTGTTGTTTTTGAAAATCATGAATGAGACAAGACAATGACAAGTGTATATATACACTGAAGTCTTATCAAGATACCGATTTAAAGATAAATTAGTATAATTAGGAGCCAAGACAATGGCGGAAAGAATGCTGACCCTTTCAAAGATCTGTCATGTTTGGATTTTTGAATCTTGGAAGTGTGTGAACAATAAAGAGAATGGTTGGGACACGTCCTCTTAATACCATCTCACACGGTTGGAGCCAATTTTTTCCTCATTTCTCCATTTTTGATTGAAAAAGGGACAAAAACACTTTAGGTCATCCAATGGTTTTCTCTCATTCCTCTATTTTTTCTCTATTTTTTTGAATTTGGAGGAATGGTGGTGTTTGATCTCCAATAGTTTTCCCATTTTTCTTCCCATTTTTGGTAGTTTTGGTCTCCAATGGTATTCCCCCATTTTTTTGAATTTTGAAAAAAAAAAATAGTTTTGGTCTTCATTGTAATTCCCACATTTCCCCATTCCCTTCCCCCATTCTTTATTTCTCTTTTCTTCTCCATTTCTTAATTTGAGATGAGTATTTCTTTTTAAATTTTTGATTAATAAATGAATTTCAACAACAAATTTTTTATATGTGATTGTTGAAAATAATGAATAATTATTTTTTTAAAAGAATATAGCATAAACAAATAAATTAACTTAAAATATTTAAGCTTATAATAAAATTATTACATAAAAACAAGATTTAATAAACATTGCACATTAAACAATATAAATAAAACAAAAATAATCTCATTACAAATCCGACCCATTTATGATCTACCACCCGTACTATTTATTTTTTATATATAAACAATTAATGAATAAAATCAAATAAAGCAAATAAAAAAATTTTATATATATAAAAAAAATAAATAAATAGTCATAAAATCCACCATGTCATAAATTATATATTATAATAAATACTTAATATTTATCTTTTAATAATATTTTTTTATTTCATAGTCCAGACTAATTCTAAAAAAAATACTCCTCTCCATTTCTTCTCCATTCCCTCCCCCCATTTTTTTTCTCCCCCAAATTGGGGGAAAAATGGGGGAATGGGGGAAGAATGGGAATGGTTGGAGATGAAAATTTTTTCTCCATTTTTGTCACCAAATTTAGGAAGAAATGGGGGAATGGAGAAATGGAGGAAAAATAGGGGAATGGTTAGAGTGAAAAATTTTTCCCATTTATTGGGGGAAAAAATGGGGGAATGGTGGAATGGAATCACAAAAAAAAATGAAGATTGTTTGTCGCTGCCCCCCTCCCCCACTTGGCTCCCCCCTGGGTGTGCCTGGGGGCCCCTTGCTGCTGTTCTCCCTCTCTCCCCTGCTGCCTTGGAGCGTATATAGTTTGTAACATTTTAAGTTAAGCTTTCTACCTCAAAAATATAGCAAAAACTACAGTTGTAGGTTATGTTAAAAATATCCAATAGGCGAGAAGCAGCGACAGAAGTGTGAGCGAAAAAGATAAGAAGGACAGTTATAGGAAGTTGTGTGTGAGATTGATCAAAAAAGCGCGGGCCGGGAAGGAACGCAAGCGCTCGAGAGAGACGGAACCACCCGAGCGCGAAGGGAAGGAACGCATCTCGCGAGATATAAGGAAACCACCCGATCGCTAAGAACCACCCGCGCGCAACCCGCTCCGCGAAACTGGCTGTGGCCAACACAGAGCGCAGCCCGGGGCGCGGGGGCGCCAAGGGGACGCTGAGAGAAATGATGACGCTAAGAGAAATGGTTATAGGGTGTTCGGCTCACAGCTCCACCATGAAAACGATACTGATGGGAGAAGTTGGCGATGTGGACGAAAACGATGACTATGACGAGTTTAAGAAGAAAACGTGAAAAAAATAACGTTGAGATATTTCTCGACTTAACCCAAATCACGCGATTCAATACATAACCCTACCTAATTTGTTAAATCAAATACTAAATTTGGTATGATAACTTTTTCATAACTTAATATTTTATAAACAAACCATTGTTTTGACTATGATAAGTTTATCATAACAAACTTATTATGAACTAGTCAATGGTTTTACCTATGATAAATATATCATAGTAAAATAATTTTTATAAATTAAACACTGATTTGTTTATAATAAAGTTATCATAACAAAAATATTTTATAAACAATATACTTCAATTTTTGTGAAATGATCTAGATTATCTAAAAATTATCATAACAAAAATTTTAATTATTGTAAAATAGTTTCAGATTATAATAATAATATTTAAAAACATATGTATTAATTATTTGTAATATATAACCCTATTTAAAAATGATTATTAATATAAAATTGAATTTGAAAAGAAAAAAGAATAGAAAATGTATCATATAATATTAATATTCTAAACATATGCATTAACTACGTAATATATATAGAAAATAAAAAAAGATAATTTTTGTCCATTACATTATAAATGTGTTTCTAGTGTATAAAACAAATGATTAGTATAAAATGGTGAGTCTAGTAAAGAAAAACGTTGCCAATAAGTGATGTGGGATAAAATATTCACCTATAATACAGTACCTCCCCCCTCGCCCCAAGGGAGAATGGATATCCGCCAGACATCAATCCTATGAAGTCCCCATCTCCGCCGCTTAGAGCCAAAACTTCTCCGAACCCTACGACCGAGGTAAAACGAATCCAACTTCAGCATGGAACCTCGCCAAGCTCCCTACTGAGCTCGCCAGAGCCATTATCAGGGTATTCCCCATTGATCTACCCCAAAGTGGTCTCCCTCCTGCTCTTGGGCGAGGTAGATTAACTTTCCTGATCAATCTCCATCAAACCTAATTATACATGGAAACTATCTACTATTGCAGATCCTTCTCCATCACGACACCAACAATTACGGGAGACCCTCCAGATGACAATTCTCCCTAATTAATCTCCTACATCTCCGGGATATCTTCCCATACTTATCCTTCCGAGGATCCCGATTCTCTTAAACACCGTCCCCTTATTCCGTTATAAAAAGGCCGCTCCCCCATCGTTTCAAAGGTATGTTCAATAAACGTCTCAACATACTATATAACTCTCCTCTGAGCTATTTTTACCTGCTGTCAATCGCCTTGGTCTGATTCCGCCACACGGAGGGGTTTTGAGCGGCCTCGCCCCGACTTTTAATTTCTGTTCGTCTGTGCAGGTCCCAGCTCCTTAATTCCCGAGGTCCATTACCGAGGAGACGACCTTTGACTGTTGGTTGCTCGCCCCAGTTTTTTTTACACAACAGTTGGGCGCCGTCTGTGGGATCGAAATTTCTCTATGGCACCTGCGCAGCCGCAAGCTACCCAGACCAAGTGCCAGTAGCCCCCCGGTAACAGATCCCATCCTATGGCCACCCAGCCAAGTTCCAGATCTATAAGGCCTCCACCCATGAGATCCACTTATGGCTGAGCAGATGGGGATAATGAAAACGAGATAATGGTCAGCCTAATGCAACTCCTCGCTGCTGCCTAACCCCCCACTTTCCGCAGCACCACCCTCCCTGATATCGAGCGATCTCGCCACTCGAATCCTTCAGGAGATGTTCTCGAAATTCAGTGCCGATCAATAGGGTGGGGGAGACCGCAAGCACCAAGCTCGTCCTTAGTGAAAAAGAGTCCTCGGAATCTAGTAAAACTCAACCATGGTCTCGAGAAGGGGGAGGAGTCCCTCATAGAGACGATCGGATCAGGGCACAAACACATCAATCCCACCTCGCAAAAGTGTCGAGACTTGGACGCACGGCTCGACCGCAATCAACACTGTAACAAGTTCCCAGTTAACTGTGGACACACTAATTAAACAGACAGAACCGCCGTTTCACAGAGAGATATTGAGGGCTCGGATTTCATCGAAGTTCAATCTCCCGCCCGCTTCGGTATTTTATGAAGGAAACAGATCCAATGGACCACCTGGACTCCGTACAAGACCTAATGTTCGCTCAGGGTTGCTCGGCATGAGATTATGTGCAAAGCTGTCTCCGCCACTTGAAAGGAACTCGCCAGGTGCATGTTCGAAAACTGTCGCCGAGGAACCATTGATTTTTTGGCGATCCAGTCGACCTCGCCGCCAATTTTCATGATCTGCAAAATCGCCAAAGAATGCTTCTCAACCTTTTCACCATTCATCAAAAAGAAACGAGATCTTGAAAGATTTCGTGAAACGATTCCAAACTAAGCTATTTTTAGAAGTCGAGGATCCCAGCGATGAAAGTAATACATGGCATTATGGAAGGACTCCGACCTGGCCCTCTGTTCGAACTCCCTTTCCAAAAACGTTCCCTGAAAACTTTATCCTACTCCAGAGCAAAAGCCGACGAGTATATCTCCGTAGAGGAGTGTGGCCGAGGCCAAACGAAGGCGGCGAGAAAAGGTGCTTCTAAGAGGAAAGAGCCTGATACGAGGCGGGCTGTTATAGGGAAGAAACAAGGTATAAGAGACCTGACCGAGAACCCAACGGTCCATAGATCGCGTCCTCGAACTCCTCCTCGCCGCCTAGTTACTCGAAAAACCGCCACCAACGCCCCTGTTGCCCCAATTACTCTCGTAAAATTAAAGCACAGAAGAGTTCGTCAAATGGCCAGGGAATATCAAGACTGACCCCCAGAAGAGGAACAAGAACAAATATTTGTGAATTCCACACCGGGACCACGGACACCATACTGAGGACTGTTTCAACTGAAGGAATAGATTGTCGACCTCTTAAGAGGCGGATACCTGAGGAAGTCGTACTGCTCGCCCACCAACCAAACCCCTAGAAGAAGGTACGTCGATAACAACCAACTGCGGGGTGATATCAACATCCCTGGAGGTTTGGATCGGGCGTTTATTCGACTCATCCATTAAAAGGGCATGCCATGAAGTGCCCATAGACGGCCGAGGAAGGAGTTTACAACCTCTCATCATTTGTTGCTGATCAACACCCATCACTTCAGCAATGATGATTTGAGAGCTTACACCTACCCCAGGACGACGATGCCTTGGTCGTCTCGTTTGTCATCGCCCATTTCCACGTCCAGAGGATTTTAATTGACACGGGGCTCGGCGATATCTTGTTCATCCTCGGCGTTTCGAAAAATAAAAATGGGCTATACAAGTTGCAAACCCCTTTCCATACCCCCCTGATCTCGTTTGGCGGAAATACGACGCACGCCCTGGGAATGGATCACTTACCGCTAACTCTGGGAACTGAACCCCACCAAGACCACATAATGGCAAGATTCATTGTGTAGATTGGTCCCCTCGCCCTATAATGCCCTCTTGGGGGCGACCAACTTTAGAGAATCAAGGCGATCACTCGACCTATCACCTGAAGCTCAAGTTTCCCACCCCTCGGGATAGGCAAAATTAGGGCGATCAGAAAATGGCCAGGGCAATTTGCTTTATTAGCCATGAGGGTCGAAAGACCTCTTCAGTTTCCACCCACCCCAATAGCAATTAACAGAACCTGGGCGACGACGCAGAGGTCCTCATAGATGAAGTAGAACAGCTCCACACCCTGGTAGAAACCCCCCGGGAAACCAATAACCCAAGCCTCTTGAAAGAAATTGTCCCCATCTCCTACATCCCGATAATCCTGATCGCCATATAATGAATCGGCACAATGAACGTACCGATGAGCTCCATTTCGCCTTAATAAACTTCTTGAAAGAAACTCCGATTATTTGCCTGGTCACAGACGAACGTTTCCAGCATTGATCCTGACATCGGCCATGCACAAACTTGTTCACCCGACCCAAAACATTCCTCCAGTCGCCAAAACCGCAGGACGTTCGCCCCTGAACGCCTAAAGTTCATCGAGACTAAGTTAATAAGCTCATCAGAGCTAACGTCGTCAGGAAGCCCACGATCCGGATTGCTCGCCAATGTCGTAATCCGCCCCAAGAAGGAGGAAAGTGGAGAGTATGCGTTGATTTTACCGACTCAACAAGGCTTTTGCCCATAAGACAGTTTTCCCTTGCCGAAAATTACTTAATAGTCCGACGCCACCTTCCAGCAAGCACGAGCTCCTGAATTTTTATGGACGCCTTTCGGGTCTCGGGATATCACTAATCAAGATGTACCCTCCTAACATTGAGAAGACTTCTTTTAAATCACAGAGCGGGGGTTATACTGTTACAAGTCAGCCATTCGGATTGAAGAACGCTGGGGCACATACTAGAGGTTTGTCAACAGATGTTCAAGAATAAATGGGAAGACAATGGAAAGTATAGATAGATATATGCTTAGTTAAAAGTCTCCGATCATCCACCACATCTCCCATCTCGAAGAAGCAATTTAGCATCTACATCGCCATCGGTGAATGTTTAAATCCCTCCAATGCATCTTTGGGGGGAGTGTCGTCCGGAATTTTTGGATTTATGGTCACTCTAAGCGTGGAATCGAGGTAAACCCGGATTAGATCCAAGCCCTGATCGCGATGAGCTTGCCCAGAAATATCCGGGAAGTACAACAGCCTTGACTGGGCGCGTAGTCCGCCCTGAACAATTTGTCCCTCCAAATCTGCGGACAGTGCTTCCTCCCCTTCTTCAGAATCCTAAGGAAAAAGCCAGCCTTTCAATGGAACGAGGAATCTGAAAATGCATTCCAACATCTGAAAGAGTATCTCGGGTCTCCGCCCTTACTTACAGTCCCCACCAACGGTGAAGACCGTTTAACGTATATTTATCCAGCTCAGCCCATCCGCGGGGTGCTGTTCTAATTCGAGAATAAGGTCAGGTCCAAGGCCATATCTATAACGTTAGCAAAGTCTTGATAGTGCAGAGTCAGATATCCAAAGATTGAAAAGCCCGCTATGCCCTAATGTTCGCCTCCAGAAAACCTTCGTCATTACTTCCAAGCCCATCCCTCTCGTAAACTGCGATCACCATTGAAGCTATCTTCAGCGACCAGACCACATCAGGTCGACTCCTTAAATGGTCCCGATCTAAGTGAATTCCACATTGTAAACAAGCCCAGAACGCAATAAAAAATCCCAAGCCCTGGCTGATTTCATTGTCGAATCACCCATGAAGACACTCACAACTGAACTGCCCCTCATGAAGTAGTAATTCCTGAAGAACCAACCCCATAAAAGACCCGCCACTAGAATGTTGTTCGTTTATGGCCTTCTAACCAGCAACGGCTGCGGTGCAGGGCTCGTCGTATGAGCTCCATCAGCGACAGATGGGTACGCCATAAGAAAATGGGTTTAAAGCCACTAACGAATGAAGGCCGAGTATCAATCCCTCCCTCGCCGGACTAGAGTAGCGACAGATTGGGAGCCCAATCTTTAGAAGTCTTTAGTGACTCACAACTGGTGGTAAACCAAGCCAAAGGAGATTACCACCCTACCCTCGCCCAAGGATTCAAGAATGAAGCTTATTTGGGCAGATAAAGGCTGTGTCCCGCCAAAGACAAGGAGTTTTAAGAATCCCCAGATTCCCTAAGAAGATATAAAAGGCAGATGCCTTGAGCTAAGTCTGGCGTCACTTTTTGAAGTTTATTTTCTGACCAGGTGCATACATTAGAATTTCTCAGCTACCCAATCAACTGGGGTCGCCAATCAATTCCTCTAAAACGGAAGAAAATCCACGTGGTGGGACAAATTTATTGCCTATCTCTCCAAAAAGGGATCCTGCCGAAAGATATCTTCAAGCTCTCCGCCTTCCCATACAGATCCGCAAGTTTCTGCAATGTTTTAATGGTGTGCTATAACAGAGGTCCTTTCAGACCACTCTTGAAATGTCTCCTGACCAGAAGAGGCAGAGTACGTTCTACGAGAAATACACGAAGGCACATATGCGGGAAATCACTCCGAGCAAGGTCATTGGCGAAGAAAACTATTCGCCAATGATATTTTTGGCCGACATAGAACTAGATGCTGCAGCGTAAATATAAAGAAGATGCGACAAAAATGCCTAGAGGTTTTGCCCCCCGTCACCGTCTCAACCTCACACCGGATGCTACCGATGTCCAGCCCTGGCCATTCGCCCAGTAGGGGATAGACATTCTGGGTCGCCCTACCACCGCAAGCTCCTTGTGCAAAGAGATTTTTAATCGTCCGCCATAAGATTATTTTAACTAAATGGATAGAAGCTCAACCTCCTCGCCAAGATCTTAAAAAATACCGCGGGAACCTTCGTATGGAAGCACCTTGTTTGAGATTCGAGTCCCAAAGGTTATCATCTCGGACAACGCAAAAGGCAGTTCAACAACGATAGGTGTCAGATTTTCTGCTCGGATCCGCCTCCTCCCATCATTTCTCCTCGTCCTCCGGTCATCCTCAAGCTATTGCAAGTTGAAGTAACCATCGTACCAATCTCAGGAATTTTGAAGGCAAGGTTAGAAAGGTCAAAAAGCTAGTGGGGCGGAAACTTGCCGAGCATACTTTGGGCCTTATCATACTACTAACCGAATTCCTACGGGTGAAACTCATATTCTATGGTCTTGCGGCACTGAATAGTCATACAGTGGACAATAGGCATGCCGAGCTTCAGGATTTTGAATTTCGACAAGAAGCAATGAGGCCGAGCTCAGACTCACTCAGCCTGGAACCTCCTTGGAAAAAAAGGAGAACGCGACCTTACTTCAAATGGCTTACAAATGCCAAGCGCCAGTACTTAATCAAAGGGTCGACACCGTCATTCCTTTCGTGCGACCTAGTCTTGCGGAAATAACTCTATGCGACTAAAGAACCAATTCGGGGAAGCTAGTCCCAACGTGGGAATGTCCTTACAAGTCTCAATCTCCCGACCAGGGACTTACTGTTGAGAAACCTAAACGAAAAGCACTTTTACATCCCTGGAATGCCGAGCATTAAAAAAATATATCATAAATGCGTCACTTTAAAAAATGGAAATTACTGTCGATTCGCTTTGGTTTTATCTCATTTTATACAACTAGATTGCTACCCGCCATGTTACGTCACCATATTTATGATCGCCAATCCGTTACAGGATAACGTCTTTGACGCCTATATCTATGTCGCCACAATTAAGATCGTCGTTTCCATTAAAAAGATAGAGGCGTCTTGTCATCGTTATTTCTGCCCCCAAAATCAAGGAATACGCCATCGTGCCTAACGCTAGCGCCTGATCCGCCTAACAAATGTCGCCAAAATCGAGATTCGCCACTTCCGTTAACAATGGTAATTTTGAATCCCATGAAACTTATCGCCTCACAAGCGTTCACCCTAGAAGGATGAGAATTGAAGTTACTTTACAAAATAAAACAGAACTAAAGAACCTCGGGCCAAAGCAATAACGTCAATGGATGATTTCATTCATAACTAAGAAAACCTGATTACATTTGTTTTGAGCCTCGCTAAGCGATGCCAAAAAAAAAATTATACATCAGGAACAACTCCTGTACAGGATTTTTCTCCTTCTTTCATCGCCTCTTCTTCCTCGGCAAAAACTTGGTCCATTGCCATTCGCCACGTTAACAACACCACGTTGGGGAATTGATGGAGAAGCTGACTCTTGCAGAACTCAAATCCCCACTGAAGTATGTTTTGCAGCAGAATCTGAACCGCCCCGCCCTTGAATTCCCCCGAGGCTTTGAAGTCTCGATGGCTAGCTCCTTGGCCTTCGCCAGTTTATTTGTGAGTTCCCGCCACGGTGGCCTTCAAGATCATCCCCTCAGTGCAGCTTTATCCCCAAGCCTTCCTCTCTAAGGCTCGACCAACCCGTTTCCACCTTAACAGCTCGCGTTTGAGCCTTTAAAAACCAATTCAAGCTCGGTGGAATCTGCGCGAGGCCATATGGAAGTCTATGTCGTGGAGATGCTCTTGGCTACGGAGGCAATAGAAGTAGGGGCGAATACGACCACCTGCCAAAATCACAATCTCAGTATTTGTAAAAGAAACAACGCCAAGATTTTCACAAATTACTTGACCCAAGGCATGAAAGATTGGCGACCAATTCCATTCTCGATAATTGATCAACCTCTTTTCTTGTTGGAAGCCAGAATCACCTCCAGTGAGCAACCTCCGAGCCACAGAAGCATCCGACATCATAGATTCGGATCCTATATCACCACCAGGGGAAGAGGTCCCTGCCTCAACAACACACAAGCAACGCCCCGGGCATTGATCGCCCCTCCGGGTGGATTTTTGAATCTTTTAGGCGGCGGGGGCGGCGCGACTTTCCTTTCCCTTCGAAGAGTCCGGCTCCCTTTTTTGATTACGTGGTCGCCTTCCCCGCGGACGTTTTTTCCCGATAACGACTCCTTTGGTGGGAGGCCTTGGCTGTCTTCGCCTTCCATAGCCTTCCTCGGCCTTGCCTTACCTCTTTGTTTTTTTCACCCAAGGCGGGGCACCAACTCAAGGCCGACATAGCTGCACATGGGATATGGTTTCAGATGAGAAGAAAACAATAATAACTGGTTTCAAGAATATACCATCAGATCGGAGCTCGGGGGGCAGCTCGGAATCCGAAATAGAACATCCTCCGACCTGAATTCGACTGGAGCCGGACTTCCAGATAGGAAATTCGTAAACGAGTCCTTTAACCTTCCCACCTTAACCTTCCCCCCCGAGCCACCTTAGAAGGGTTTTATCGGGATACCTGCAGGTCTTCATCCTAATCGCCCCCGCCCCTCCGATATCCCGTCCAATGACTGCCCATGTATTCACCGAATCTCGCGAGATCGAACTCACCCTCAATCACCCCGAGGTCGTGTTGTCTCCCCACTAGAAGAAACACGCCGTGCAACGACCGCAACATGTTTCTTACATTTTTCGCGAACCAAAAAGAACCTTCGAAACTATCTTCGAAGTAGCCTCCGGGCTTCTATCTTCCCGAATATTCGTCCCGTCCTCTTGGCGTCAACCTCAGAACAGAGCCGCAACTTGTTGCAAGCTCTTTTTCCTTTCTGAAAATCCGCATGTCAGTTGTCGACTATAATGCTCACAACAATCGTAACAAATAAGAACTAACCTGGGCGTTCCCCAGTCTGGGGACTCTGGAGTATATCGCCGGCGCCATGGCCCGGGAGGAACTCCCACAGTCCCCCCCGAGGCAAAAAAGAACCTCGTCTTCCCACTCCCTTTACATTGTGCTCGGAGATCCCGAGCAAGTTTCTTCTTTCTTCTCGGGCCTCTCCTTGACTTAGTACCACCCCCGAATCAGGTAAGGACTGAAGGGAGTATAAGCAAACCCTATTCCGTCACAGGACATGTACCGTTTGCAGTGACTCCAATCACCGCGAACGATGACTGATCGCCATGCGTTGGGAGATAACTGTGGCAGGGCAAATCGTGTAATGGAATCAAAATTTTCCTTATGGTCGGATGTGGGATAAATATTCATCCTATTAATTTCAAGTATCCTCGACCCAGGGAGACAATGGACAATCGCCAGACATCAATCCTATGAAGTCCCTCTCCGTCATAGAATGCCAAACGTTTCTCCGAACCCTCCTGACGCGAGGTAAAACGAATCCAACATTCAGCATGTAAACCTCGCCAAGCTCCCTACTGAGCTCGCCAGAGCCATTTCAGGGTAATTCCCCAGTTGATCTACAACAAAGTGGTCTCCTCCTTGCTCTTGGCGAGGTAGATTACTTGCCTGATCAATCTCCATCAGAATTCCTATTATACATGGAAACTATCCATTGCGAGATCTTCTCCATCACGACACAAAATTACGGGATACCCTCAATTTGGACATCTCACCAATTAAATCTCCTACATCTCCGGGATATCTTCCCATACTTTATCCTTCTGAGGATCCCGCCGTGACCATGAACACGCCCATTATTCCGTCTATAAAAAGGCCGCTCCCCCATCGTTCAAAGGTATGTTCAATTACGCTCAACATACTAATACTCTCCTCTGAGCTATTTTACCTGCTGTTCATCGCATTGATCTGTCGCCACGCCGGAGGGGTTTTGAGCGGCTTCGCCCGGTCGTGTATTTCGTTTCGTCTGTGTAGGGCGCCCTTAAAGTACCCGAGGTCCAGTACCGAGGAGACTGAGCAATATTGACTGTTGGTTGCTCGCCCCAGTTTTTTACCACAACAATAAGTATTTTCAAATCTAAAATTCATATTTAAATAACCTTAAAGAAAAAGATAAAATACAAAGTAAGAAACATTAAAAGAAATGATTTTTTTTTTATTTAGTAGGTTAGGAAAACACGAAGAAAACGGAGGCAAATATGTCGAACAAAAAAAAGATTAGTTACCATATATCGTATGGCAAGAATCAGTTTTGCTTAAATATTCTATTTTTGACACGTATCGCGTGGGCATCCGCCGCTTGTTAATATAATTATAATCCATCTGTCTCAGTTTATTTTTTTATTTTTTTTACTATTTTGAACATCTCAAAAAATCGTTTATATTTTTTAAATATATTATTGTTGATAATTTTAAAATTTTGTATGCAAGAACTAATTAATATATTTTGATTGGTGTAAAAGAATTTTAAAAAATATTTATAATATATTATTTATTTATCTAATTAAATGACACAAATACTAAAAAATAACA
>CM018891.1:3857964-3860464 GCA_009663005.1 Actinidia chinensis
TTTTGTGCAGTTCATGTTCTCTACTATCTTTCGTACACAAGGCCTGTTCTCTTCATTCCATTCACTATAGCTAATTCTAGTTATCAAGGGAAAACCTCTTTGGGCGTGTTTATATTTTTGAAGTTCTGTATACTTCAGCTATTTCAAGAATGTCCCTGCAAAAATATTCGTTCCATCGTCCCATATTTTTTGTCTATCTTTTTCATTTTGAGACGTCCTAAAAAATTATACACTTTGAAAAGTCAAAGTATAAAGTTCGTAACTTTCCAAAACTTATACTTAATAAATAGTTAAAAATGTGTTTTAGAGTAGAAAATAAAAAAGGCAATGTTATAACTTATACCTTTATATTTGAATACCAATACAATAATTGGATATTGTTTAAAAAGTTAAAACTATCAAAGAGGACCAACAATTAGAGACATATGGAATACAAGTTTTTCTCAATTATTGAGATTTTTTTTATACCGTGGCCTGAGACCGTCAAAGCTGACAACCAATTAAGCATGTGGAGAGCTTGTTTTTGCCACCCCGACACGGGGTGGTGACGACATGTGACTTGTTTTTTTCAAATTTTTGCCAACTATACCTCTTCTAATCTCTCTCACCTATTAAATTTTTTTAATACCACTCATTGTGATTTATTAAAAAAAAAATTGATACAATTTTTGAATTTCTTTTTTTACTTTCCACTTTTTGGTTATTATTAAAAAAAATTTTTTGTCTTTTTTTTGTAGAGTACATCACCATTAGAGAAAAAAAATATTGTTCACATAGATCATATTAGTATCACATCAGCCTCACTAGCTTTCAATAAATTATAGTAAAAAATATCTTTTTATTTTACTTGTCCACTTGTTAACAAATAACTACATTGGCATCTCTATTAGAAAAAGACTGAAAAAGTAGATATCAAATGAATAATTTTTATTCCTTTTTTTACTAGAAATAGCAGTAAAGTTAGATTTATGGGCTATTTTGGCCAGCCTGATATTGACAATTTTTAAAAAAATTAATAATTAATGTGGAATTTACTACTATATTGATATGTTAAAAGTTATTATTTTTCTTATGTGTTTTTTATGATAAATCAAAATACTAAAAAATGCATTATTAATTTCCAAGGATAATCTCAAATAACAAATCTAAATTTTTCGATTTAGTATTTTAAAAAAAAATTATGCTAATTAGTTTGGCATTAAATTTTATAAATTGAGAAAAAAAATTTAAAAAAATATTACAAATTTTGATTCATATTTTTTTCTTTTATAAAAAATATAAGGTGGGAGTAAAAGAAATTATAAAATTTTATCATAAAATTTTTTTTATATAAAAATTTGAAAGTGAAAGTAAAAAAAAAATAGAATCAATAGGTATTAAAAGAAAAATAAAATAAAATAAAGGGATTGAATGGCAAAATGGTAACTTGTAGGGGAAATTGAGGCTAAAAGTGGAAAGTAAAAAAAATGGTCACGTCAGAGTTGAGGCCAGGATCAGTTTGGGTCGAATGGTAAGTTCGGCCCATTCGAATTATCTTGGGCCAATCCGAACTAGCCCACAACTTGAAAAAAGCCTGAAACAAACCAATAGAAGTGATAGCTAGGGTCCTAGTGTGGGTTCCACGAGTCTCTCTCTAATCTTATTAATTATTACATTAACACTAAATATAGAAAAATAAAAAACTTGGCTTGATTATATTTCAAAAGGGACTTGACTCAGTTAAAAGTCAGAAAATATTCATCACCTACAACGTTGTAGCGTGAGTTTAAGTCACGAAAAAAACCTTTACAAGAAAAACTAAAAATAATTGAGGGTTTTTAGCCCTAAAAATGACCCCTTTGTTTTCTTTCAATGCTTAATGACAATCTTAAAAAAACAAATTAGTTTATTTATCGTAAAAATAAAATAGTATACTACATGGTTCATTCTTTCTTTTTTCTTTTGGCACCATTAGAGCACTTGGATAATGAGTTTTTATAGGGTTGTAGACGATGGAGTTTTTCTTTTTATAAGGGTTTTTTTTTCTATGCTTAGACATTTAGGGAAAGTGAAGTTTAGACGATTGCTTGATCAGTCTAGTGGTTGGGTCGGCCATGATTCTGCGTCAAACCAATATGTCCATGCTTTTGGAAATACAATTGGACCCAAAGGATATTGGGCCCGAAAACAAGAAAAATTAGGTATGGGCTGGCCTAATCTCTTCTGTGATGGCCCTGTATGGCCCACAACAACAGAACAATCCAAGCAACCAACCAACTCCCTACCCTGAAAAGCCATGACTCCATGAATTCATGAAAGAGGCTTTTCTCCAACCTACTTGCAATAAACTCATGTTATGTGGGTTGTAGTTTTGATAATCTATCAGAGTAGACCTTCAAATCTTTCGAATTTTAATATTTTAGGTATCCGTCGCACAAATGCTCTAAGGAATGTTCTATTTAGCCAATATTATCGAGGTTTGATTGCAATCGTTTAATTTAAAATTTTTTTATCTTGATAA
>CM018891.1:3865464-3867964 GCA_009663005.1 Actinidia chinensis
CGTCTTATTCTTTCTCTTTCGAAGTGTCAAGAGGGAACTCACGCCCTCTGGTGCTTTAATGTTGATGACAAATCGAGTCACGAATGACTCGTCCAATTGGAAAAAAACTCCAAATTGATCTCTGGAGGAAATTTTTTGAACTACTGCAGCCCGAGGTCACCTAAACTCGATGGAAATACATTCACATTAGTTTGTCAAGTAGTTACGAAGAGGCATAAATTATCGAAAATGGCTGATTTTTGACATCATATTCAATTTACCATCTTACATCTTGAATTTTTTGGGGTTGAACTTTTTCGAAACTTCCATTTCCTCAATCTTGAGTGTGAATAGCAAAATTTTTTTCATTTGTGCGGACCTCGGGGTCTTGGCCTCTGATCTCACCGGCAAGATTGATCTCGTATGTCACCCTTCTCCCTAGCTTCGCTTGGCATTCAGAACACGACGAAGGGCCATGTCGAAATTAGCTTGGCTCTGTGATCTTTGCCCAGAGGAGCACACGACCAGTAGCTTTGTTCCCCTCTCGCATAATGTTTTCGGCATGAGAGTATACTCCCACTGGGCTTTTTGACTGCCTCTGTCGCTATTATACCTCCTGGACACCATCGAAACCAATTTTGTTGTGTTTAGAGTTGATTTTTCAAATTTGACACCTATTGTGAGATTATAGAGATGAGAGAATATCGATTGTAGACTAAGATAGTGGCTGATAAAGGGTTCCCAATGGCCTGACGTTGTTCGGCCGAGCTTGCAAGACATCAACAGTGAGAAAAACTTTTAAATTTTTTCAGATTTCTCTCATTAAGAAAAATTAAAAAAATATAAAATTTTAAAATCAATTCATTAAATGCAAAAAAAATCTAAAACCAAAACAACTATTATATTAAAAAAAAAAGAAGCTTGCACGGGTAATTTTTTTTTAAAGATTTCAGCCTAGTTTTTTGTTTGCTTCGTTTGGGCCTTGGGGCAAGTTATTTGTTTATTTGGTGTGTGATGATAGATTTGCCAAAAAACAATCACCTAACTATATTTTATACTCCAAACAACAAATTTGTTTTTTTTGTTCCACGTTAAAAAAAATACCAAAAATAAAACTTAATTATTTTATTTATCCCAAATGGAGCCTAAATAATGCCCCATTTGATTGATAGTGGATGGGCTTTGGGCTATAAATGTTCATGGGTAATTATTCAACAGTATTGCTGACCACCGTCCGTCGATTAATTAAAGAGCTTCAAATAAAAAAAAATTTCAATGTACATTTCATTCTTTTTAGGGTGAAATACACTGATCACCCCTGAAGTTATGTATTAATACACAAAGTATATATGATGTTTGAAAAATAACAGTGACCTCTCCTGAGGTTTGAAACTTGTAACATATTCTTTTCATTTTATACTAACAACCCCTGAGGTTCTGGGTTAATACACAAAGTGCCTTTGACATTAATCGTCTGTTAGTAAGATTGACTACCCATCCATGACGTCAGTTGAATAGTGGTTGTAATACCATGTATGTCCTTTTTTTTGACAAAGTTATTATATACCCTATAAGAATATTGATTGAATGACTAAAAAATAAATCATATTGACCTATTAAACATTTAATTGTATCATTTATACCATTTTCTTTAATAATCTGTTTGAAATAGTGATAAAAATCAATCACGTATTATCCATGTGCTTAAATTAAATACCTTTATATCTAAAATATTATTATTATTGGTAATTCAATTAACATTCTTGTGAAATATATAATAACTTTATCAAACAAAAGGGCATATATAGTATTCCAACTACTATTCAACTAATGTCAGGGGTATTTTGTGTATTAACCTAAAATCTCAGGGATGGTTAGTGTATTTCACTATTCTTTTTAATACATTCTTGGGGTTCACACGTGTGGGCAGGGGTGGGGGACTTTTGACTCACGTGACTGACTTGGGTTTAAAACTTGGGTTTGGGTACGGGCAAAGGACAGAATTCGGTGAGGGGTGTCACGTGAAGAGCTGTGTAAAATTCCACATTCCAGCTGTACCCAAAGATGGGATTGACGCAGACACGCCTCTCTCTCTCTCTCTCTCTCTCTCTCCTCTCCTTGGCTCTTTCTGTTGTTTGTTAGAGTCGTTGTTACTTTCCTTTATTTATGGAGTATCCATTTAAAATTATTATTTTTTTAATTAGTTAAATAATGGAGCGGATTCGATTTAAAGCACTCAAGTACTCAACAACTTTATTACAACCGGGTTGGCTACGTTTTTTTGTCAAAAAATCTTAATTTTTTTAGGGTGAAATACACTAACTACCCTTGAAGTTCTGAGTTAATACACAAATGACATTTTCTGAGGTTTATGACTTGTAACAGATTTTCACTATTTTACACTAACCACCCTTGAGATTCCAGATTAATACACAAAATACCCTTTATGTTAATCGTCCGTTAGCAAGATTGACTGTTCATTCATGAGTCAGCTGAATAGTGGTTAAAATACTATATATGT
>CM018891.1:3952964-3955464 GCA_009663005.1 Actinidia chinensis
CTAACTCCGTTCAAATTTTTCTGGATGGAGTGCGCCCGTGTAAAAGGTTCCTGAAGTGTACAAAATATTATTTTGAACATTTCAGGACTTAATCATGAAACGACGTTGTTTTATAATTAATTAAAACGACGTTGTTTTGGTTCTGAAATATACAAAACGACGTCATTTTATAGACTTTAGAGACACTTCAGAGGATCCGAACTCGAATATTACACATGGGGCGTCATGTCTTCGCCATGTCACCCAAAGCCCAGGATCCAAACCCATCATCCAAAATCTAAAACCTGAAACCCAAAAACCTAATTATTCAAAACCTAATACCAAAAGAAATACGAAAAAAACAAGAACTAATCTCCCTTAACCTTGTCACAACCTGATAAAGAGAGAGATCACTGACCAGATAGAGAGAGAGATTGTTCCTAGTCACAACCTGTCGTCGCCATCAGAGTAACAAGCCACCACCAGAATTGCGAACCACTACCGTTGGAGTCGCGAGCCATCACCGGCAGTTGTGGTTTTGGCTTCGATTCTCTCTCTCTCTCTCTCTCTCTCTCTCTCTGGGTTCTCGATCGAATACGTGAGGGTTGGGCGGCGGGATTCATGAACTACGTAGGATTTTGGTTTTGGTATTTTTTATTGTTGAGGAAGGGTAATATGAGAGGCGCTGCTGATGGGGTGGGTGGGTGGGGGATGGATATGGGTTTGGGAAGGTTAGGGTTAGGGTAAGATGGAGATGGAGATGGGGAAGATTAGTGTTTTTTTTTTGGTTTAATTATCCCAAAAAAAAAAGTTTGGTTTTGTGGAATGGAAATGGACTTTTGGGAAGGGGTATGGGTCAGGGTTGCCACGTTAGGGCCGTGTGGCGCCATGTTTCACTTTCCGTCAACAAATTACACAATGTTAGAGAATTGGACTAAATTGAAAAATACTAATAAGTTAAGGTCTAGTGTAATAAAATTATTAGTTTAAACTTTAAGGGTTAAAGTGGAAATAAATCAATACTTTAAGGGCAGAGTGTCATTTACTCTATTAAAAAATACTTCGTATTAGTTCGTAATATTTCTATAGGGTTAACTTCACTTTGCATCCCTACACTTTGGTTAGATTGTCACTTTGAATCTTTCACTTTCAATTTTAGCAGTTCAACCTTCACACTTTCAGTCAACTGTCAATATCCTTTCGTTCAATTCCGTTTGAATAGAGGACGATTTTTTTTCCCTTGCACTTTCAATGGCAAAAAGGAGAATTTATCTCCCATGCATTTTCATATTGCTTTATATAAAAGAGAGTGTGTATATGCTAAAAAAAGGTAAAACATAAGTAAAGGAAGAGATAAAGATGAAAAATATGCATCGATATTCAAAATTATTTCAATTTCAATAAAACAAAATTGTCCAATGATAAAGTATTAAAACAAAAAAAAATCAATTTCAACAAATCTGTCCATCACCACCGCTGGATATGTAATTTTTACTGAACTTGTCAAATAATAAAATATCAAAATACAATAGATAAATTTTATTGAATATTAAATATTTTAAAATTTTTATTCATACTGCCTCTATTATCGCCGGTGTCACCGCTGCCGTCGCCAATGCCATCCTCTTCATGTAATAAACAAATTTAACAACGTGACAATGTTCATTTTATTCAAACCGTAGAAATTCATCATAGCGAAATTTTATGTTTTCATATTATTCAAATAGTAAAGTTTTTAATGTTTATTTTCTATTTACATAATCTCAAAATGTAAACGTCATTATTTATTTTAAAATATTTAGACAAAAAACATCACTACTCTTTTTCAAAACGAGTTTTGGTATTAGATTTATGTGACGTAGCCCCATTTGTTTTAAAAGTTAGTGACCAATCAACATAAATAACATTGAGTAATTTTTTTATGGCAATAACACTGAGTAATTTAAAGTTTGATAAACTATATTTATGATTCACCACTTGCACCCATGCACTTTCAATGAATTCTCACTTTACACTCTTCAATAGATCATATGAGGTTAAAATTATGTTAATGCACTCAAAAATAGTCATGTGCAAAGTTTTTCTTAGTTCTTATGACGCCACATCGACAATTTATTTCGAGTGTAAAGTTTAAATTGCCAAAATTAAAAGTGAAAGGTACAAAATGAAATTAACTCATTTCTATAATATTCTATAAAATATTGCATAATATATATTATGTTCTCTCCCACCTGCATATATAGAAAACCTCAATGTATATGCAAATTATTGAAAAGATGTGTGAAGAATAAATTTCACTTCAGATAAATTAAAAAAAGAGTTGTCTTAATATATAATGGATTCACTACTTATAGACTTAAATTTTCATATTGATATGAGCTCCAAACAATATAAATTGAGCCAAGATGATGTAGATATAGAACTCTGCGATTTCTCCCAAACGAATTGGGCTTTACGTGTGCGTACAGGTGGACCTTTGAAGCAGATTCGTTCTCCCAACAAGGGAATTATTGATTTTCAG
>CM018891.1:4357481-4359981 GCA_009663005.1 Actinidia chinensis
TATGGTTATCATCCTAATCATGGGATGGTTAATAAGTCAGTACTTTCAACGATATTCCTCTACATTTATAAGTTGAAGGACCACACACACTCTCTCTCCATATGGTCTCTTCTTAGTTCTTTGTATCATATAACACACAAAGTTGAGAGTGTACACACTCTGAGTATAGTGAGAAAGCCCTTTTTGTTTTTGTTGTGTTTTTTTTTAAAGAGATCCAAACACTGATGATTCGCTGTTCTAATCAGTGTGGTGCTACCACTGATTAGAGATTGTTGTTTTATATTAGGAGATGACGTCCACTAACTCAACGCACTGGTGAAGGGCAAATCTGCCTTAAAGAAATTGTGTGAAACAAAAGACTCAACAAGTTTTGGTATTTCGATTTATAGATTCCATTTCTTTTAGTTTTTGTAATTGTATTTCTGTTTAAATTTATGTAATCTGTTCATTTTCATTTTAATATAATTTTTTAATTTTAATTTTGTATTGCTTTTCATATAACAGAAAAGTATAAATTAAATGATTAATTACATGTTGCCCCCTTCTATTGTTAGAAATTTTCAAATACGCCTAAGGCTTCGATTGGAGTGTTGTGTTGGTAGTGTGGTTGGTGTGGTTGGATGGAGGTTGTTCAAGGCAGAGGAGCAATGGTAGTGGAGGTGGGTGGGATGGTGGTAGAGGGTGATGATAGAGGAATTTGTGTGAGGGATGGGCAATGGTAGTTGGGTAGAGGTTGGAGGGTTATGGATTCATGTTTGTGGCAATATTGAGGGCAAGGTAGGGAGTGTGCAATCGAGGTGTGACGGTTTTGGCAGAAGAAAAGCCTTAAAATGAAAAAGATAAAGATGGGATTGGGTTGATGGGTGGGTGTGTTCCAGAGTCTTGGTTTAGAGTCTTTAGACAGGGTTAGGTTTATTGGTAGAGTTAAGAATAACGGTTGTCAATGGGCCGGGCTTATGTGTTTTGACTGGTCAACGAGTAGGTTGGGCTTGGGCAAAAAAGATGAGACCCAAGCCCTGTCATGGGCGTCCTTTAAATAATTTTTTATAATATATTTTTCGAAATTAAACGACTAAAATATCAAAAAAAAAAAAAATAATGCGTAATTATATGAAATCATCCATAAATATTGATTCTTTACATATAAAATATTATAAACAATTGAAGTTAGGGAGAGGGACTGCATCATTACAGTATAAATATATCCCAATTAGGTTGACACATATAATCTGTCAATCATGTGCACAACTCTAAAAAAAATTATTAATTTCATGAGATAACAAAAAATAATACATGAAATAAAAAAAATTATTTATCATAAAAAAATGATAAAAAGCAAGTACGAACTTCACACCGGGTTTTGGGATGGATCTCGATCTTGGCCTTCAAGGTAGGTCACGGGCCGGACCTCTGGGCCGAGTCACGGGTTTTAAAATTGAGCTCAGGCTCAACTCATATTATTCTGGGCTTGGATTGGGCTTGGACCCTCCGAACTATGGGCCGTGAATTTTTTGATAACCTTAGTTAAGGATGCTAAAATAACTAGAATTGGCGAGGTAGACCATTCCACGGATGACAAGCATATTAGTATCCCATCTTAATAACTAATGGGACTTAACCCTTGACCTCATTAATGTTCTTGCCTCTCTCTCTCTCTCTCTCTCAATATTTTACAGTAGTTTCCACTTTCCATCCAAAACTCTCTCTTTTCTATTGGTCTCATTCAAGCAAAAACTTTTAGTTTTTTTATATAATTCTTAATTTTAAGTAAAAAAATAATGTAAACCCACTAAATAAAGTCTGAATTCAATTTTTTTTTTTAAATAATGTGAGTTTACATGATAGTAAAAAAAAATTTACTATCATGTAAACTCACATAATTGGAAACAAGGATTTGGCAAGAAAAAAAAATGAAGAAATTAGAGAATTTAACCGTTCGAGACCATTAATTCCTCTATATTTTCTCTTTCATTTTTCTTTTTTCTCACTAAATTCTTAATCCAAACACAATCTTTAAGTGTTGAAGTACATTTGCTTGCTCTTTCGTTAGCCCTCATTTTTCTCTAAATATTCCGGCATGAAGACATTTAAATTTACCTTCCTTCTTTCGATTATTCTCTAAATGGTGATCGGTTACTCTTTTGACAAAACAAAGACAACGTTTTTTTTCAAAGAACGTCTATGATATTAATTACACAAGCCTTCCCCGTGACCGGTAGAGATCAATGGCATGTCCTTCTGTGGAACTGGTTTCATTCCAAAAGCTGTTATAAGATCAGCCTACCCATAACTTTGTGTCATGTGGTTCCACATCTCATCTCAAGAGTTAAAAGTTTGAACTTAACATTATTGGGAAAAAACAAATATATTATTATTTCCAAAAAAATATATTATTTAAATATAAAACCTTGTTTGTTGTGAGATTTAATTGACTTGTTGTAAGAGTGAATTAGGAAAGAATAGAGTTGAAGTTGCAATAGCATTTCAATGTTAGTTATGA
>CM018891.1:4392481-4397481 GCA_009663005.1 Actinidia chinensis
TCTGATCCTGTTTATGGATGAACGGACTGAAATCATTTTGTTGTTACGCAATTTTGAAATATTTGCATTGCTGCGATTAGCGGTTTCCGTTTTAACCGTTGCGGTCTTTGGTTTCTCTCCTAGGCTTGCCAATTGGCCATCTTTGCACAGCAAGTTTCTTGCAGAGGATACTAGTCACTTTAAAGACGAAATAACTAAAAACATTTTAACGGTGAGTACAGTTTTGATCGTTCTTAGAATATATAGGGTCAAATGTTTTTTTTTTCAGTTTGGGTTACTTTGAAAAAGTTACTTATTTTCATGTGAATGGAAAAGAGAAATGTTTTTACATTTCAAAAAGTAAAATGTCATGATCGACACCATTACATCAATACGGCTAATTTTAAATGGATAGCGATGGGTGGTTATGGGTTCAAATCAATTGGTGTTAAGAAAAGGTTGTATAACCATTCGATTTGAAATGGATGGGTGTTATCATTAAATCAAGAACCATGAATAAGGGTGAACGTGAAATGGATGGGTTTCATTTAAATCAAGACCATTGAATAAGGCGTGAGCAACGCCTTTAGTTTTTGTTGCGAGGGTCCCAGCCCATATGAGGACAATGTGAATAGCCCAAGCCCCTGAAGCCAAGCACAAGGCAAACCCAAGCCTTTGGCCCAAATCCTCTCTTTAGATGCAGCCTCCCTTCATGATTCAATCAGAGGAATTGTTCTTCTGAATGAGGCAGGAGAAGAAAGACAGAGAGAGAACTGTCAACAACGAGCGGATGGCAGAAGAAGTCTAAAATGGAGGCATGTTGAGCTCAGGCCGTGAGCTCATCGTCTCTTTTGGTGCGCCTATAAAAGATGAGGTGCCAGAGAGAGAGCAGTGGGTGCAGAGCAATGTACCTTGGGGATTACGGGTGCACACCGCTTGTTGCTGTATGCAAGAGAGGGCGGCTGGGGGAGAGGTTGAGTTTGGGGGGGGAGTGCTAGTGTTGCTGGTGAGAGCACCGAGAGGCACCGAGAAGCACTGAAGGCGAGTGGGCTTAGAATGGTAGCTGTGAGATCTGAGAGAGACAGTGAGATGGTGAGATGAGAGAGATGAGTAGAGAGGGCTTGAGAGGTGAGTGGAGATGAGTCATCCCATGGTACTCATTGTTAATTCATTTATGTGATAGTGAATTTATTTGTTCTCTCCGTGGATGTAGGCATGTTGCGAAACCACTAAATCTTTGGTCTAGTGGTGTGTGGGTTGCTGTTGGTGGAGATAGTGACTGGTTAACTCGTTTTGGGCACAACCAGTTTTCGATCAAACGGTGTGTGACTCTGGCTTTAATCGAGTTGTTGACAATTTGGGTGTTTCCGATCGCCATGAGTGTTGATTCATGGGGTTTAAATGAAGGAGTGCGACTCTTGGCACGAATGGTCCCAAACCGGTAGTCCGGTGGTGGGATTGGGCTTGTGAAACGAAATTCGTTTCGATGAAATATGTATTTAAATTTATGCTTCCATTTTAAACCGAATAATGGGTTTATGGAAAGAAGGTCAAACCGAGACTTTGGAGGCCATGGATCTCACAAGAAGTTTCTAACAAATCCAGGGACCTGGTTTCTAAAATTTCACTGCTGTTCTTTGCTTTACAAACTAATGTCAAAATTCCTCCTCCCCTTGTTTTCGTCTGGTTTTCTCACAGAATTTGCTGATATCACTCAGCATTTACCCCCACCCCACCCCCGGAAAGCCCTATTCTAACCTACCCACCCACTATAAAAACCATCCCTTCCTTTTTCCCTCCCCAAAACAACACCCAACCTGGAGAACCAGTGCTCCCCCCTCCAACAACAGCTCTGCACTTCTGCACTGAGGTATATTTTTACACCCAACCCAATATTTTTTTTTACACGGAAGGTATTATTCACACCATACTAGGGACCATGGTTTGTTATTTAATAGAAGTAATGGTGCATATTACTTGTTTGTAAAAATGTCTAAATGAAAAGGAAGAAAAAACATTGAATTTTTGCAGGTGACGGAATTGGAGAAAAATAAAGGGAAGTTGTATTATTCTTGCCCGGATTGCAATATCTGGGAATGTTGTAGAGGACCTAACTCAAATAGATGGGGGCCATGAAGCTGCTATGATCCACGAAAATGTTGAAGTTGAACGTGTCAAGTCTACACACAAGGGTCCAAATTCTCGAGGCAAACATGGGACAGTAAAACCATATGCTGCGATGCACTGATTCCTGGCCTTTTGTGAACATTTCTTTAATTTACTTGAATTAATTGTTGGTAGATAATAATTAGGAGTCCTGCCCAAAAGTGAACCTTGGGGAGCAACCCGTCAATTGAATTTTCTTTAGTGGATTTTTTAATAAATTTAATTTTTATATATATATTTTTAAATTATTCCCGTCAAAAAAAATCAAAAATATATATAATTTTGGTTAAACAGTTAAAAAGTTTATTCAATATGAAAAAAATTAAAGAACAAAATAGCTTAAAAATTCTAAAAAAATAGACCAAATTGCAACTTTTATAAGAGCAACTCTAACGGTGAATTCTTTAGTGTTTTTTTTTTTATATTTTTTATATTCTTTTTGTTAAAAAAAATCAAAAAAATATAAATTTTGTTCAAACGGTAAAAAAAAATCATTAAATATAAAAAACTAAAAAAATCAAATCAACTAAAAAATTTATATATATCTATATACTAATAAATGTGAGTGAATAGTAGCAAGTGACCACCAAACTTTTCTTTTCAATTTTTCGGATTCGGGGGGTGCTGCCGAGGAGGGCTGCCTGCAGGGGCAGTTACCCAAAAACGCCGTCGTTTTGGGTAAAAAAAAATTGGCCCAAAAAAAAAAACGTAGTTGGTTGCAATACATTTTTGGATATAAAACGGACGTCGTTTTGGACCAAAAGGGCGAAAAGGCGTCGTTTTTGCTCCCTGCACGCTCCCTGCAGGAGCCTCCCGCAGGCACCCCGAATCCAATTTTCCTCCTCCATTTTTTTTTGTAAATTACAGTTTCGTCTTAGATTTTTTATAATTACAGTTGATCCTTATAATTTCCTGTTTAGTACAGATTGGTCCCTGGAGTATTAATAAATTACTAGATTGGTCTCTAGGAGTTGACCGTGGAAATTATATTTAGACTCTTAAGTGTCAGTTATTGTAATGTGGTCCTATACTTTATTATTTGTTCATTGATCTCAGACCTTTCTGATTTTTTGACAGTTTGGTCGTGAACATTCCCTATAATTTTTGAAATTCTAGTTTGGTCCCATAGAGTTTATGTATCACATAATTTCTTTTTCGATTTACCTAGCCATAATTTTTTCATTTGGTTTGTTTCGATTTTTCCGCCTACATATGAGCCCCTAACAGTTTTTTCTATTTCTTTTTTGGGAACCATTTTTTGTTACCACCAATTTTTTTATGTCGATTTTGCCCCTATCCATTTTTTAGTCATTTTATTTTTGTCAATTTTGCCCCTACCAATTGTTTTTGGCGATTGGCACCTTTTTTTTGAGTAAACAGTAACTCAGACCCCCATTTTTTCCCGATGTTGGCCCCTAACCCATTTTCTTTTCTAATTATTGCAGATTTTTTCCCTACTTAATTTTTTTTTTGTTGATGTGGCCCTCCACGTTTTTTTTTTTCGTTTTGCCCTAATATGTTCTTAATTTTTTTTTTAGAATATTTTTTTACCACCATTTTTTGTCGATTTTGCCCTAACATTTTATTTTTTTTCCAAATTTGTCACTTTTTATTTGAGTGAACAGAACCTCAGACCGCCTATTTTTTACCATTGAGCCTTACTCATTTTTTAATTTATTTTGTCAATTGTGCCCCTACCCATTTTTTTTATTTTTTTATGCTCATTTTGCCCATTGTTGAACGTTGGACGATTTTAATTACAACTATTTTTTTTTCGATTTTGCTGTAAATTATTTGTATATTTTTTTATAGAAATGTTATTTCTATTTATTTCTTAAAATGCATGTTTATAGAAATGTGACTGAATAAAAACTTGCCCGTAGCACGAGCGCTCCCTACTAGTATATATATAAACTTGGTCAAACTGCACTTTTTAATATAAGAGTAACTCCAACAGTAACTCTTATTTTTTTTATCAAATCTTAATAAAAGGTGAATACTTTATTTTTGGGATACAATTTTCTCGAACAATACTCTCTATTATTTTTATTAATTTTTATTTTAGTTAGATATTGTTGTTATATTGGGCCCCACGTGGAGGAAATAAACAAAGGTGTGAGAGAGTAATTTGTGGAGTGCATTTTTTTAACAAATAATGGAAATAATGAGTTCGGATCATCTGAAGTGCAAGTTTATGGAGTGTATCCAACGATATCGTTTTGTATATTTCAGGACTCAAACGATATCATTTTAATTAATCATAAAACGACATTGTTTCATGTTTAGGACCAAAATGACGTTGTTTTGTTTGTGAATTGTTCAAAACGACGTTGTATTATACACGCCCAAAACACTCCATGATACATCCACTTCAGAAGGGCCGAATCCGAAAATAACAGAGATGGGCCCCATGCAGCGGTTGGTAGTGCCCACTTATTAATAAGGGTGTCCATGGTCCGGATTGATCCGGTTTCATAAGAATCCAGTAACCAATCCATTTTTAACGGTTCTGAAAAAATGAGAACAAGAACCTAACCATTATAAGTATAGAATCAAACTAATAACCAATACAAATACACTTTTAGTCGAGTTTCCAATTTGGTTCCGATTCAATTCAATTAAACATTCTAAATATTTTTATTAAATATAAAATTGCAACTATTTAATATGTCTTGGTCAGAGAAATAAACTCATAATTTCATTAATACTTGAAGTCATGAACCAAAATTAGTACAAAAATGTTGTAGATTGAACTTGATTGTTAAGTGATATTATATCAACCAACTCTAATATAGTTAATTAACAACTCATAAAAGTTTAGAATCATAATGGATAACAAAAAAAGAATAAACAAA
>CM018891.1:4514981-4517481 GCA_009663005.1 Actinidia chinensis
ACAGTGGTCAGTACGTCCGAGCACGCGTCGAGCTGCAGTTTGTCCAGTGTATGACAATTGGCGCGCCAAGGTACATGGCAAACTATGCCATATGAATTTAGCATTTATTTCTCTAAAAGTTACTCGAATTCTAACCTAAGCAATACATACTCTCTCTCCCTCTCTACATACTTTTTCCGGTCATCTAACTTGAATGTTAGAGAGCCATTTTTCAGTGACAGCTCTGCCGACCGATCTCAATACATACTCTCTCTCCCTCTCTACATACTTTTTCTGGTCATCTAACTTGAATGTTAGAGAGCCGTTTTCCAGTGACAGCTCTGCCGACCGATCTCACTGTTTCTGTGTCGCAGCTAGGTTTTTGCCGACTGGTGATTGACTATAGCCACTTACACCACCGCAGAACCACTGCATATATCTATTATCAATTACCTTTCTCTCATCTTCTAAACTCACACCCCACAAGTTATATTTACAAATTTTCAATTGACAATTTCGTCCGATAAGTCATCATCAATATAAATATAAATTTTAGTTCATAATTTTTTTCAAAATCAATTTTCGTCCCATACAGAATGATAACATTTTTAACATGCTATTGCTTTTCGCATGAGTCATGTAAAATTCCTAGTTTTCCTGTAGTTGGATCCTTCAGAATTATAAGCTAGAATGTAATTCTAACTCAGCAGCTATTGAGTTAGATTTTGAGAAGAGTTGTTCTTGGGAAAATTATAAGCTGTGTTCGGTGGAGAGTTATTGTCCATAGTCGGGGGGCCTGAGAGATGGTGAGTAGGTTCCTGACAACTTTTTTAAAAAAAATAAAAAAATATTGCATCATATTTTTTGAATTCTAGATAAAAAAATCTCTTTCTATGATATATTATTGTTGTGACAAATATTGTTATTGAAAATAAATTTAAAAATAGTACAAACCAAAAAATTTATCAACAATTTGTATTGATAAAGTTGTTACAGATAAATGTGGTCAACTAAGCTATCCCAATTGATTAATTGGATATATTCTCACGCCAATTCTTTTTTTTTTTTTTAATATATGTACTTAAAATGTGTTTTAGTTTGATTCCTTAATTAATATTACCTATGACCACGTTTTTGGTGAACATACATATTTTTGTTTAATTAGGTTACCGGCATATGTAGAGACAGGTACAGAATTTTAAGATTGAAAAAGCCGAATGTACATATAAAATACATGATTCGTAACTTAAACGTGAAATAAAAATACTAATTTCAATTTTGAGATGACGAAACTATATAATTTAAAAATATTAATAGTTAATACTACTATAATTGTGAATTTTTAGAAACTTAAGGTGACGATTATCCTAAGCCGGTTCCATTTGGATCCATCCCCACCCATATGTCACGTTAAAATTTTAATATATTTAATTGTTATAGTTACAGCAGATTATGGAATTTTATTCTACAAATTGTTCTCTAGAAATTCAAAATTTTAAAATGAGCAATTGTAAATTTTTTAAATGAAGGTGGAACATGGTTTCAAACCGAAGCAGTTTGACTTTACTCAAAGGGTGGGTTGTTTTTTTATTTTTAGTCTTGAAGGATGATTTTTCCGGGACTTCCGGTGACTTTTACGGCCAACGGCAGCGATTTTGGACAAACTTTTGGCAACTTTTTAGATAAATTTTTCAGCAAACTTTTTCAGAGATAAATTTCACAAGTAAATTTATTTAGAAAAAGTTTGCCGAAAAGTTAAACAGTAAACTTATATTGTTTGTTCAAGAGATAAATTTCACAAGTTTTCACTATAAAAACCCTAGTTTTATGGACCGGATCCTTTTACCCAAAAGAGTAGTGTCTAATTGTTAGAAAAAGTCATCCCAATAGACTTTAGAACAAAAACTCTTAAATTTTAATACAACTCTCAAGCTTAAAAATATAAAATTCTAATCAAATAGTAAAAAAGAAGATGAACAATCTCGCTAGGCCAAGCTAAGCCTTATTAAGCATATTTCTTGTTTAAGAGGCTCGGTTGACCTTAGCATTTTTTAATTGAGATTTTTTAGCTTTCGATTTTTTTTTGTCTTTCATAAATCTTTTTAACAATTTGATCATAATGTAATTTTTTTATTTGATTTAAAAAAAAATTACTAAAAATAAAAAAAATATTTTTACTCGATAATTAGCTAATTTTTTTCTAAATTTGTTAAATGTTCATCTCGTAAAAAAGATGAAATATTTTTTATATTTTCAGATTTCTCTAGTTAAGAGAACCGAAAAAGTATAAAATTTTAAACAAAAGATAAAAAAGTTAATAAAGTACAAAATTCTTAAAAATCAAAAGAGAAATCTTACGGTCTTCAAATTTTGATCAGGAAAATATCAAATTCAAAATAAATAGTTAAGATTCACTTGTTTATATAACCCCACACCTTCAAATGAGTCTGAATCATTCTTTTTGAATTCAAATATTTTTTTATAATTCAAATTTGAGAACAATATATCACTGCAAAAAAGC
>CM018891.1:4559981-4562481 GCA_009663005.1 Actinidia chinensis
CGAGTTTAGTGCCTTAGTGTACCGGATAAGATGCTTGATTAAGCCGAAATTAAATTCCTAGATGGCAAATGGTATGGATGGAATGTCACACAACAAAAACAAACAAGCCCACGGTGAACTTTCGGGAAGTTGACATAAAATCCTAGATGGCAAACGGTATAAGGGAATATCATAACCGACGGTGAAAGTCCGGAAAGTGACAATATAAAGTCCTAAGATGGGATAATGATTAAACGGAAGAATGTCAGAGCCATAGCCCACGGAAAAGCCTCGAGAAGTTGACGGATGTTATCTCCCGTGCTTAGTGCATAATGAGGATTGGTTAGGTATTAGCCCAGACGTGTCATTCAAAAGAATATGATTATTCTTTTTGTGAAAAGCAGGAATATGGTAAATATGGATGATTTGTAAATCCGGATTTGGAAAGTATAATTTGGTGTGAACGACAACACAAGTATTTTTGCACCAATGTTTGCAATCATATAACTATGTATCATGATTTTGGCTTGAGATTTTAAGTCCATGTTTAAATTTTTTCAAGATACTCACCTTTACTATAAAATGAATTATTCAGTAGCCGAGTGTTATCCTGAACAACCGCGTGAGGCACGTGGGTAATCTGTCGTGTTTTTGGTTTTTGGATAACTGTGGGTGGATATTTTGTGAATTGTAATTATTTTTTTGGCCCGGTGTGGTTATTGTCCATGGGATATCACTTGTTTTGTATTTGATAGCTCATGGAGAGCATGATCCCACGTAAGGGATTAGTTGTCATACTCTGATGTAATGATTGTATATTGTAATGTTATTTTATTTTTCCGCATTTGAATTGTTTGCTTACGTGATCGGGTCTTGGTTTAACCGGGACATAACATAATCCCTGTAGTTTGACTAAAATTTTACTTTAGTCCTTAAGATTTTAATTTAAATAATTAAATTCTTTTAATTTTAATTTAATTACAATGTAGTCTTTGTGTCAATATTAGTTAAGAGTTTGGACAAAAAGTAAGCGCATACAACTCACATTGCCCTTACATGGTAATTTTATCTGCATGATTCTTATAATTTGACCAAAGTTTTACTTCCGTCCATAAAAATAGCTAGGTGAGTTTTCAAGTGCTTACTTTTTATCTAAATCATCAACGGGTATTGACTTGACTACATTAGAACCAGATGGAGACTACAGGCTCGTTTGGTATACTTAAAAGTCAACGTTTTTTTAAGTTTGTTACTAAAAAGATCAAGATTTTTTAGCTTTTTTACTTTTGTGACTTTACTTTATCTAAAACTAAGCAAAAAAATAAAAATAAAAAAGTAAAAAAATCAACTTTAATTAATTTTTTTACTTATTTTAAGTAAAAAAGTCAAAATTTTTTTAAAAAAACTGATATCAAACGGAGCCTACGTCATCATAACTGTTCAAATTGGAACTATATGAAATTTACCCTTCTCTTTTCTTGGACCATGTACTTCATCATTTGGCTGATGATTGACACTTGTCCATATTCCTCGTAGTTGGAGGCATGGAAAAGCATATTATATTTGGCCACAGTATATGTACGAATCCGAATATATTGTCCACCAAATGTTTTTCAGTGGGGTTGGGACCATTTGTGATAACGAGGCCAAACACTTTTTCCCAACCGACAGTCAGACATACCCGTTGATACTAATATTTTTTGTTCAATTATAGTAGATTTTGGTTAATTTAGTACTAAAAAGCGCTAACATTGCTCACTAGGTGGTAATTTATAGTAGGGGAACCAAAGTACACAAACTCGTTAAAAGATTTTTGAGATCGGTTAGTTAGATAAATTAAATTCGAATATATTTTTAAACTTTATTAAATTTTTAAATTAAACTCAAACAATCTATTATTCAGTTCATTCGGTTCTTTTAACAGCCCTAAGAACATCACCAACAGGCTCCCAAAGAGCTATTTTAGGCAAAGTAAGGTGTGCAAAAAGAAAACAGTCATTCTAGCTATATTCTTATTTGGCTCCTTATTCCCACTTATGCTATGACGTGGGATGCACTATTCACTAATTGCATATTTTTTGTGTATTTAAAAGAGAGGAAAGAGAAAGTATTGTTAGAAGAAATTATAGAGAGCTAGAGAGAATTTTTGTATATTGTATTTGAGTAAATTAAGAATACATATAAGTCATTTTTATATAGAGAAAAACCTAAAAGAAATAGTTTGTATCGGAACAATTAATAAAGTAAATAACGCAGGTATCAAATCAGAAAATATCCAGAATATATTCTGAATATATATAAAATATATTCTAAGGATATTCTAACATGTATGATGTTTTATTTGTGTTTTTTTTTTAGACTGTTGGAGAAGGTGAAAAAAATGTTAGACAAAGTAGGATTTGGCTAAAATAAGAAGGCAAAATGAAAGATGCTACCAGTAATGCTCTAAATGAGTAAAAAGTGTAATGAATGATGTGGTAGAATATGAGTGTAGATACTCCATTTTAGTCGGTCATAATAT
>CM018891.1:4599981-4602481 GCA_009663005.1 Actinidia chinensis
CAACCATCTCACGAACCCAATCGATAAAGGCGGCCATCAAAAGTAGGAGCCTCATCGGGATATTGCATTGGAACTCAAAAATCTCAAGAAAACTAAATATTTTGAGACTGAACCAATATTTTTAACAATTTTAGGAACTGATCTGTATTTTCAGAAACTTTGTGACTGTCTGAAATTGAAGAAATAATTCAATGATTTGAAATTTTAAAACTTTATTCCCCCCAACATGATTGAATTTACTGAAATAATTACAACTGATCTGTAATTTCTAAAATTATGGGGATCAAATTGTATTTTTAGAAACCTTAGATGCCAAACTGTAATTTTCTGAAAGTTCAGGGACCAAACTATAATTTTTCAAAGATCAGGGACCAAACTATAATTTTTAAATTCAAGGACCAAACTATATTTTCATAAAACTACAGGGAGTGAAAGTGTGATTTACCAGACAATCTTGCTGACGTGGCACTCACATAAACGATGACTCAAGCGATGACGTAGGCGATGACGCGATACTGGCGTGGGCACGTGAGGCGCGTGATCCCACTCATCGTCTTCAACAATTGGCGGCTTAGGGAACGTGACAGCATGTAAATCTCACGCGCCTATAGAGGGGCGACGCGTGAGCTCGCGTGAGACTAATTTCTGGCGTCTGTGTTGGGTTCTGAGGATTCGTCTCGTTCATACGAACGTAATGGTGCTACTAAAAGTCGATTTGGATCATTTTTAATAGATTTAAAATTCGACCGTGGCTGTGGAGGTCTGATTTGACCAAATCAAAATTTGATTAAGTCAAATCGTGGTTGTCCGGAGTTGGTCCCGTGTTCGCTCAGATGTTTGTGTTGCTAGGATAGTGTTTAGATAGTGAGATTAGGGGCCATTAGGTTAACATCGAAACAACGGAAAGGAGTAATGGATCGAGTTGGCTCTGATACCAATTTGAGGCGGACAATAATAAAATGAATGCTCTACACTTAGAGTACGATCAATCAATATCAAAAAATAGCTAATCGTAACAAGAATGTAGAAGGAGAGAAGGAAGTTTAGCTTCCGCCAGAATCAAAGAAGAATGGGAGGGGGAAGTTTGGCTTCCGTCAGAATCAAAAGTTGAAAGAAAAGAAAACACAATGATTTCTCTTTATTCATAATCATAATATTTTTACAAATTGTAACCAAAGTCTTTTTAAATAGAGAAAAATAACCTAACCCTAAAATACTAAGCCCTAAAATTACTACGAAATAGGCAAATATCCTAGAAACTAATAAACCCTAATGAACTTAAAATAAAAAGAAACTCATTATAAATTTAAACATCATAATTAAAAATAATAGATGCAATTTTGTTCCGCATCACATTTATTTCCACATCTCTCTCTCCTTGTGTATATGACGCAAGACAACAATAAAATTAGTGCCCTACGATTAATCGATATCAACAAAATAGGATAAACGTAACAAGAAGGGAGAATGAGTGGGGGAAGTTCGGCTTCCGCCAGAATCACAGAAGAAAGGGAGGGAAAAGTTTGGCTTCCGCCAGATTCAAAGGTTGGAAGAAAAGAAAAACCATTGTTTTCTCTTATTCATACTCATAATTACCTAACAATTGAAACCAGGTCTCTTTAAATAGAGAAAATAACATAACCCTAACGAATAAACAAGCCAATGGCTACTACTAATCAGGCCCAATGGCCAATATTCTAACACAAGCTAAAACCCTATTAGAAATTAAATAACTAATTATAAATTATAAACACAATTTAATAATAAACAAATACAATTTTGCTCCGCATCATTCTCCTCCACTGAGAAGAACTCGACCTCGAGTTTAATTGGAGAACTAAATTCTTCCAATGCAAAGAATCAAGTTTGGGAGTAATCAACACTCTGCATGGCTCTCAAGTTTTAATTCTCCGAGCACGACTCCAAATAACGCCCATCTCAAATTGTTGACGAGATCCACAAAATATGGAGTCAAGATGCAAAGAAAGTTGTCAACACCCACAACTCGATTCTTTTTTTCACTTTTGGTACCCTTACAACGCATTTTTGAACGTTCTTTAACTCTTTCCAACCACTCTTCGTCTCAAGATGTATTGAAAAATAATATCACCTTGTGAACGACGCCATGAGTCTGGAATGATGATTGCAAAAGCCTTGGGTTTCTCCTGTTTGAAAAACCGGGGCCACACCCTCTTCATCCATTTAATATCTCGCATCTTTGTATGTACTGTCAACCCCCATAATAGTCTTATTGTCAGGCTTCTTCCTTCCTTCAAATTAACAACCCAAAGGAATAACTTTAGTCACCGTTTTTCCTTCTGCGAAATCAAGACCAATACCTTTGCACAGTGAATGTACTGTCTTTCAATATGATCCAACACATGATTCAGGCGATTTATCCTGGTCTTGTTAAGGTCTCTAAGCTCACTATGCAACTGTCCAAGTTTTCTATAGACAAATCAGATTCATCCACAAACTGAACTCGAAGGAGTGTCATCAA
>CM018891.1:4724981-4734981 GCA_009663005.1 Actinidia chinensis
TATGGGTAAATGACATTGACGCCCTCTCTATTCCTTTGAAATCTCATTAATGTACCCTCTATTCTCTAAAATCACACTAACATCCCCTGTCAGTTAACTTTGTTTAATCATTGTACTTTCTTACCCTTCCTTTGTTTGATTTATAAGATTTTGACTAAAATAATAAAGAAAAAAAAAATCAGGGTTAGTTTCACTTTGCACACCTGTACTTTGGTCGGATTATCACTTTGCAACCTTTACTTTTAATTTTAGCAATCCAACCCTCGTACTTTCAGTCAATGATTCCTGTCCATCCAATTCCATTTGAATTGAGGACGAAAAAATATTTTTCCCTACACCTTCTGGGGCAAAAAGGATAATTTATTTTTTCTTATACTTTCATATTGCTTTATATGAAAGAGTGTGTATATGCTTAAAAAAATGTAGAGTGAAGTAAGAAAGAGATATAAAAAATGCACACTGATATTCAAAATTACTTCAATTTCAGTAAAACAAAATTGTCAAATGATCAAATATCAAAACACAAATTTTCACTTTCAACAAATTAGTTTGCCGCCACCGCCGGACATGATTTTTTTATCGAAAACGTGTCAAATAATAAAATATCAAAACACAATAGATAAATTTTATTGAATGTGAATTTTTAAAATTTTTTATTTTTACCGCCTCTACTTATCATCGGTGTCACTTCTATCGCCGCCGCCGATGCCATCCCCTCTGTGTAACAAAAAAAATTAACAACGTGAAATAGATAAATTTCAATATTATTTTATTCAAACAGTAAAAATTTATAATAGCGAAACTTTATATTTCCATATTATTCAAATAGTAAGTTTTGATGTTTATTTTTTATTTATAAAATTTCAAAAGTAAAATATCATTATTTATTTTTATTATTAGAATATTCAGATAAAAAAACATCACTTGTCATTTTCAAAAGAAGTTTTGGTATTATGTTTTGTGACGTAGTTCAATTGTGCTATAAGTTTTATGAAAATAAAATCGAGTAATTTAGAATTTATTAAATTGTAATTATGATTCGCCACTTTGCATTCATTCACTTTCAGCAGATATGCATGTGCAAAGTTTTTCGTTAGTCCTTATAAATCCATATGGACGGAGAAGTGAAATTAATAGTTGACTTAAAATGTGAGATTTGAACTGCCAAAATTGAAAGTGAAGGGTGCAAAATAATAATTAGATCAAAGTAAATGGGTGCAAAATGAAATTAACCCAAAAAATAAATAGAACATAAGAGAGAGAGAGAGGGAGGGAGGGAGGGAGGGAGAGAGAGAGAGAAGGGGGTCGAGAGAGATACCTCAACCATCCAACTAGCATTACTTCTCACAAACCCAACGAATCTTGTGATTTGGTGGTTCATAGGTGGGTCTCTCCTTGAAATAAAAGGTCTCAATTGAACCGCTTTTACCGTCGATTCGGATCCATTTTTATAACCTATGCCCCGTATCAAGCCAAAGAATAAATTTTTTTTTTTTATTTATTAATCACATAGTGTCCTAGACAATTTTTGCATCCATTCAGACTAATCTGCCCTAAACAGCTTCACACTCCAGACTGTATTTCGGACTATTTTGTAATTTTTGAAAAATTTAACACTCCTTTTAATTTCTCACGCTCATTTATGATTTTCCCTCTTGTGTTCTTGTTTGTTTGTGAGGGCCGCATTGTTCTTTGAGCTGGAAAGCACGCGATGAGCCCTGACAGCTGCATATTGGCAGAGAAGAGAGAGAGAGAGATTTTGTTGAAGAACCTTCTCTATCTTCCTTCTCTGGTCTCTCTGGGTCGAGGAGTGAGTGTGTGTGAGAGAGAGAGAGCTCTGACAAAAATAGAGAGCATCAAAGCTGGTACGTTTTGGGTCTCCAACAAAGCCCAAGAAGTCTGAAGAAGAGATCTCCAACATTACTCAAGACCTCACTGTAATCTCTCTCTGTCTGTATACATGGAATGCTGCTTGATTGAACTGAACCAATTGGTGATTGTTATTCGATTGCATATCCAGATGTTCTAGTTCAATGCCAGAACAATATTTGTGCGATTAATTTCCCTAAAAGGTAAAGTAATTGAATTGAAGAAGAAAAATGAGAGGGAATTGGGAATTTTGACGAAATTCAACTAAATCAGATTAGATGGAACGGATTAATTAGTTTTCCCCAATTTACTTATCTTTAACTTCTTGATTTTGTTTATTTTTATTGCAAAACTCTTTAGGTAAATGTTTCTTGAACCCATTTGATGAAATGGGTATATTTTGTTAAATCTATTGATAATTCAGTAGCTGAATTATTATTCCAGTACGCATCAGATTATTGTGTGTTTTTTTTCTTTTCAGTCCAGTGTTTTTGCCCTAGAGTGATTGTATATTTCGTTGGAGAAAAATGAAATATAGATATTGTGGGGGTTATGGGATATTGTATTGGATATCATGCATATAAATTTGTGATCTAACATTTCTTTGTTCTGTTGCATTTGGTACCACCTGATTTTGATTTTCTTGTGCGTTGAAATTGGGTCGGGTCACCCATGTGGGCATGACCCAAACCCACAACCCTTGTGGTTCTATTAAAGAGGGAGGGAGAGTTGGTTATTGAGATAACCTCTCTTCCAGATATTTTATATCTTGGGACTCCTCAAAAATACAGAGTTGGTTAATGATTCATTGGGATATATTAACGTCGCCTCAACCTTAAGGGTTATTTTGAAAAACAAGTTAGCCTTATCCAGCTTATAATAATGCATATACAACAATCCACAGATTAAAATATGCCATTTGTGGGATCCAACCCGGAAAGGAGCAGGACTCAACCACCCGCCCAGCAATGAACTGGCCGGCGAGTCTAAGTTCTTCTTCTCCCTAGACAAAGTCAACCAAGCCGGTTCACCATCCTTTTCCTTTGAAATCTGCCTCTCCGAGTATCTGTTAAACTACAGCAGAGGTCGACAAACTGATTTGCTAGAGTCCTGCAAGTAGCTTTTACAATCTCTTTTTTCATTTGGATTTTTTATGCTCCTAATGTTTTGGGGGATCCTGACTCCCGACAATTATATACCTGCTAATCCGATGCCCACCCTGCCACACATTGTGCCGGAATGGTATTTCCTACCGATCCATGCTTTGCATTCCAAGTGAGATGCCCAAGGTGAAAGGAATGAGTGGAAGAATCGACGAAGAATCTATAGTATAAAATAGTTCATTCAAATTCAAAAGCGTGACAAGAATTCTCAAGTCAAGATGTTAGAAGGTAGGTTCATCTTTCCCCCTCCAGTTCCACAGCTTTGCCCTCTTGATTCAATGTTCTGAAGGCTCTACTTGATAGACTACTGGTTTGAAATGATAGCCCACTAGTACGGATTTTTTGAGGTTGAGAAACTAAGGCACCTGACTGTTAAACCCACTAGTTTTTTGAAAATAAACCATTAATATGTTATCTCCATTTAGGTCCGTGTAAGGTGTTAGGGCAACAAGTAACAACTGGCTGTCTTGTTTTCTTTGCTGCTGATTTTTTTTTCTTTAATTTGAGGTTAAACGAAAGCGGTTGCTAATTAATGCTTGTAGCTTGCTTCTGTCCCTAGTCAATTTTAGGCAGCCCAGATAATCTCTTCCTTGCGCTGGCTACTCAGGTTTCCCTGAGCTAGTTACATTGGGGTGTAGGCGAGAGAGAAAGGAATCTCCCTCTTCCCGGCCCCTTCCATGCAATCGAAATAAGAATCAGTATCAAAGTTCGAATCGTATGTGTTAAGCAATGAATGCAAATGATTGACCGATCCCGTTTTCCTAGTAACTTCGCTTTTTGGATCGTCTTCTGCCCCCCAAAAGAACAGTAACATGACTTCCTCTCCACTGTGAGTTCTCTAAGGTTTCATAAAGTAGATGTATGGGCCAACAATAGACAAGAATTCTTTGACATGGGATAGCCTTGATAGTGTCCATCTTAGTTTAGCTCCTTCCACCTACTAACACCCTCCTCCTTGTCCTGGGCAGTATATAGTTATCATTCCTATCTCCCCAGTATTTGGCGTTAGTTTTGATTAACCTCGGGCAAGGTGGAGAATTTCATTCATATCGAAATGAGACCGTCTCCACTCAACTCTAAAAACGAACCTCACACTATCGTTAACTCAATTTTCTTTCAAACTGGAGGAGACCTCGTATTTCTTTTGATTCTTTTGTGAATCAGGTTTCTTTTAACACCAAATGTGTGCTGCTACAACAACATATTTTCCCAAAACTAATTTTCAATATCCTACCCATATATCTCCCTCCTTTAATCTGAAGAAATACAGTTTCAATTATCACCTTTGCATTCTCATAAAAAAAGATCATATCTAAATTGAAATAGTTCCATGCACCAACGCTTTTAAAGATGTAAAAATCAATACTAGAAAGCATTTGATAAACTAGGTTTTAGTAACAACTACAATCATTGGTAATCTATATGGTTGGTACATAGACTTTTAACAATCATGTGCTAAACTACACCCATACAGAAGGTTTGGAAGCTACGAACAAGAAAATAAAAGATACAACTTCAAGGAAAAAAATATAGGGCTATCCATACATACCCCCTTCCCCAAAGATGATTCCCCAAAGATGATTACCTGCAACGACTTATCACGATACCATAGCTACAACATTCACGGGCAATTTCCTCAAGACACGAAACTAAAAATAGGAGCCTGCATCAATATGGATGCATTGACCAGTGCTGATAAAAAAAATTATAAAAGCACAATTTGAAATTCTCTAATGCAGTCGTAATATTGCAACTCTGTGCGCATTGCCCCACAATATCGACTTGAGACCGATGGGATGTCATGTTGAGAATATTCGACATGGCATATGTGAGAGATAATCCGACGTGTTATTACTATCGTGGTAGATGTGTTCTTGTCTAAACTAGGAAAAACCTACAACGTCTCTGATCGCTAGGGCTTCCTCCTTACAATTTTCAAGACATTGATTCGATGAAATACATCTCAGCGCTTCAAGAGAATCCACTTGGAGGAAGATTCTTTTGATTCTGAGGTTACGCGCCATTGTTAGACCTTTCTTTTATGCCCCGAAGCTCGTGATAAAGTGGCCTACTCCCAATTCCTTTAGAGACCCAACCTTTAATCACCCTTCCTGTGTGGTTTCTGATTATAAAACTCGTACCGCCGATAATCGAGGCAGCGCTATAATAGTATAATAGCCAATCTATATTAGACAAAACTCACATTTCCAGGAGGTGTCACTACAGTAATATAGCCTGCACATTTGGTACGGTGTGGGAAAGGTTGCCTATAGCCTCCGATTGTGCTATCCGTGTTATCTCACCATCAAAGAACTCTGAATGCTCACGAAATACTCTTTTTCGGGCCCTTAATACCTCCATATCCTCCATTGTTGCGTGGACCAATCAGCAGTCTTCTGCTTTCTACAGTTCCTTGTTATTCCTCATAGGCTGTAATCTTGATGGCAAATATCAATTCTTGAAGGATTCTTGAATGACAAGAAAAGCTGAATATCAAAGAAGGTGAAAGACAGAATGGGTTTGTTATTAAAATGGCTACTTTTATTTTTTTAATTTTTGGTAAATTACTCTAACCTTAGGTTGTGAATATAAATGAAATTGGAGAAACTATGTTTCCAGAGTACCAGTATCCTACTATATATATAGTCACTTTATTGATTTTCTTCCATTTAAGGATACTCACACAAGCTGTAGTTGTTAATATTAGAATGAAATGCATTCCAATATGAGACTGTTATCTAAATGTTGGCGCGTACTGAAAATAGGAGTGGCAAACAATTGCTTACTAGGGTGTGAAGCAAAGCTAAATGGTGCCAAATAAATGTGCCAGAATTTGTTTGGCAAAAAGGGTTAGTAAGCCATTGTTCATCTCATATTCCAGAGCTCAGGCAATAGAAGCAGGTTGTGTAAAACTTTGAAAATTGTTAAGAAAGGACACCAATTACAGAAATTGGACCAGTGTAGAAAGCAAGCTTACCACTTCATCCGCTGTCATTGTAGCCGCCACATCTCTGTTAAGAATACGCTCAATCACATCCCATGTAGTGAGGAAATAAAGGTCAGGCCTGACACTTGATTGCTTCGAAAATTGCTGCTATTTAATGAGTCTCCTTGAAATCGGACACCAGTCACTGGAGGACACCAGCAATCCATACATCAACTTTCTCAGAATATTTGCTTAACAAAAGTTCTGGGGCTCCCCAAACTAGAGGGGCAAATAACGAAAAAGAAAATGAGAAAAGTTAGCACTTATCCTCTACACTGCACATACAAATCAAAAACTGCAACACTGTATCGGGACGAAACACTTGAAACCCCAAAAATCATACCTACATTTATTACATTGTAGACACTAATTCAGAACATTAAAACAATTTACCCCACCCCACCCCAAAAAAAATTGGGGCAAACTTTATTTATATTCACCAACCTTAGGGAGATTAGAGTTATTTACCTAAAATTAAAAAAAAAAGTAGTTTTTTAATAACAAACTCATTCTCTCTTTCACCTTCTCTGTTAATTTTTTGATATCAAGATTTTCTTGTCATTCAAGAATCCTTCAAGAACTGATATTTGCTATCAAGATTACAGCTATTGGGAATAATCAGATCAATGAACTGTAGAAAGCGGAAGACTGCTAATTAGTCCACGCAACAATGGAGGATATGGAGGCGTTAAGGGCCCAGAAAAGGGTATTTCGTGAGCATTCAGAGTTCTGCCTTGAACATTTAGAGTTCTTTGATGGTGATTTTGATAACATGGATAGCACAATCGGAGGCTATAGGCAACCTTTCCTACACCGTACCAAACCTGCAGTCTATATTTACTGTCTTGTTGGACACCTTCTATGAAAGGTGAGTTTTGTCTAATATGGATGGCTATTATAGTACTGACCTCGAATACTGGCGGTACGAGTTTTATAATCATAAACCACACAGGAAGGTGATAAAGGTTGGGTGCCCTAAAGGACTTGGAGTAGGGCCACTTTATCACGAACTTCAAGCAATAAAGAAATGTCTAACAATGACGCGTAACATCATAATCAAAAGAATCTTCCTCCAAGTGGATTCTATTGAAGGGCTGAGATGTATTTCGTTGAATAAATGTTCAAAAAATTGTAAGGAAGAAGCCCGATCAAAGACGTAGATTTTTCTTCGTTTAGACAAGAACACATTTACCGCGAGATTAATAACAAGGCGGATTATCTCTCACACAAGAGTAATAATGCGACGGATTATCTCACACATGCTCAACAGATTTGGGCATGTCGAATATTCTCGACATGACATCCCATCAGTCTCAAGTCGATATTGTGTGACAATGCGCACAAAGTTGCAATATTACGACCGCGATAGAGAGTTTCAGATTGTGTTTTTTTATTTTTTTTATCAGCTCTGGTCATTGCATCCATATTGATGCAGGCTCCTGTTTTTTAGTTTGGTGTCTTGAGGAAATTGCCTAGATGTTATGGCTATGGTAGAGAGCAGTTATAGAAAGTTTATTTCTAGTCCATATCGTATCATTCAAGTCGCTGCAGGTAATCATTTTTTGGGAAGGGGTGTATATGGATAGATCCGTATTTTTGTTTTGAAGTTGTATTTTTATTTTCTTGTTTGTAGCTTCCAAATCTTATATATGGGTGTTTAGCAAATGATTGTTAAAGGCCTATGTGGCAACCATATAGATTACAAATGATTGTAGTTGTTACTAAAACTAGCACTTATGCTCTACACTGTACATACGAATCAAACACTGCAACAGTGTATCAGGACGAAACACTTGAAACTCCAAAAAATCATACCTACATGTATTACATTATAAACACTAATTCATTAGAACAATTTACCCCCACACCCCAAAAAAATTGGGGCAATCTTTATTTATATTCGTCAACCTTAGGAGGATAGTGTAATTTACCTAAAAAAAAAAAAAAAGTAGCCATTTTAATAACAAACCCATTCTATCTTTTCACCTTCTCTGTTAATATTTTGATATTCATATTTTCTTGTCATTCAAGAATCCTTCAAGAACTGATATTCTCTGTTAATATTTTGATATTCATATTTTCTTGTCCTTCAAGAACTGATATTTGCCATCAAGATTACAAACTATTGGGAAGAATCAGATCAAGAAATTGTAAAAGTGGAAGGCTGTTGATTGGTCCACGCATCAATGGAGGATCTGGAGGGGTTAATGGCCCCAAAAAAGGGTATTTTGTGAGCATTCAAATTTCTTCGATGATGATTTTGATAACATGGATAGCACAATCGGAGGTTATAGGCAACCTTTCGTACACCGTATCAAATGTGCAGACTATATGTACTGTCACGAACAATTTATTGTGACGACCACAATTTCTTTGATTTTCTGTGACGAACAATTTGCTTTCCCAAAATTTGAATTGCATCTCCTAAATCCTTCATTTCAAATTACTGAGCTAATTCCCCTTTTAAGCTGCTAATCAACTTCTCATCTTTTCCAACAATTAACATGTCATCAACATAAAATAGAAGATTAATGAATTACTATCCGAGAATTTTCTAAAGTAGACATCCGCTTGTAGCCATGGTCCACCATGAAAGTGTCAAACTTCTTATACCACTGTCGATGGGCTTGTTTCAACCCATGCAAGCTCTTATTTAACCTGCAAACCATTTGCTCTTTCCCCTTTTGTTTAAATCTTCCTCCATGGCTCTCATCCACTTGTCTTTTTTTTTTTATGAGCTTGAGCTTCATGAAAGCTCTCTAGCTTCCCCCGCATAAGTGTCGAAGTGCAACCAACACTCGTCTTGATGCATACATCACCAATCCTAGTAATCTTTAGAATTCCCCATCTTTTCTGTTCCAAAGTCACTAGCTTTGTAGGAGTTAAGAACTTCCATATGTGGAGTAGCATGGTATGAAGCCGTTGAATCAATCACCCACTTAGCATAGTCATCCCAACATGATTACACTCATTGTTTTCGAAAGAGAGAATCAATATCTCTCCGAATTAGAAATTGTTTTTGTGGTGTTGTTGTCATTCTCCTTTTGATTATTTTCACCATTCGAATCTTTCTTCAATATTCTACAATTTCTCTTTCTATGACCCTCTTTGTCGCAATGATAACATTTTCTGCTATCTCTGGATTTTGATTAGCCTCTAGATTTGCTACGACCCCTTTGGGGGCCTCTGCTTTTGCTTCTGCCTCGATTTTCTGTAATGAGAGTTTGCCCACTTTCCAAACCAACATCCTTCCTTCTAGTTTCTTCATTGAACATACTATCTTTGACAGTGTTAAGAGACAAAACACCATTTGGAGCAGAGTTGTTGAGTGACACCACTAAGGTCTCCCAATTGTCAAGCAATGAGTTGAGTATTAGCAATGCTTGCATCTCATCGTCCAGGGCCATCTTTGTTGTTGCAAGTTGATTCACCAAGCTTTGGAATTCACTCAAGTGCTCACCAACGTCCTTCCTTGTATTTTAGATTGACAAGCCTTTGAATCAAAAACACACTTTGTTCTATGTGGTCTTCCGCTCGTAGAGACTTAACTTCTTTTACAAAACATCAGCCTTCGTCTCATTGTCCACATGATGAAAAACAGAATCATCGAGCCACTGTCGAATCATCCTTATTGTCTTTTAGTTCATTATTTCCCATTCTTTCTTGGTCTTGTCTTCTGACTTAGCACTATCCCCTTTAATAGGATCATAAAGATCCTTGCAATAAAGAATATCCTCCATCTTCAGCTTCCAAATTGAATAATTGGACCTGTCAATTTCATCATAATACCAAAAGTATTGTCCATCTCAGCCACAATATGTTAGCACAACCTATGCTCTGATGCCACATGTTGGTCCCACGATATAAAATATAAAATTATGCTAAGCCAAAGTAAGCGAAAAAATATACAGACAAGAACACAAGATGTAAGACATTTTCTATCGTAAGCCAGCTAAGAACTTAAATACCCGCTGTCTATCAA
>CM018891.1:4889981-4892481 GCA_009663005.1 Actinidia chinensis
GGTTTTAGCCCAGTCTCCGCTGTCCTTCATCGTCGTCGACGCCGATGCGTGGACTTTTCTCGTTGGATGCTGTTTGGATGGCGGTGAAGACGACTTCTAATTTGAGTTGTTGATTCGGGGGTTTTGATTTGGTTGTTTTGTTGATTAATCCGATTTGGGAGTTTGATTGGTTGGTTTTGATTATCCGTTTTGTGGTTTCTGAAAAGACTCAATTTGGGGAGAAGACTGTGGGTCACTTAGACAGACCTCCTCATTAACATTTGGTTTAATACATGGACCCTCAACATTTGGTTTACTACCATGAACCCATCTTAACACAAAATCAAACCTTAAGTGGCCATCACACAAAAGAATCATTATGCTAGAGGACGTTTTTTATCGAGTCACATTTTTTTTTGGATTAAACGTGTAGAAATAAAAAAAAAAATAGGCTATTTATCGAGTACACATTTTTTTAATTAAATGGTAAGGATTTATTTTACTACAGAAAAAAAATCACAAAATTAAATTAATTATATATAATTATATTAATTTCTTAAATTATAGAATTATAAATTTATTTTTTAAAATATATATTAATATTTAAAGTGAATAGTTTATTTTTAAAAAAATCTAATATAATAATATTATTTACCTAATTAAACGGAAATTACATTTCATATTAACAACTAATTAATGAAGTGGGGGTAATTTTGTCTTTTTACATCTTATTCCATTCATATCCACCTTTTAAATTTCCTTCTCTATACACACAAAACACCCAAACTATAAATCCACCATTCTTAAAAGGTGGGACAACCTTATTATAAATCATCCCTCATTTTAAATTCCCTTATTCCAAATTCCACCAAAATTATCTCTGATCAAGCGGGCTGGCTAAGCTTTATAAATGGCCCATATGAAAATGACTTGAGTTTGTATTGAGATTAGATCCCAAGGACGTCTGTGTGTTGCCGACTACTAGTCGGACTAGGTCGGACTGGACAACGAGTCCAGTTCCAGTTTCCATGTTTTGTTTGCACATTTTTTAAAATGGTTTCGGACTATAGTCGAACGGACTAAAGTCCCCCATATATGGGACTATTCCTGTGTCCCATGGTGAGGGGTGGGACAAGTAGTCCGGGGGACTAAGGACAAATATGTAAAATACTATTTGCCCTCACCACATATTGAATAATTCATCTCTCACCCTTCTCTCTCTCCTCTATCTCTCCCCTTTCTCTTATCTTCCTCTCTCTTGCATTTTGTAACTTTTTTAATATTTTTTATTTTGTTATAAGTTTTTGTAAATAATTGTTTGGTATTTTTTATTAAATTAATGTTTTATCAATTTTTTTTAGATAAACAAGTTTTTTATTTTTAAAAAGTAACGTTTTCATAAAAAAAATATTTTTTAAAAATATTAATCAAAAAAATTATAATTAACAAGATAATTTCCGAATATATATTTATTGAGAACAATTTTTAGAAAAATAATAATTTATTTTGATAAAAAATAAAGTTATTTTTTTAAAAAATATATTTTTGTAAGAAATAATAATTTCAATAAATTTTATTTGTAAAATAAATAAAAAAAATTTACATTTTCAGTTTTATCTCGTAAGAGAAAACAAAAAAGTTTAAAATTTTAATCAAAATATATATTTCAAAATATTATTTTTAGATATTTTTTATTACATATTTAAAAAAAATATTTAATCGAAAAAAAATATTAAACAAAATATTTTTTAAAAAATATATATTTATTGAGAACAATTATTTTTTAAACAAAATAAAGTTATTTTTAAAAATAATATTTTGAAGAAATAATAAAAAATTAATTTAATTAAAAAAAATCTATTAAAAAACCTAATAAAAAAAGAAACAAACTAAAAAAAAAGGAAAGAGAGAGGAGGAGAGTAATTGTCTAATAAATGAAGGGGTATGTTGGCATTTCCTCATTTGTCCAGTCCGATTGCTTGGCCAAAACGCAACATGGGACAAGACTGAACACCACTTATCCAGAGTGTTGTCCGGAGCAAAATAAACGGCTACACGATAGATTTAGTCCGACATTATATCCGGGGACTCCTTGTCCAGTCCGAAGACTCCTTATCCAGTCCGACAAATAAACGAGGCCCAAGAACTTACAACAAAACAGTTAAAAGACAGCCTTGGGGTAACTTGATTTAACAACAAAAAATGTTGTGACAGCTATATGTGAGCTTGACTGATTTAAGGGTATTAAGTGGTATCCTATTAACAACAAAATGGTTGGACAACTATGACATTGAAGGCTCTAAAATATGCTTTAGTTGTTACTCTACTTTTCCTTTTTCTGCAGCCACAACCAACCTCTCTGAATCACACTGGTCTCACTACAAGGAGAAATCCTACTGTTTTTGAAATATTTTTCAAATTTTAAAATAAATGGTATAGATTTACTTAGTTATGTGACCCTACACACTCAAATGAATCAAATTCATCCATTTTGAAATCAAAAAACTTTTTTTGATCCAAA
>CM018891.1:4922481-4924981 GCA_009663005.1 Actinidia chinensis
TACATCTTATCTTATGGCTTCGTTTGCCACAAGTTTTTTTTAATTTTTTTTAATTTTTATTTAAAATAAATAAAAAATTAATTAGAATTTATTTTTTTATTTTTTTATTTTAATTTTTTAATTAATTTTAAATAAAATAAAATCACAAAAATAAAAAAATAATATTTTTAATAATAAACTTTAAAAAAACTTAATTTTTAAACATTATACCTTACAAATAAAAAACAGAGGGAAGCCCACCAATATTATGTGTTGTCATGCAGAGAGAGAGAGAGAGAGCAGAGCAATATGGTACTGTATCTGCATGTGGTGCTGTGCAGTGGGATTTATTGGTTCGAGGAGTCCTTTCTGATCATATGCACTGTATATAAGCACCGACTCATACAAAATTACACATACATACATACACACACATATTATTATCTTGCAAGATACGTAACGAGAGCTGCTTTTCCCCCTCTCGTGTCAGATGCTCCCCGCTGGCTCCACGCCCAAAATTATCTATGTGCCCCTCCCTCTCTTTTGTCCTTCCCCAACCCCCGGCGTTTTTTTATTATTTTTTTTATCAGCGTTTTTTTAATTTTTTATCAACTTTTTTTATGATTTTTTCTTTTCTTTATTAATTTTTTTTTTAAAATAAAATTTTTTATTATATGTGTGGTAATCTTTGTTTATTTTTTTGTTGTAAATTTTAGGAGCATTATTTGCAAAAAAATAAAAAGTATAAAACTATGGATCAAAATAAAAAGTATATATATTAAAAAAATATAAAATATATGTTGGTACTTAAACGCGTTAAAAAAAGTATTAACTAAAATTAAAAAAAAAAAAAATAATTTTAGAAAAAAAGTACATGTAATTAATATACAAAAATACCATACAGTACAAAATGTAATCATATTGCCTTTAAATTATGCTCCCAGCGCGCTTAGTAATATACTTATTATTCGTACCACAAATGAAACACGGGGTCTCATAATGAGCAAGCTCATCATTTAGCTTATAAGCAAACACTAAAAAATAAAATAAAAACAAATAAACAAAACTGATAAAAATTTTAAAAAAAAAAAAAAAAAAAAACTATAAAAAAATAATTTTTTATTAGTTTTATAAAATTTTACAAATAATGACTCCTAAAATCTATAACTAAAAAAAAGTTTACAAACATATAATAAAAAAAAGAAAAAGAAAACAAATAAAACAAATAAATTTGATAAAAGAAATAAAAAAATAATTAAAAAAAACAAAACTAATAAAAAAATAAAAATAAAAGAGAGAGAATTTGGGGTGGGGGCATAACAATAATTAAAAAAGTGGACAATGCTCAGCGAAGAGGCATCTGACAGGGGAGGGGGAATAGCAATTTTTTTATTATTGTTGTAATGCTTTTATTTATTTTTAGTATGTAAATTTTATGAGTCATTATTATAAAAAAATTAAAAACTAATTTAAAAAAAAAATAGTTTTTTTAAAATAATAAAACAAACATATGTCAACTGTTATGGCCATTTTTCAAATTTGTTTAATAACCAAATACTAAAGAAATAAAATTAAAAATAAATGAAATAAAACTTAATTAAAAAATTAGTAAAAAAAATAAAAAAATAAAACTAATTGAAAAAAGAAACAAAACTACAAACAAATTAAACAAACTTTAAGAAAATAATTTTTTATTATTTATAAATTTTTACAAATAATGACTGCCAATGCTATAACTAAAAAAAATTACAAACATATAATAAAAAAAATATTTATCCGAAAAGAAAAATAAAACAGATAAAAAAAATTAATTTGATAAAAAAAATTAATTAAAAAAAAAAAACTAAAAAAACTAAAAATAAAACAAAAATCGAAAGAGAGAGATATTTGTGTGGTGGGGGCATAACAGTAATTTAAAGGGAAAAACGTGTGGGGCCCGGGGAGGGTTTGACATGGGAGAGGGGGAGTAGCAATTTTCATGCGAAACCCAGTAACTGCTCCCCCCCTGACGCCCACTGTAGCTCTCCATCTGATCACCCCAATTCAATTCAACCCAACCCAATCTAACCTTCTAAAATGCAAAAACATAAAAAAAATTGGTGAAATACATTGGCCACCCCTGAGGTTTCAAATTAATACATAAAATACCCTTGATATTTGAGAAATGACAGTAACCTCCCCTGAAATTTAAAATTTCTAAGAGATTCTCTACACAAAGCACTTTTAACGTCAATCGTTCGTTAGAAAAATTGACTGTTCATCCATGACGTCTGAATAGTGGTTAGAATACCATATATGCTATTTTTTTGACAAAATTACTATATACCCCATAAGAATATTGATTGAATGACCAAGAAGTGAATCATATTGACTCATTAACTATTTAATTATATCATTTACACCCTTTTCGTAACTAATCTATTTGAAATAGTGAATAAAAAATCATTTACATTATGTTCCTGTACTTAAATTAAATGTCTTTATGTCTAAAATATTATTATTTTTTGGTCATTCAATCAAT
>CM018891.1:5007481-5009981 GCA_009663005.1 Actinidia chinensis
TAATTGGCCTCGCAAAATCAGGACCTACTGAGCCCCAAGCCTTCTTAAATGCAGAGAACCCGTCTGGGCCTGGGGTTTTTCACCCAATGCCTGAACAAGGCACTTTTTATTTCATTCCTCATCCGCGACAGCTCTAAATCAAATCTGAGGCTTGCGCCTCAGCTCACTTGGTTCACCATCCAAAAGAATAGAATTGACTAACTGAGAACAAGGGGAACTTGTGCCCAGAAGACCCTTATAGAAATCCAAGAATGCATTGGCAACCTTATGGAGGGCAGTAAGATCGGACCCATTTGAGAGGTCGGGACACTTCTGACTTCTTACTTTTGTTCTCTTGAATGAGATCAATGGAAGAAATTTAGAGCCTTTATCACTTTCTTTTAGATTTTCATCTTAGCAAATCTGAGAGCAAAAGCTTCGTTCTGCTCTGCTAGCCTGAGGGCTAAGGACTTTTTGACTGCAACCAATTGCTCCTAAGGAAGGGTCTGATGTGTTATCATGGAGTTGTTGTTTGATATCACAAAGCTTTTTTCCTACCGCTGCCGCAGCTCTTTGAAGAGATGTGGGAGACTGCCTTCTTATTAAGAACTTTGAGGGGCTCCTTGAGGCTTTTTTAGCTCTTACACAATCTAAACATAGCGCTGCCTGAATTTGAGAGGCCCATGCGGTATCCACAATGTCCCTGGAAGTCTTCATGGAGAGCCCAATATAAAAAACTAAAGTTTTTACACCCTTGACACTGTTTTCAAAGAGGAGACTACCATGGAGAATTCCGAAAGCTTCCCAGGAAAATCAAAATTTGCATGGCTCCTCATCCTTCCATAACCCATTTGTTGTTTTACTAATGCCCTGTCCCAGCTTACCCAAGTGTTGTTGGTTTGGTCCAGTAAGGAAAGCCCCCTAATATGGAGTATCCACAAGCCCCATGGTTGCTGCAACACTGATTGGAAGTCCCCTTTTTTCCATAGGTAGACCAGGCTTACCATTTGATCTTTCATCCAATGTTGAGAACATTATTGAACCCCCCCATATAAGCCAAGGATCCCTCAATCCTGTGTCCAAATCTGCAAGGTTGGCCCATAAAGGCCTTCGCCCCTATCCGTATTGAAAGCGCCAGACCAAAGGAAATTCAGATTTTGTATTGGAACCTTGCATGTGGCAATACAGTGAATAACTTGTGTGTACTGTCCTATATTGAAGGTCTACCTTATCGCCTTCCAGAGGATTAGAATTCGAACATTCGGAGCTGATGGAAGTTATCACAATAGCCCAATTCTAAACTTAAACTTAAAACCATATCTACAGCCCCTTTGCTGGTTATCTTTGTTTTCTAGATACCCATGATATCAAATCTTGTCTTTCCTTCCATGGACTGAGACTCATTCGTTCAGGGGTTATTGAAACCCCTGTGTTCCAAGAGGAAACTATCATTACTTGATTGGGGTAGGGTGTTCGCCCCCCCATTTCTGCACAGAACTCCTCAAAGGAGTTGCTTTTCATCTTCTCCAGAGCCTTTTTATCCCTCTTCTTCTTCTTCCCTTCTTCCCCTTTGCTGAAGTGACGGGCCTGATTGGATGTGGAAGGGAATATGGGCTTATCTGAAGTCCTTGGCTGCTAGGATTCAAGTAATAGAAGACTTGCTGACAGGCTGAGTTGGGTTTCCTCTCTGGCTGCAAACTCTTCCATTCTGCCTTTGGGGATTGCTGCATTTTGTTCTAATATGGAATACCATGCTTCAATTTTCAGAAATTCCTTCGCATGCTTGCCTCTGAACTGGGGTTTTGTGCCCTGTGGTAAAATTTTGCTCTCCATCCTTGAGTGTTTGATGCTGTGATTCCTGGATGAGGTGTCCTGGGATTGCTTTGAACTGGACTCTGGGTTTTGTGGCCCTGTGGTATTCCTCTCCTCCTCGAGTGTTATGTTGAATTGGAGTGTCCTGGGATTGCTTTGAAGTGTCTTCAGCATGCCCCCTTTCATTCCTGCTTAGTTGCCCACTCTCCGTGAAAAACACCGGCACCCATGCGTGGGTGATTCCCTTTCTTTGTCAAAAGTGCTCCTAAATTTTGTATTTTCTTCAGACTCCTGACTGATTTCAAGTGCTTATCTTTGTGACATGTGGTTGGCCCTGGATTCTGAACTGCCTCTGATCTTCCTTTTTGGCCTTTGGAATTCTTTGGTGTTTAGTTACCCATTCCAACTGATGACCCTTGTTTAGTTTCCAGTCCTGGTGGTTCCTGTCTGGCCACAGTTGCAGTCAACGGTAGGCCAAGTCCTTCAAAACACATCTCAGGGGTAGATTTTTCAAAAACAGGTTTGGGCAGAGTGTGCCGGTTTCCTGCACCAGCTCACACACACCCGGAGTGTTCCCATATCTTACATGAACCAAACTTGCAAAGTCGGTTCTGGGCAATAAAATTATATGTTTTGCATATTCCCCACCTCCTCCCAAGAAGATTGCACGTGTTACTGTGCTTTGTTTTATCATCCTTTGACAGGGGCC
>CM018891.1:5092481-5094981 GCA_009663005.1 Actinidia chinensis
AGCGGCCAAAGTTAGAGATCACTTTAGCGTGATAAAAAATTTGTTAGTTGTACTCACGAGTGAAGTTAAAATTTTCGTTAATGAATCTATTGGAAATACTCTAAACAGATAGAGAAAAAAAAGGTTGACTTTGAGTCAAATTTTAATTGCTAACTTAGAAAATTTAGCTAAGACTCTAGTATTAAGAAAAGGGTGGACCCATTGAACCCACCTTCCACTAAACAAATAGAGAAAAAAAAAACGATTGATTTGCTAATTCATTACTAATCACTCACTGGCTATACCAACGGAGATGCGCGCGAAGAGCATTTTGGGTAAGAAATTATGTTAATCAGATACAAATTAATAATAATCAATATCATTTTATATTAAGAAGAATGGATATAATCTTTTGTGCCACACTTACTTATTTATTTATAAAACAATACTAAACGATATTGAATTGTTCTTTGATCAACATAATATTTTACGGTACTGATCTTCATGACAGAATCAACAATATAAACTATTTGGATAATCAAAATAAACCCAAAATAGGATAAAAAAATACTTGAATTACATCCATATAATCCATTTGAGTGATTACAGAGAAGCCACAGGCACTATTATAAGGACTAGATCATTGAAAAACTAAGGACCATCTATGTTCAGTTTTGTCGAATTCTCTCTTCTTTTAGACCCCATAGAAGATTCGAATGAGGAAAGGTTTGATAGCAATGAGCTGCTCACAACTCTAGTGAAGAGGCAAACTTGTGGTGTTGTTTCTGTCTATATTAATCATACCTACTTCGTTGATTTATGCATAATCTACACTTAATGAAGGGCCAAAATGATTACTAATTTATTTATTTTCGATAGCCGGGTGTCCGGATTAGTTTACGCAAACTTTGACTAATTTCGGAATCTTGAAATTAGCAGCCGAAACCTTAAGTGACCTCAAAGTTTGGAACAATTGTTATTTCTTTTATTTTAGTGATTGTTTTAAGAAAGTATCTTACTAAAGTATCTTCCTAAGTTGTAAGTTACAATTTTTTTCTATTTTAATTATTTATAAAATGAGCTATTTTTAGAGATAGTAATGCATTCTTCCAATGGGACCCAAAATACAAAATGTCACTAGATTCAAAATTTTGAAGGGAAAATCATTGTTTGTTTGCTAGTCACACTAACGTGTTCGTTATCTAACAAGGCTTATTTATATTTTTATGCCCCAAAATTTTATTTATATTTTTATCCTCCAAATTATGTAATTTTTGTTTATTTCATCCCTCAACTATTGACTAAGTCTATTGCATCCTCTAATTATTGACATTTGTGTCTAGTCAATCCTTTTGTTCGTGGACAATCATATATACTGACGGAATCCTAACTTTAAAACACTTGTGGGGGCATTGTAGGGCAGTCCACATTATTTCCTTCTTTTGCAGGAAGGTCCCCGCCTAGTGAAAAATTGATTGTACATATTCAACATAACGGGGTTGTAGAACATAGCATAAAAAAAACTAAAAAAAATAAAGCATAGAGCGAGAAAGTGTGGAGGGAAGAAGAATTGGCTATGGCTGCCACTTAATGTGTCTGTGGGAAAGTTGTGGTCTTGAAGATTTCTTGGGTTGATTTAAACCTGAGAGAAGATTTCTATGTTGTAAAGGATATGGTGTTAGCAGAGGTTGTGGCTTCTTCCATTGGTTCGATCCACCTATGTATGGACGTTCAAGGTAGATCATCTCAGATCTGCTGCGGAGGACAAGGGATATGGAGGAAGAGATTTGTTTTCTTGCGAAATGTCCTCTTTAACCCCATGTTTGGGCGGAAAAACTCTCGCCATTGGAATTAACGTTAGAAAGTTAGGGATTTCGTTAGCATATATGAAGGTTCGTGAATGGAAGGACTGACTATACACAAATGTTAATAGTTAGAGGATACAATAAACTGAGTCAATAGTTGAGGGACGAAATAAACAGAAATTAAATCGTTTAGAGGATAAAAATGTAAATAAGCCTCTGACAAATTATTAATTTAAAAATATTGAGAAACCAATCATATTTAAATTGAACATCGCGTGAAAATGTCCCCTGGGCAGCCAATAATTTGTAATCTTTGAATTGATCCTATGCGTAATTAGAATTTTGAGAATAAACCAGATTTGCTACTTCCAAGTGGTTGATCTAGATTTTGAAGATCCATTTTTGCCAAATTTCCATTTTTTTAAAATCAAAAAAATATATTGACGGTTTTTGAAACTTGCTTTCGAGAATTTCTTTTATTTTCTCTTTGGAAAAGAACCTAATATTAAGAAAAATATTAAAAATATGTTTTCAAGTTCTCAAAAAGCCCTTTCTAGTAAAAAAATAAATACAATAGGAAAACTAGGATGGTTTCTGTTTTAAAAAATGGTATCTCAAAATGTTTTGAAAAGCACAAATTTTGGAAACAATAACAAACATGTTTTGGTTTTGTTTCTATTTTTTTCTTTCGTTTTTTGAAAAAATTCGTAAAACTT
>CM018891.1:5104981-5107481 GCA_009663005.1 Actinidia chinensis
TAAAGGGGCCCGAGTTCATTTAAAGTTGTTTATCCAACTATTTTAGTTAGAATCACTTAGTTCCGTCAAATTTAAATAAATAGAGACTGACGAATGTTTTGAATTGTGACGGATTAGAAAGTATAAAGTTTAGTTTGTTAAAATTAAAAAGTTAGGGTTAAACTTGTGACCAAGTTCAAACCCTGAGGCCTATTTTGTAATTTCCCTTAAATTGTATTTATTAGTAAGAGAGCAAAATAATACTTTTGCAGTTTTTATTTTAAAATATGACCTTAAATATTTGAATATTAAAGTTTTCAAATAGCTATTGTTTGTCGTGAATACGAGTTTCAAATGGACGGTGAATTTAAAAAATAAAGAAAAAAAATTAAAAAATAATAATAATAAAACCTGTTTGGAGACCGGAAATTGCGGAGTTTGGAAATAACTGGAGGCACGACTTGCGGCTGTGGTGGCGGTGGACATGTTGTTTGATTTTACTGTTGAATTATGTGTTCGTTGGTTTATGGAGGAATATAAGAACTTAATAACAAGGAAACAAAGGAATTTGTTTGGCTACAAAAGTATAGAAAAGGGAACAAAGTCATTATTTTTTGTGTATGCATAAAAACAACACAAAAAATATATGAAAATTAGAATTTTCTTTTGAAATTAGATTTATATATATATATATATATATATTTTATTAAATTATATATATATATTATATATATAATCGGTATCTGTCTCAAGGAACTGACAAATTCGTGAGACCAATCACACCGTTCATTAGTGAGAGTCCGGTTAAAGTCAAGACAAATCTTCGTATAGATTGATCCAAGTCAAAAAATTGATAGCAACTAGGAAGTTTCGAACTTAAGACCTGGAAAGGAATCAGACTTCAAATTTCTAGCCTAGATAGGAGTTTCTTTTTAAAGTAATTGCGGATAATTTGATAGTATCCAAACTATAAATAATCATAATTTTCTTGAAATTTTATCCTAAATAAAGACATATGCGATAAAATAAACTTACATTTTTTTTCCTATTTTCATCTTCTATCACTATTTTTCTTCCAAGTCAGGCTGCAAAAGAAAGCACAAGAAACGAAAGGATTTCAAATATATACGTGCTAATTATCCATATCTACTATGCAAAAAAATAAAAAAAAAATTTAAACGTATTCGTTAGAGTTTTACAATTTAAAAAACAGGTAAAATATAAACGTCAAATAAGAGATACATTGCATGTATAAACGAAGAGATACATTGATACAAAATGGAGAATAAATTAGAAAGTATAATAATTTTGAAAAGTGTTATAGTTTGGGAGAAATGAGGAGAAAAAATGGGTGTTTTAGTTTTTCATGGTGTGGTTCCCACAAAAAATGAATCAATGGGTAAAAATATATGCTCAATTTTAGAGTTTTTTTGTCATTGAATAACAATCTGTGTGAGCCCTAAAACTTTTGAGAAGAAGGAAGTAATCTTTTTTTTAAAAAAAAAATAGTTTCAAGTAAAATCTCAGTTATTGAATTAACTCAAATGAATTTTAAATATTGATGACTTGAAAGATTTAAAAATATTTGTGCTTGTATCATAGATTTTGATAGATTTGGACCACCTAGACCTAACCCTACACGTGTCTCATTCAATCCATCAGTCACGCCCACGGCATGATACCTGTCGGGACCATCTTAGAACCAGTTCAGTCCGATTAACGGACGGTGAAAATCTGTTGGCATGACGTAGCTACATTATGGATACAGATATAACCATAGGAATCTATAAATTACCATATGAATCAATGACAACATAAATAGAAGAAGAAAAAACGTATGACAAATATTTTGATTTTTAAGAGAGAAAAAAAACATAAATTACAAGGAAAAAAAATTTTTTTTTTTATAATTGGATGTCAGATCAATTTACGCACACCTAAACTATTTTCGAAGTTATGAAATTAACGACCAAACAAACTTTCAGTAGCTCAAGATTTGCAACGTTAGACTTTCATCACCTCGATTTTATAATCTTTGGAATAAGACCCTAAGTTTCTCTCCCCTTCCACTCCAACAAATCCATGAATGACAATAAATTTTTAGTGCAACGCTGATACTACATGTCGTTGATGATATACCTACAAATAGTACTAGGAACCCTTTTTTTATAACTTGATATTAAACCCAAATGACTAACTGATTTGGGATACTAATCTCTCCGTCCATTAGCAAAAGATTTAATTAAAGTTGACTTAAGAATTACTGACAAATAAATTTGAACATACAATCTTGTGGGGACAAATGTCTTAATTGTGAACAACATCTTTGAAAACGTTAACAACCGTACTATAATATATTGAAATTTATTACGCAATTTATCAATTTATAATTGAATAATAATACCATATGACAACCAATAATGTAATTATCATAATTAAATGACAATGTAACAACGATACATGATATTACAATTGCATTTTTTTTCTCCGAAAAATAAGCTTTGCAAGACCCCTTTGTGTC
>CM018891.1:5274981-5284981 GCA_009663005.1 Actinidia chinensis
ACTATGGGGTAATCGGTTTGGTCGGTTCGTTTTTTAGAGAAATTATGAATTATATAATTGAAAATTTTGATTTTTAAAATTGTGAAATCGAAACATATATTTCTAATAGAGAAATCAAACCATTCGGTCAGAGGAAATTTGTTTCGTTTTATTGGATTTTTTTGGGTTTTTTGGGTGCTTCCATAAAAACATTCATTTTTAATTATCAATTTTTAAATCAAAAATGTAATAATTAACAAGTTTAAAATAAAAAACTTAATAGTTTACAAATCTCATTAGGCTATTAACAAGTGTCAACAAAACTTTAAGAAGTCAAATATTCCTAGAAAAAAAAAATGTAGATAACAGTAGCAATAGCTAACCAACACAAGGAATGATATATATGGACAAACAAGATTAGATCTATTAATAAATAGATAGCTAATTCAGTTCGGTTGGATTTGTATCAGTTTAGCAAATTATAAAACCAAAACTAACCAAAAATTTTTGAATTTTAGATTTTAGAAACCAAAACTTCTTGACTAGAAGTTAAAATCGAACCAAACCGAATTTCGATTTTTTCTGTTTTTCTTACACTCTTAGTTGCAACAAAAACCTCTAGCCACATTTGTGGGAGCTTAATGCATTTGATAGGATCAAGGGGTTGAATCAATGGCCCTACAAAAAAAAAAATGTATTACACTGTACTTTTATTGGTAGATTTACATGGTATTAAATTGTAAATTACTTTCACATTAATATTTTTTATCGTAAGAATACACTGTATTTGTGAATATAAATTCTCAAATTATTTAATTTTTTATTATTAAAAGATCATGATCCTAATTTAAATTTACTTGTGAAATTTTATTAATGAGAGGTTATATATACTTTCGCATCCCAAAAGTTACAATCTTCAAATATGTTCTTATTGGTGGTGAAGCTCGTGCAAATGTGGGTCAAGAGGATCTTCGAGCATTGGTTCCTAATAACTTCAGCTCTGTTTGGCACCAGGCTTTTTTAGTTTTTTTTTTATTTTTTTTGCTTAAAATAAGTAAAAAAATCAATTAGAGTTGGTTTTTTTGCTTTTGTTTTTGTTTTTTTACTTAGTTTTAGCTGAAGTAAAAGTACAAAAACAAAAAAAGTCAAAAAATATTGACGTTTTTAGTAGCAAGCTTAAAAAAATCTGGTTTTTAAGCATTACCAAACGGAGCCTTCTTACCATATGGCTTGCATCATACGGAGCTCTTGTTCAGTTACAGTGATATGCTTAGACTTATCGAAAACATAACTCATACAAAAAATTAATTTAGGTTGATCAGACATTGACAGTTATATGATCAGATCATATATTTTTACAGTTTAATCTCAAAATCATATTCATTTTTTTAAGAACAAATACAATCTGATCACGTGTATACAGATGTCCGACGAACTTAATTTTTTTATGGATAATTTACTCGTTGAGCCCTATAAACGGTTATGATCATATAATTCCACTCACTAGTTGCACAATGTAATCAATCCATTTTTGGATTAACTAATTAAATATCAATTCATAAATGAGTAAAATCAATATTTTGCATAAATATTTTTTTATCATTCATCAAAATCGATTGAAGTAATATACTAATAAAGATTAAATTTTCACAGAGAAAATACATATTGCAGATATTTTATATGTTCTATTTTTACAACCTCATACTTACATAATCATCTCATCCGTTGATGAGTTAAATCTAAAATCACTTTTCACAAGCTGAGAATTGATAGAACAAGTTCTCCTCTTTTTTCACCAAGAGCATCATCATCTTGAGTATAGCTGTATGAGCAACCCCAGGAACTCTTATAAATTTAAGTGTTTGATTTTCTACCGCCCATTTGATTCTAATTGCTAACCAAGCTCGCCATGTTCACCGACCATCTCAGTCCCCAACACAACTTCTGGCTGCTTTCAACCACCTTCCCCGTAGAACAAAATTTCGGGTGTCTCAACACCCGTGCCTATTATACAAGTAATAGGTACTTCAGGTTCTTTCAATTGTTTGACCAGAGGCAAAACCCTGATTTATAGCGAATTACCCCTTCTTGAACCCTAATGCGTTCAAAAAGTGTCGTATGTCTTGTGACGTGTATGTCACGTTTGGTGTAATCACGAGCGGTTTGTAACCGAATGCTTTAGAGGTAGGCATGAGCCACAAGTTGCTCTCGGAGCTCCTCTGTTCCTCTCTCACTAGCAAGGGCACTCCCGGCGAATACCCTGATGCAAAAGTGAGCATCTCCTCCACCGTGCCACCCCACGTGGCGGAGGAGAGCGCAACAAAGTGTTTTATGTACTTTTGGAGCCAAGAGGGTGAATTTCGGTTGAGAAGTTGGATGACGAAAAGGCCCCCCCACCCCAAGTTGTGCAATACTAATATTACCGGCTTGCCTCCGTTTGAAGTGCTTGCCTTCTCTATTAGGCCTTTTAGGTCTTGGAGGAACTTGGAACTGACACGGCACGGGTGACCATCGGCTCCCAGACCGTAGCGAAAATCGTATGGTGCTCCGAAGAGGGTTTTTCCATTTACGTAGCCGATTTGCTCTTGAGAACTTCACTAGGGACTCCATGTATGTTGTGATCTTTCTGTTTGTGAAATTGCATTGACATGAACCATTCCAATGAGTGGATTTAATTGGGACTGAATAAAAAAATGTTGCCTTTACCAATAACATGCAATCAAACAAGAGGGTTATTATCCAAGTAAGTGAAAATAGTGTAAACCAACCATTTCCATCCACAATTGTATCGACCCATTATCAGTGTTCATGGCCTGAATTTCATTTTGGTTTGGGCCTCCTTATCTCATTATTGGGCTTCAACAAAAACAAGATGAGGGCCTCTAGCAATTGGGCCAATAACGACTCATAGTAGATATATGGGCCTTTACAAAATCCAATGTTACCCTTGAGCATGCATGATTATCACTTTAACCCTCAACTTTAAAACTATACATTCAAACGCCTAAACTATATAGCTTCATCACATTCACCCCCTCGTGTCCCTCAGTTCATGGGTCCAAATGTACGATTGTAACTGTTAGCCCAAGTGTTAAAAAGTGTCATAGATGCCAGGAACAATTGGCAAGTAATTTATGGATCCAAAGATGTTGTTCTTTGCATATAACCAACTCGCTTAACACACTTTTTAGTTAATTCATTAAAAAAAAGGTAGAAGAGGGCAATCAATGACTTTTTTTTCTGATCGAGATCACCGTGACCATAAAAACTCCTACTCGTGAGTTCAATAATGGGTCAGGTCATGTTGCCGGCACTCTCAAAGTCAATTGTACATAGTTACTTCTTGCATCACTGAAACACTAGTAGATACCGAGCCGAGTTAAATGTAATAGAAATTCTAAGTGTTTTTTATAACGAGATTCGACCACCGCTCCCATAGTTTTTTTTAGCCAACTTTAGTTCGTCCAATTGTTAAGCTCTAACTTCTCTAATGATCAAGATCAGAAGAACATTACCTATTGGGATTAGAATGAATAGCAGAATAGAAGAAAAGTCAGGAACAGAGGATCTTACTTGAGACGAGGATCAAGATGAAGAAGCGACTCGGTGGTACCAAAGTGAGGGACTCGAGTCTCAACCCCAGGGGTATTACGGTAATCATTCAAAATGACTAATGAAAACAATCGTTAATTTCCATCTACTTAGATTTAATGAAACCAATCGGTTCTTGCAAAAAATGCATGAAAATTACTTCGTATAGTGCTACCTCTTTTTAAAGCTGTAATCAAACTAATAAACAAGATAAATTAGAAAGTTTAAATTTTGCATTTATTTAAAAAAACTAAATTTCTATGCGATTTTAAAATGATAATTGTTCAATTAGGGTTTTAAAAAAGGAAAAAACCTTATACGATGTGTTTTCAATGCATTTTGGATGGGAACCAGTTGGTTCCATTAACTCAAGATGGATGGAGACTAATTGATAATTAAATTGCTATTAAATTAAAATTGTATGGTTTAATTTGTTAAAATTAAAATTATAGAGTTTAATTTGTTATCATGGTCAAACTCAAGAGCTTTTTACGTAACTCTCCCTTATTTTTTTTGGTTATATCTATATAATAAATTACCCAAATACCCTTTAATGTAGGCAATTACATTAATGGTTTTTATTTAATTCAAATTAAGGGTAAATTGGTCCATAAAATTTACAAAAGTTGACAAAAACAAGGACCTAGACGTGTATTTTATAGTATGAAGAATTTTTTAGACAATAAATCAATGGTAATAAGGCCGGCCAATAATTCATCCAATATTTTACCGAGGCCTTGGGCATAGCCTATAAAAGACAAAAAAAAAAATGCTTATTTTTTAATTAAAATTATTATTTTTTATTCACCTTCAATAGACTATTTTTTTCATATTGAATAAAACATTTACATTTTCCTAAAATCAAAATAACTTGTGCATTAATTTCAACTCCAAGATAAATCTCTGAATTTCCCAAGTAGTCTTGGGTTTGATCCTTGACTGCTGCGTTACATATTCGCGATTTACTTCCACGTGTTGGCTGAGGATACGACTGACGTGAGTCACAGATTAGTTTGACGTTAAAAATTCATGATTTGAATATTGTGGTTAATCAAAAAAATAAATTTTCCCAAAGAATAAAAGAAAATGTGGTTGAAGAGTATGTACTGAGTGATATACAATATCAACGAAACTATGGCCCACTTTTCAGCAATGTTGGGCATAGTTTATATCTAATTTGCATTTGTCGATGGATAGCGAGTTTGAGGTAAATTTTTTCTAATAACTTCAAATTTCAAAAAAACAAGAAACTATTGAAGAAAAAAAAACTACATAATTTTTTAACTACCCTAAATAACAAACCCACTCCTCCCATAGGTATTTGTTCGATACTCAAGCTGAAATCCTTCCTAAACCCACTTTGCAAAATGCAATATCATACGTTACCCTACTCGTCTAACCCATTTTACGATTATTATTTTTTACCAATCAATTTTTGTGAGAAAAATCAAGGTGAGAAAAATCAAGGCTCACATTGAATTTCTCAAAGTATTCAAAACCACGGCTAGTATTCACCATAACTATTTCTTTTCTTTTCTTTTCTTTTTTGTATATATGAGTTGTAGTAGAAATTTGGGACGAACAATCAACAGTTAGAATTGCTCTCTAAACTCGATATTTGATCTCGACAATGACCACGACCACCTGCGCAAGGAAGCAAATGTTATCAGTCGGGGGAGGCCGCTACGAACTCCTCCGGTGTGGAGATGAGACCGAGGTGAATAAGTTAGTTGGAGCACAACAAGAAAGCAATGAAGTTATATCTCAAAGAGAGAGATATAGTAGTTACCCCTTTATGGTAATGGGTGAGCGGTATTTTTATAAATGGAGAATGGAGAGTCGTGGCGAGAAGATCACGGTAAATCATCAAGCTGCCAATATGCGCCCGTGTTCGAGATTTCGAAGTAAAGGAGGAGAATGCCTATGGAGATTGTACGCTAATGTAGGAGCGTTGTGGCGAGATGGAGTCTCAAGTCACTTCATCTCAGGTAGGGCGAGGTGGAGATTGACTGTGAGCTTACTGAGTCGACGTGAGGTTGGCGACGTGAGATCCGGGGAAGGTCATGGACAACATTCCCGGAATTCAAGCTTGATGGGTTGATCTTATCAGGTAAGACGATTTGATTACGACGAGGTGAATCATTCAGTAGGTGACCTATGACGACAACTTCAGTAGGTGCGGATTTTATCTCTCATCAATATATATATATATTTATTGTAACAGTACATGTCGATGAATTAAAATTCAAAGTGAACAATTGATTTTTGAAATAGACCTAATGGTCCTAATATATTTATACGATAGCAGAATTAAAAATATAAAACAATATTATTAATACTACATATAATCAATCAGGTGGACTTTGTATTAGAAATTTAGAGAATCTTCCACCTAAAATCTGCCCACACACTTGCTATTGGTAACATTTGTATTCTCCAAAATCTGTCCATACCCTATTAAAACGAGTGTAATTTTGTTCAAAACACTACACTCGCTAGGCTTTGTCTAAAACAGTGGGATGAGAAGACTACATTCACCTTGATGAGAGTCTCTTATTATTTGACTCCATTGTTTTAGCCTCCAGTTTAGGATATGAGTTTTTTTGTTGTTCTTATGGTTCTTTGGTTTTTGTATTCTTTTTTTGTTTTTAATTTTAGTGTATTTTTTTTGTTATTTAATCAAAATTATATATTTTTTCGGTTTCTCTCGATGAGAGGAATTCAAAAATATAAAAAAATTTATTTAGAAAAAAATATTTTTATATTAGATACAAATTTTATAATTTTTCGATTCCTCTTAGAGTTCGTCTTTAGTGAACTTATTTCAAATGACGAAAAAAGTTTATTAAAGACAAAAAAACTCAAATATTAAGGAATTAAAAAAAATCATATTCCAAACTGGGCCTTAGTCAATAGTTGATGAGACTATCCCCAATGACTAAGAGCATCCACATTAATCTCAATAAATTTAAGCTAAATTATAACAAAAAAAATCACATTTATATTTTAGCTAGTAATCCTACATCAAATTCTTTATTCTAAATCTATTTCATTGAAATATCGGTGATGAGATCAAGAGAGAGAGAGAGGGAGGGAGAGAGGGGTTAAGGACAAATGGTGAATTAAAAATAATATTATAATTATAGATTTGTAAATAGTGTTAGCTTCTTTTCACTAGCGACTATTGCAATTATAAGTTTTGGCTATTCACGAGCTAAAGCTGATGTGGGTAATTTTTCGTGTGTTTTATTGACTGAAATAGCCTAAAAGGCCATTTAGAGAGGTCCAAGTTCTACCCTTTAAGCGAGTTCCGATCTTTAGAATTGGATGTTTGGTAGAGTAATTTCTGATCTTTAGCTTGATGTTTTGGGATAGTAAAATTTCTTGAAATGTAACAAACGACGTAAAGGCCATTTAGAGAGGTCCAAGTTCTACCCTTTAAGCGAGTTCCGATCTTTAGAATTGGATGTTTGGTAGAGTATTTCTGATCTTTAGAATTGGATGTTTGGTATAGTATTTTTGAAATGTACAAAACGACGTCGTTTTGTACACTTCAAGAATACTTCACAACACATCCACTTCAGAGGATTCAAACTTCCTTTAAACGTCATTTTGTACACTTCAAAAATACTTCAACACGCATCTATTTCAGAGGATCCAAACTTCTTTAAGCTTGCTTGAAGAACAAAAAAACCCTAAAGTATATGCCACATGGTTTGACATATGGCCTTGAGATGAGTCACCAATTTAATGTGATTAGAACAATTCTCCCATCACAAAACTAATTCCAATGTTGCAGCAGTCAACTAAGTTCATCTTTATAATATGGATAATGACAACTGCATGCCATTTAGCACTAAGATTACAAATAATGCTAAAAAGGCGATATAATTTCAATGCACTTTTTGCATCAAAGCCTAGTTAAAAATTTACATGATCACAAATAGGGGTGCACAAAAGGTTCAAAAGATCCGAAAATCGAACCAACCCGATTTTATTGGGTCGGGTTAGTTCGGTTCTATCAAGCTCATGTTTGATTTTGGGTTTAAAAATTATAAACTCGTAAACTTCGGTTCGATTCTCCAGTCTATACTATTTTTGAACCGAGACCCAACCTTACCCGAACGGACCCAACCCAAGAATCGAAATTTAGACCAGATCATATAGTCATATAATGCACTCATTTGAGACTTTTGTATATTAGATGTTGGATTGTATTATTTTAAATAATGTGTTATTGTGTAAGGGTTATATTTATTTTTTAGTGTCATCTTATTTTTTTTCAAAACTTTAAATAAATTAACCTGATTCGATTCGATAGATATAGACCTGAGAACCGAACCGATCTCACTCGGATTGATTTGGTTCGGTTCGGTTCGGTTCCTTTGGACGATCGAATCAGTTTTGGATCTAAAAATAGAGAACCGACCAAAATCGAGTCAATTTTAAATTTGTTATAGACCCGACCTAATTCAACCCATGCACACCCCTAATCACAAAAAACGTTTTGAGTAGATGATCCGATAGTAAAATCTTCGTATAACAGTTGATATGGAAATTAGCTCGTCAAAAATGGTATTTGGGATTATAAATAGCAAAAAAATAATTTTAAGTTGCCAAAATAATTCTAACCAATTCAGATGCTCTAATAGACTTTCCTATATTTCTTTTTCACAAATTTTAGTATAACTTTTACCCTTTAATTGACTGAGTGCCCACTGAATTGCTTATACCATGTTCCCTATAAATATAATTGGGAAAACTATGTTAATAGGCCCTAAAGTATTCATTTTATATTACTTTGGTTTTCCATCTATTAGTTTTTTTAATTTTGTTCTATGCAATTAAATTTTATGTTTTACTTTTCAAATTCAATAGGTTTTTATATCAGTCGTAGATCCGAGTTAATCAAGTTCTTTTATAATTATCACATTAATAAATGATCACATTTACAATTACTCAGAGTCAGATGTATTGCCGATATCAAAGACTAAAAAAACTTCAAGATATTTTTATAATAATAAAATTTAATTGTATTAATAAGTGCAAGATTAAAAAAATTAATATAAAAGAGTCCAAAATAACACAAGTTAAATATTTTATGGCCCACTGACATAGCTTATTCAAAATAATTCATTCTTATCTCAAATCTTTTTTCCAAACAGGCGTGCTCTGAAATGGTCCACGCGCCCACCCTCCCTCTCCAGCCTGTTCAAACCTTCACTCCATCACGTTGCTCCTTCAGTCCACCCTACAAAACCACCACCACCAATCCCCAACCCAAAACCAAAATTCTTCCCTTCCCTCTCTCCTCTCTCTCCTCTCAATTTCTCTCTCATAAACACATAATTCATCAAAACTCACAACTTTGAATCTGTGGTAGTTTAATTCCCAGCGGCGCTTCTACAAACTTCTCCACAATTATTACACACAGAATTTTTCACCTTGAGTTTCTATAAATTGATTACAATTAATACGTGCGAGTGTGTCGACATGGGAACCGAAGACGAACAACCAAAACAGGTCTGCGAATCAGTACCTGCCAATTAGGGTTCTGACAGAGCGAAGGACTTTTACGAAAACATGGTGATGCGCTGACAGAGTCATTTACGGGAGCCGTGTATGGAAGTCGTAGATCTATGGCAGGTCTCGTCGGCTGCCGAAGAGCTTTCAGCGTCGGATCGGGGAAGTCGAGTTGGGTAAAACAACAACGAAGATCTGAGGTAGCTATTAGGGCGCGTCGACGAGGAGTTTCGGCCATCACCCAGGTGGAGACGCCTCTACTTGCCGAGGCCAGAATGCGGCGGCGCGACGGCGGCTGCGGGGGTTTCCGAGGATTGAGCGTGGAAGGGGCGGATCGTTAGGACGGGCCGTGTGATTTGGGGAGGTTGGTATGGGTTTTAGGCCGGAGTTGGTGTACCCGAGAGTAGGAGCTCGCGTTCCGAAGAGATGTGTTGTGTTGTGATCCCATTTGAATTTCAAGGATTTTTTTGTTTTGTGAATTTTTTTCCAAAGGATTCAGATGGAAGCTTGAATCACTCTTGTTCATTTCCTTTCTGCTTGTTTGTTAATTTCGTCGTGTTTCCTTGTACGAAAGGTGGTGGTGGACCTGGTGGTTAATACAAAGTCAAGTGTAATTTATTAAACTTAGGCACGGTTTGTATCAGTTTTTCGTTGTTTTTTTAAATTTATAAGCAAAAACATTAATTAGAATTGCTTTTTTGCTTTTTATTTTTTTTTTGTTTATTTTTAACTAAAGTAAAACTATAAAAACAAAAAAAACAAAAAAAACATAACTTTTAAGCATAGTTATCAAAATCGGACCGAACTGGCTGGTTCAACCGGGAACCGGGCACTGAACCAGTTTGGTACAACTATTTTATCGAAAATGTAAGTGAACTGGATTGAACCAACTATTTTTTTATCGTAT
>CM018891.1:5362481-5368293 GCA_009663005.1 Actinidia chinensis
CTAAAAATCATGGCTCCGCCCCTGCATATATGCATTCACCCCCCCCCCCCCCCCCCCCCCTCCCCCCCCCCCCACACCCCCCCCCCTCCCCCCCCCCCCCCCCCCCCCCCCCCCCCCCCCCCCCCCCCCCCCCCCCCCCCCCCCCCCCCCCCCCCCCCCCCCCCCCCCCCCCCCCCCCCCCCCCCCCCCCCCCCCCCCCCCAAAATTTTGGAAGGAGAAATTAAATATAGATGATATCAAGAATTCTAGTTCGTATGAAATAAATAGGGTTCCAATTCTGAAATATCAAAAAACATAATTCACCTATTGCATATTCCCCATGATTCATGAATGCTTTGCAATAGTATTGAATAGATTGTTAGCATGGTGAATGTAATATTAAAAAGAATTATAGAAAATAGTCTTTACATTAGCAGAGGAAGTAGAACCGAACATTGCTCTATGAATACAACTTAGTAAAGCAATGTTTTAGTAACAATGGCAGATACTAAAACATTATGACAGCGAAGGTTAAACGAACTGGAAATTCTCGGTGACATCATTATCCTTTCTTTGTAAACCATTTTTCTCAATATAGAGCTTTCATCATCAGCTGCTCCAAGAAGAAAAATAAAAAATTATTTTTTCTTCATTGTCTAAAAAAAATTATTTTTCTCATTGGTCTTTGGTATCATTATGTTTCTTAGCTCTTGAGTCAGGCAGACTAATAGAGTACAAATATAAGGTTGAATAGATATTTACTGATGGCAATATTATTGGCTAGTTGCTAGCTATTGACCGACACATCTAATTGGTATCCATATTCGAGTCTGACACATAGGGACTCGACATGCAGGACACGTCAAGTGGTATGTCCATTAAGGTTGTTATTTTTTAACTAGGACAGTCTGGAACAAGCAACAGGAGAAATTAAGATGCGAAGCCGGATATCGCGGAGAAAATTTGGTAGAAATTTTGTGTGAATGAAGCATAAAGAGGAGTGGTTTTAACAAACTCATAAAGGAGTTATTATAGAACAAATTGCCATCTTCTTTACAGCCCTATAGTTGCTTTATATGGGCCATGACCAGCCTCTAATGGCTGTCATGGAGAATCCACAAGCATCCTCATGATGAGGGTTTAATGCCCACTAGAATTATAATGATTAAAATAGAGCATTTGTTTGGCTATAATGTGAGGTGTAGCACTGAAAAAAAAACACACCAATACAAACACCAACAGAACAAATACCCCTACATTTGAGTTCTTTGAGGAGAGGAAGACAGATACAGTTTAGTTCGCCAAGGCTGTTTGGAGTGTTCCAAAGTTAGTGGTTCTAGCCGTTTATCTGGGAGGAAGGACGTCGACAGCACCCTACAACAACCCTCGGTAAGCGGCGAATCTTTCTAAGGAGGACTGCGATTGCAGGACTCGGCTACTCTGTTTGTATCTCTTATATTTAGTGTATGTAATTTAAATTTCTGCAATTTATTTTGATTAATGGAAATTATTCTTTGAAATTGTATGGGGGCGGGGGGAATTAATTTTTTTCAACAATCTTAAGAAAGATTATTTTTGATCTCGGCAATCAAATTTCAGAAAATAATTTTTTTTTCAGTTACTAATGTGAGATGGCATGATCTAACATCGTAAAGAAGAAGTTGGTACTCTTTGATATGTACAGATCTAGACAGAAAAAAAAAAATTTGAAAAAAAAAAAAAATGTTCGGGACTTACCGAAAAAAAAACACTTCGGTCGGCATCGGATTGTCGAACTCCGGCGAGATTAAACTGGTATCGCCGATTGTGAAGAAAAAAAATTATATAGACAAGAGAGGGTCCTCTCATTATTAGAAGAAATGAATGAGGAAAGAGAGAGGGGGCACGGATAGAAGGAAAGAATAAGAGAGGAAAGAAGAATAAACAAAAAAAGTGAGAAAAGAAAGAAAGAGAATAGAAAGAGAAGGAACATCGTGGCATAGAAAGGAGAGAGAGGGACAGCTAATAATAAAAAAAAACACGCATGCGCAGGTTCTGATCTTATAACAGAGAGAAGGGAAGAATATGGTAATTATATATATATATATTATTATAAGTAAGTAATTTAAGGATGGGCATGCGCATGTTCTGAGGAACAGCATATGGATATATTATATAATAATATATATTGTATAAATATAATAATAATAATACTATTATAAGGAAGTATTTTTAAGGATGGGCATGCGCATGTTCTGAGGACAGCATATGGATATTATTATATATATATATAATCATAAATATATTATAAGGAAGTTATTTTAAGGATGGGTGCTCTGCCCACTACTTTGGGCTTAATGAGAATCTTTGCCTTTTTCAAAATTGAAAAGAGAGGAAGTTTTAGGTGGGTTTCTGCCCACTACGATTTTAGGTTTTTTTTTTAAGTCTACACCAAAATTTGACCTCAATTTATTTGAAAACTATAATAAACTCATACTTTTTATAAAAAAAAAAAAAAGTCAAATTTTTCAAAATTTTCCGACTTTGTAGTTTAACTCCGATCTTGAAAACTACAAATTTTATCATAAATTCTGAAAATTACAGTTGTATCCAGATTTTAAGAAATTATAGTACCCCAAATTCTTGAAAAAACATTATAATTTTACCACTATGTGGTAACCTGCTGGTGACGCATCAGAGTTGATTGGCAGTTGTGCGGGCTTGGACCTTTATTGAAAACAAGGCGGTTGAAAGCTCTGTGATGTTGGACCGGTTGGAGATTTTTATCAACAAATTGGAGTTACCGGCATACCGTTTTTGAAGTTTCAAGGTCAATCTCCGTTGAGGGAACCTACCCTAAAAAACACGAGTATAAAGGAGTGTTGGACCATTTGTGGTCATTATGTTTAGATTATTTCTCATTCATCTTATCGATATTGTGAAGATCTATATAATTAATGTGGTTTGATCATTTTCAGAAAAACATGTCGACTAATGTTGTTGAAACAAGCATCAGGTCAGTTCTGGGAGAACTGCTGCTCTAACCCTGGTGTTCCAACAATCCCGATGGCTCTGTGGACAAACCAGGAAAGTTTGGTGGGGCTGATTCAAGAGATGGCAAGCAGAAAGATGATTGTTAATCTTACGACGCTAAATCTCGCTGGGAGATGCTTAACTGAGAAGTCCACTTGTGGCTGAAAAATGAGACGGATAGTCAGAAGGTGATGAATTGCGGAGATCACTGAAAAATGCTGGAAATCTGTGCAAGAATTAATTATAATGCCTGGGGGAGGATTCTTTGTACTCGGTGTACAACGATAGAAATCTGCTAAGGAGATGTGGGAGTCCTTAGACAGGAAATACACAGATCGAGGGAGCGGGGTTCCAAGAAATTATGTTGGTCGGTTTCTAGACTATGTAATGCTGGACACGAGTCGTAACGGATCAGGTCCAGGAGCTCCAGGTTCTCTAAATGAAATCAAAGCAGAAAGGAATTCTATTGAGTGACGGCATTTATAGTGGCTTGAAGTCATCCACAAGCTCCCAGGACATGGAAAGAGTTCAAGAGCTATCTCATGTTCAAGAACAATGGGATGACTTTGGAGGCTCTTTTCTTCAGCTCAATGTTGAGGAGGAAAACAGGGCAAGAAACAAAGGTGTTGATCAACACCCCTCCATACAGGGCCAAGGATAACATAAGGAGCATGGTCAGTCCTCAACCGACGAAGAAAGAAGTCTTAAGGGACAAGTGGGTCAAATAACCAGAAAGCAAAGAGTGTCAAAACTGGGGACCAAAAGGGCAATTACACAGAAGGCCAGTGGAAAAATTCAGGGGTACATGCTTTAATTGTAACACGTTTGGGACATTGTACTTCTTGAATTGCAGAAAAAAAGGAAAGAAAAACCAAGCAACCTCGAGCTCATGCAATATGACTGGGTAATCACAGAGGGTGTGTGTAGATGATATCAACCTCTCAGCAAATGGTTTCTGAAGTGAACATGGGGGGTCCAAAACCCACAAGAATGGTGGATAGACCCTGGGGGTTTTTGAAAAACTGCCCTGTATGTTGCGATAGAAGTATGTTCCACTACCTTCGAGGCCAGCAAAGCAAGCAAATGGTGTTGAAGAAGGTTGTTTATGGGAAAATTCAGGCACCTCCGACGGTCGGGGAGGGGATTGGAAAAGTGGTCCTGAAATGACTTCAGGAAAGAGTGGACTCTGTGAACAATGTGTTATTCGTGCCTGAAAAAATCCGAAAAAGAATCTGTGTTGCTCTCTGTTGAGCAGACATGGTTTTCGTAATGGTTTTTTAGGCAGATAGAGTTACTCTGTAAATGATGGAAGGTATGTAGGGAAAGGTTATATGAGCTGGTGGTCTATTCACAAGTGAATGAATGTAAGACGGTAATCCCTACAATTAATAAGAAAAATTTCCTAGTGTTTATGTGCTTAAGTTTCATTTTGTGGCATGTAGACTAGGACCATGTTAATTATGATTTTATACATAGACTAATTAACTTGGTCACATCCAGCCTTCCAAATGATAAAAAATCACAAGTGTGAGACTTGTGTGAAGCAAAGTTAACTAGGTCTTCATTTCATTCAGTTGAAAGAAAGTACCGAAACCATGGGGTTTTTAATCACACTGATGTGTGTGTGATTTGAAGTATGTTTAAACACCCACATGCTAACAAGTATTTCTACATTAATGATGAGGTACGAAATACTGTTGTGTTGTACTTGCTAAAGGGGTAAAGATGAAGCTTGGACAAAATTAATTCTTTATAAGAAGAAATAGAAAAAAAAAATCAACTCTTAGCAGAAGATTAAAGTTGTGCGAAGTAACCGAGGTGGTGAATATGAATCACCCGTTTGGTGGATACTGTGGAGAACACGGAATTATCTATCATAACCACTGCAACCTTATTCTCCTCAACCCATAATGGAACTGCTTTCTGAACGAAAGACCGTACCCTTTAAAAGATATGATGAATTGTATGTTGATAAGTTCTGGATTGCATAGAACTGGGGGTGAAGCGATTCTTACTGGCCCCAACTATATCTGAATATAGTGAATCGCAGAAGAAGTTGGATAAATCCCCGATGAGTTATTAAAGGTAGAAGTCCTACTTATAACTTTTTACGTACGTGGGGATATCTTGCGAAGGTGCCATACCTCCTCCCTAAGAAGGAAAAGAGGAAAGTGGTCCAAAAACCATTGATTGTGTGTTTCATCGGTTATGCACAAAATGAGTAGTGCATACGGTTCTTGGTATGAGTCTACAATACCAGATATTCACAAGAAACTTACATGGAGTCTAGGAATGCATGTTCTCGACAAACACATAATTACAATAGAGCCATTTGGTGAGTCAAGTTCAGCTGAAACGGACTTCTGCATCCTGCCTCAATGACAGTAGCCAAGACCAAAGATGAATTAAATGAATTGAGACGTAGCAAGAGAGCTAGAATTTCAAACATCTTTTGCGTCCGAACTTCCTAACTTATATGTTAAGAAAGTGAGCCTCAGACATACAAGTGAAGCAGTGAGTTGTCCCTGAAGGTCCATTGTGCAAAGAGGACTATGAAGAGTGAGATTGAATCCATTCGCAAAATCATGTACATGGGAACTGATGAATTTACCGCAGGCAGGTAAGCCTTTGGGCTACAAATGGATCTTCAAGACGAAAAGATTGAAAGAGATGGAATAATAGATAAGTACAAGCTTAGACTTGTTATCAAAGGAAATTAATAGACAAAAAAAGAAGGGTCTAGACTACTTGATACTTATTCACCAGTGCAAGAAACTACATCTATTAGGATGATAATTGCATCGGCAGCTTGCGAACGAAA
>CM018891.1:5405893-5415893 GCA_009663005.1 Actinidia chinensis
AAAGCGCTCAATTCTACAATACGTCTTTTCATTACGGATAATACATTTTATATGATATATACTTATATATAATAAGATTTATAAGTCTAAAAATACATAGAGTTCTATGCAGTTATATTTTTAGTGATAAGTGAAGATTACCGTAATTTGTAATTAGTTATTTAAATGGGCTCCACAACATTGAAGTGGCAAATGGACTCCGTGGCATTGAAACAAATGGCAAACATTTTAATTATCATCATTTGTTATTGGTTATATGAAAGGACCCATTGCTTCAAATAGCATGCATTTCAATGTTGTGGAGTCCAATTGTTACGATGTTGTGGAGCCCAATTAAAACAGTGTCCTATTGAAATAACCAGTCACAAATGGCGATAATCTTCGTCCACTTCTTAGAAATGGTGAACATAATCAATTCAAGTTTGAGAAGAACTCTTACTCTACATGGTAAAATTGGTCGTAGTGAAAAGCAAAAACCATTTTAGGGCACAGTGAAGGATTCAATACCTATTTCCAAAAAAGCAGAATCAGAAATACCTTGGTCTTCACAAACTCGTAATTAACATAAAATTTTTGTAACACAAGGACACGGTGAAGGATTCAATAACAGTGAAAGGTTTCATTTAACGCTACAACCCTAAGAAAACACGGCTTGTTTGAAGACAGATAAGCTAGAAGTAGAAGATGACAGTCTCTCATTGATCTCCAGGCAGTGTCTTGATGATATCCGAATCACCTGAAGTATTAGCAGAAAAGAATACAGCCAGCTTCTTAGGCCAATATCTTGTATTATGGAAAGACAACTTAATAAAGCACAACAAATGTAATACCTGGATCAATAATGCTGAGACATGAAACCCGGTAATACTTTCCACAAGCTGTTCCCAGATCAACATTGTCTATCACAGCAGACCAAAATGCCATAAAAAAGAAGAACAAAACAAAAACAGGAGAGAGAGAGAGAGAGCATCTCATCAGGTAAGTAATCTCTAACAGCAACAAAATAGCTGCACAATATTAAATATAAAATATAAAGCATAAAGCAATTGAGCCTGAATAGAAATTCAATGCCTTCAGGTAACGTGCAAAAGAGGCTGGGAACTAAAATTCAAAAGCCTTGATATTATTGAAAAGGAGGGAACAAAGTGTCAGAACTGACAGTATTATCAAGAAATGGAAGTACTAATGCGTTCTTCACAAGCACACTTCTACAAACCATGTGATTCACAACTGATAAGATGACCAGATGGTGGAGTAAATATGCAACCAGATTCCATAGTACATCACATTTGTAAGCTAGAAAAGAACAGTTTTAGGACAATCAATGGCAGACAAGAATAAAACAACCAGGTTGAATTTGAATATAAGACGACCAGCTGGTAGACAATCAGATACAATAGAATTCCACATTTGTTAGTTTGAAAAGAACAGTTCAGGACAATCATTTATAGGTTCGAAAAGATTTGTATTTTTCTGACATGATGTGAGACAGTGAGAGGAAGGGAAGGAGACCGAAAGTTGATTGGGATGGTAAGCCATACTGAACCTCAACATAAATGGAAAAAAGCTGAATTTTTTTTATGATTACCATTCATCTGTACATTAGAGTTTTCATGTGATATCCTTCTAGACCACCCGTAATTTTAATCCACAGTTCTATCTAACAGAGCAATAAATCCTTGTTTTTTTTAATGATCATAATGCAATAAATGCTGATCTGCTAATAAGTCCGAGAATGATTCCCAATTCAATAGATCCCGAATCATGGCCATGAAACAATTCAAATATAGGGGAGATTCTTTAATGAATACTTTGCTTTGGAAATTACTGAACTAATTGTTTTGGACCATCGATGTGTAAGAGAGGGTTATCAATACAACAATGAATGATGTGACTTTAACAAGCTCTTAGTGCTTGGCAAGACAAGTTGTCACGCAAGAAAAACCATGTCTTACTCTTGGGCACAAATTTCTCTTATTCCCAATCCCCCACCCACCCAAAAAAAAAAAGTAAAAATATGGAAAAAAGACCAAACTTGACGAAAATTTGCAGAATAGCCTGTCATGATCGTTTAAATGAATTTCAAAACACAGTTCTTTTTCGTTACTAAAATTGGAATGTACAAATTAGCAACCATATTTATCAGGGAGCTGGAAGTGGGAAAAATCCTGTCTAGGTTTGCATCATCAATATTTTCAATCCCAGGAAAATCTATCAAGCGCAATAATGCTTCCTTTGATTTGAGGGGAATTAAAGAAAAAGTGCATGGCTACCCCTTGTTTGGGAGCTAAACAAGTACAGGAATTCAGAGGGATGGTTAAAACCCTCTTGCTGGACTTTTTGTTCACCTCCAAGTGTTAGATCCCAGAATTTTCGCCATTTTTCAATTAAGTTTGGGGTACATAATTATTTGCTTAATCCCTTGGCATTTTTAATTTAAAAAAAAAAAGGTATTGCTCAGACATGGCTTCGGTGATGGCTGACACCACCCTGTGAGAGATGGTGTGTGAGATGCTGGGTGTGTTAGAAGGGTGATTGTTCTTTTGGGTTGATAATATTTTATTTCATGAAAAAAGTTTCCGGCAGTAAAGACATTAAATAAGAAAAAAATGTAAATGGAGAGTTTGAGCAGGAGAAAGGGAGAGAAGAGAACAAGGAATGAGAGAAGGAAAGATAAAGAGTTAGGAGGACACATGTTCGTGTGTGGAGATAAAAGAAAGTCTACCATTTTGAGAGTCGCTTCAAATAATGAGGTAGTTAAAATAGAGGGATTCTACACATCAGCAATGAGACGGACTGTTGAATGATTTGGGAAGGCTATAGATTTTGGATCATTAAATTATTGGATTTACAAACAGAAAAACAAGCCAAAGGTGAACCTTATCAAGAGAGTGAAATTTCCTGACTAAAGCATAACAGAAAACAAAGCAGAGAGAGAAAATATATATCCGGCAGAGTTATGGCGAAATTATGTCTGATCCAGAAGGAATTTGGCATGATGTTCTTGGTTGTGGTTAATGCTTACTATAGGTTCTAACCTTGGTTTGAGGTAAGTGGGATATGTAGGCAATATGCTCCAAATCTTAGGAGCACTTTCTTGGTTATTTCCATTTTGTATTCCCTTTGATCACAGGTGCTATTTATCCACTCCATGGAATCTTGTAGCAACAATGACCTATGTTATTTGTTGATTTGATATGCAGTTACTGAGTGACATGGAACTGCTTACTACATGGAACAATAATTGGGATATGCCGCAGAGGCTTGGTGAGATGGGTGATAAATGTTTGTGGTTATGTACCAAGGAAGGACCTGGTATCTAAGTAGCATACGGATCCGAACACGTACATGGATCCTTACACAGGACACGCCTATTCTCAAAAAATCAAGACACGGATACGGCTGGAAAAGGGCAAAACAATAATTATGCATATCAATATATACCGAATATGTCTAATTAGCAACAAACATGCAAAAATCAGTAATAAAAGCACAAAATCGCACCTATGTGAGGTCGAATATGCCTCACCGGAGGTTGCCAGAGGTCATCGGAGGTTGTCAAAGCAAGCCAGAGGCCGATTGACCTTTGGAAGGGTGGATCGATCATACAGAGAGAGAGAGAGAGAGAGAGAGAGAGAGAGGGGTTGGCTAGGATTTTAAAAAAGAGTACATTGTATATTGATATATTTCCTCTTTTTTATAATTTTTCCCCAATATTTTTCTAATATTACATAACGGCCCCCAAAATAGCTTTTTAAAATTATAAAACATACTCAGCCATGTCCCCAACATGTTTCTCGCCCGTCCCCGGCGTGTCCCTTGCGTGCCCCGATGTGTCCCCATAGAAATATTTAATAAAAATAATGGGACACACCACGTGGCGTGTTCCATACTTATTTTGTTGTGTCCCCCGCGTGTAAGACACGGATACGGAGACCTTGGCAACATGCCAGTGCTTCATAGCCTGGTATGAGGCACTATGTGATTAATGGAGTCCCTAATTGGTGTATGTGCAATTGTAAGATCATTGATGATCCATTAATATTCAAACATTATTTTTGTTACATTTGCGAAATTCGCCACTTAATTATATTTGCCAGGTTGATTTTGGCAAAAAGCTAGAACAATATCAATATTCAAAAGTCTATAATTTTTTTAATTTGAAGAGTTTAGACGTAATCCTTGCATTAAAATTTTGGACACCTTTATTTTTGGAGGCATAATTGTGTTGTTGAGGATATTAGTGTTTTGATTTGTAGAAAGGGATGTAATTAGTAATTAGCTCTAAGAGTATGTCCAACCCAAGTCTCCAAAATGGAAACTTAAAATATAATTTTCAATTCAAAAAGTGTATTTAAAGGGATTAACTATTCATAACAACTCCAATCCAAATTCTCCATTTTCATCTATATTTTAAAAAATACTCTAACAATTCCCCCTTTCCATCAAAAATTCAAATAACAAAATTTTCAAATTCTATTAAATAAATCAAACATTGATCTCATTTTAAAGGTCTAATCATTATCATTTTAAAAATGTCAATTGTATAGAAATTATACTCCATATCTATTAATGAAGCTATACATATTTTTTTTTTAAAAAACAACAATGGGTCTCCATATTTGAAAACTTTATTTGAGGTCTCCATTTTAGAGAGAATAAATGGAGCTTGGTTGGACTTGTTCTCATCTCCAAAATAGAGTTTTAGAGTTTGGTTGGAGATGCTCATCTCCAACCCACTTCCATAACTCCTATTTGGAGTTCAAAACTCCTCCAACCCAATTTCATTTTTGCTCACCATATATGGAGACCACCTCAATAAATGGAGACCCATCTCCCTTTTTATTTTTCATAAAAAATGTATAACTTTTACATTATAAATGTAAATTTTGTAAAAATTATATTGTTAAAAAGATATTGATGAGACTTTTAAAATGAGACCCATATTGAATATTTTTAATAAAAGTTTTAAAAATCATAATTTGAAATTTTGGACGGAAAGTTGAAAATGATAGAATTTTTAAATAACGGAGATAGAAATAGTTTCTATGAATAGTAAAACCCTCTATGCATACTTTTTAAATTAAAAATAATATTTTTAACTTGGAGACTTGGGTTGGAGATGGTAGATCTAAGAGCATCTCCCAACCCAAGTCTCCAAAATGGAGACCTAAAATACTATTATTAATTCAAAAGGTGAGTTTAGATTGTTGTGCTATCTTTTTAATAATACCAATCTTATAAAAATTAGATTTTTAAATAAGAAGTTACAAATATTTTACAAAAAATAATAGTGGAAAGAGAAAATGGAGATGTTCTCCATATGTTGTGAGTCTCCAAGTATGGAGATTCAAAGTGAGGACTCCATTTTGGAGACCAAAAATTAAGCTTGGTTGGAGAAGATTTCTCTATTTTTGGTCTCCAAAATGGAGTTATGGAGGTGGGTTGGAGATCCTCTAAAAGGAGATAAATTTGAATATTATTTTATTTAATAAGGTCTGAAAATATGGATCGTTACATCAACTTTGGGAGGTTTTGGAAGGGAAGTGAGGGAAAGTTTGCAATAACTCATTTTGCTACCACTTCCAATAAAAAGTGAAGTCCAAATACACCCTTATACATAAATAAAAACAAAGTGTACCACTTATCCGCTCACTAGTTGGGTTTGGCAATCCCATAACAAAACCTATTTCACTTTAAATAACTATTTCAGTTGTAATTGCTATTAGAAGTCCAACGTGAGTCAAGTTAGAGAATAAAAGTAGAATTGGATTAAGATCCTCCCCATTACATACATGAAATGGAGAGATTCATTTCAACTAACGGGATTTTGACACCTCGTAAATGAAAGCAATGAAATGCCTAGATTTAGTCACACTGCCCCCTCCATACGAAACCCAAAAAAATATTGTTATGGTTATAGGACAGAAGCATCTCAATTATTCTCCAATCACTCTCCCTTATTCTTCTCTCCTTTTTCTCACACTACCGTGTGGCTAAATTTGACACCCTATAATCTCTCCCTAAAGCTATTTGCTATTCCCTCTACTGGCAACCCTAAAGGTTTTACAAAACCATTTTAACTAAGATCAATTCCCTTCTTGCCTAAACACACTCACACATTTTGAAAATAAAAACACAAACTCATGCATATATACACACGACGCAAGGTTTGATTATTTTGTTTATAATTGCCAAGTGTTATAGGAATTTTCTTGAATATCACAACTAGTCCATGTGAATAACCATACAATCCACATATTTAACAGAAGACCTAATTGAGAAAACTGTTGTCTTTGTTCGTTTAATAGCCAAAATATCATGGTTCTAGTTTAGCTTATTAGTTGGAACGATCTGGCCTAATTTAGGGTTTCTATATATTTCATTTATGAGATGTCTTTATCCTATTTATTGTAATGGATCTCTCCATTCAATCCATGTAACGAAAGGATATTCATCCATCATATTTCAGCTTTATTACAATCATATATGGGTAATTTTTTTTTTTAAATCAACTTATACAGCAACCATACCAAATCAATTAAGGTACAAGTAATCAGCGCATTTCATCAGGGTACAAGCTATCATGGGTGTAGTGGGAAAAAAATGTCTTGTACTCTCTTGCATCCATGGTCAGCTTGTAAAAATATAACCTTGGATTGCAATACTTTGTTGTTTGGACTTCTAGAAGGATTTGTAACTATTCCTAAAAGCCTACAGAAAACATCCATATCAACAATTTAGTAACAAATTTTTAACTATCAAAACAAAGGGAAGAGTAATCCTCTGCATTTCTTCTGTTTTCCCCTTTCCCTCCTAACTACGCTTGTATACCCACCCCCACCCCCACCCCCCTGCGCTGCATATGTGTGTGTTGTAGGGAATACAAACCAATTCTAAACTAATGAGTATAATTAAAGCAATATGGCCAGATAATATCATCCTACAACTCAAAACACACTGCAACATCTTGCCTTCCATAAGTGTTCCAACTGCCAACAGAGAAGTTCTAAAATGAGCCTATTCTAGAGGCAATTCAGATCAGAACAATGCGTAACAAATTCTTCCACATTATGTTCATGCCTTTTACGGCTTATGCACATAGCTGATAAAATAATAACAAAGAGAGTGTGTTTACAAACTAGTATGGTGACAAACACAACATTACCCAATATATAAAGTGAGTGCATTTGGGGCATTTGGTAAGCGAAATTAACCACTTACTTCCATTATAATGATGAACCCCAACCTTCGAAAGCATAGCATAGTACTCGATCTCCGATTTCCTCAAAGGTGGGCAGTTGTTTGAAATAATTACCAGCTTCCCTGCAAATACCCATTTTCCATCATGCAATACCCCAAACGAAGTAAATACCAATGAACTCGACATACTTCCTTTCAATACGTGTTAATAAACTGGTCCACAAGTATAAGAGATGTTCTGCGTACCCAAAATTAATAAATCACATAAAATGGTTCAGAAATTGAAGTGCATGGACTAGATTCAAAAACATCAAGTATGAATCTACATTCTAAATTGGTTTAATTATGGAATCTACATTTTATATTGGTTTAATTCTGGGTAACAACCAAGTCGAAATTACAAAAAATGAAAAACAAATGATCCTACCTGTGAGCTCATGAGATACTTGAGCACAGTTTTGTAGCCGAGGGTGTAGTTCCGCTCGCACCCGAGTGCGAGCCTGTTGTTGATGCTCTCGTGAGTCTTCTTCTGCAAAGTTTTCGCAAACAATCCCACATTTTTTTCAAATTCAAACACAACAACGAGCGTGTATGTAGAACACACACACACCACACAGAAAAGAGAAGGCGAGATAGGGCATACCGTCTTCTTCCCCGCCGCCATTGTCACAGTGGATCGGGAAACCCTAACAAGATGCAGAGAGAAGAGAGAGAGAGAGAGACGGGAGGGGAGTTAGGGCTTATTGTGTCATCGTCTGCGTAGCACGCGTGGATCGCGTGACATGGTGAACGGGCCACGTAGGGAACTTCATCCATAAATAGAATTATGGGCATGTTTAATTTAGAGATTGAATTTGACGGATTAAAAATATAATCGAATTTAAAGTTGAATAAAAAATTTAGTCAGATTAAGTCGGATTATTAATCATGTGAAATTTTAATATACATTTGTTTGTTTTATAATAGACATTGATGTTGAATAAACACGTTTTTCATGTTTTCCACCATCATATCATAATTTTAAAATAATATTCTCTTAAAAAGTTTTTCAAAATTTAAAAATAATTAGGAACTAATTTGTATATCCTTCCATATAAGAAATATATAGTAGTAATCCGTGCTATGAAAGGGGAATTTATTTAAATATAAAAAAAACTGTATTTTTAATTAAAATTATACTTTATTAAGTGATATAGTAAGTTAAACTCGTTTTGTTAAAAAATATGCTCTGCAAGTATATTATGCCGATATGTAATAAGATTATAATATAAATGTGTTCTATATTATATATACCTAAATTTTTGATTGTATTACCATGTGAGTCCCATAATATTTTTTTCTCACTGTTCTTCAAACAAAAAAAAATTAGTAAAGGCAAAAATACTTCGAAATAAAATAATCTATTTTTATATATTAGTGTATTTTTAAAAAAAATATTTATTTTTACGTGTCTGACCAATATATTTAAAAATTTTTTTAGATAAAGAGTTATGATTGGTTTTGTAACTTGAAAATTAAATGAGAAAGAAAAAAATTATGTTGAAGTGATAAATTTAAACAAAGCAGGCTGTTTACTTATATAATCATTGCTAAAAAAATCCGTATTTAAGAATAAATTCATTTGGATAAATCATAATTTCGTATTTTAGTAATTTAGAATTTATGGGTATTTTAGTAACTTTAGACCTAATCCATACTCCTTGGATTTGTATAATGGGGGTGGGTGGATACAAATTCGGCAATTTGATGTATTACAAATCTGCAATTACTATTCAAATTCAAAGAGAGTTAACAAACACCTATTAGGGCCCTATAGGAGTTGTAATCCAATATGATATGAAATCTCCAAAACAAAACATACCCTATGTGAATACTATCTGCTTCGTTTGGTACTACTTAAAAAAATTACGTTTTTTTAAAAGATTTTTCTATTAAAAAAAAGTGATTTTTTTTGACTTTTTAATTTTTTTTGGCTTTTACTTAATTAAAAATAAAAATTAAAAAAAATAAAAAAAAAAATTTCTACACTCCTATAAGATATCTGCACTCTAAAATGGAGTTCATTAAATAATCTAATATGGTGGTGATGTCTGCAATCCTATTTTGGAGTGCAAATATCAATTATAGGAGTGTGAAAATTAATTACCAAAAAATAATTCTGACCGACTTTTTTTTTATAAGTTTAAAAAAAGCCAACTGAAAAACTAGTACCAAATAGAGCCTATATAGATTTAAATGCATAAACATAATATCAAACTCAAAAGGAATAGAATTGTGGTTTTTTTCAATCCACTTTCTTTAAATGTACTTCTTTTTAAATTTTCATAAGGAAATATTCACCAAATGTCCTTATAAGTAATCAAATGCTTGATAGAAAAGGAAATCTAACAAGTAAATAAATTAAAAAACATAAGGAGTATGGCAATTTTGTAATTTTTCAAATGAAAATAAAAAATATATTTGGAGATAAGTGGTAATTATTACTCAAAAAATAAAAAACAATAGCCATCGTGATAAAAATATAAACATGAAAAAAATGCCCCGTCGAGTCAAAATCCGGATTGCCTTTAATCAGTACCTCTTACCCAAACGCAAATAAATAGGATGAAGAGAGATGAGTTTGATAAGAGAGTGGTGCTTGGGTTTAAGTTGAAATAATTAGAAGCCTGGGGTCTAACGCATTACATAGGCAAAAACCTATGATTTAATTTTGCATAGTTTTCTCTAAAAATTCAAGTTTCACTAGCATAGTAGCATACTCCTTTTTTCCGGCTATAATCAAAAGTTCTTACAATTA
>CM018891.1:5440893-5453393 GCA_009663005.1 Actinidia chinensis
CACTTCCGCTTAGTAAAAAAATCTAGTTGTTTATGTCTTTATATATTTTTATATTTATTATTAGTAAATAATACAAAATATATATTAAATAATACCAAATATGTATTAAATAATATAAAATATAATAAATAAAATACATATTACTCTAGTGGGGCAGAGTCGGAGAAGGTGTCCAGGCAGGGAGGCATGCAAAACCATCCCCGCCTCATCACGGGAAAATCTTCGTACTTTTCCCCATCTCAACCCATTCCCGTGAAATTATGCAAATTTTCAGCCCGAATGGGACGGAGGCTGGGCAGGAGTGGGGCGGAATAGAGTTTATTGTCTTCTCTAATATACGATGGGAATAGATATGAATTTTCATAATTATACTATAATAATTTGTAATTAATTCCGTACAAAATTATAACACAAACACCACAAAGTGTCATAACATTGCTAGCCTAAAAATATCGTAAAAAAAATCAAAATATTAATAAGTGACACCTTCATACGTACACTCTTTCGTGACTATGACCACTAAGTCCTACAAGAAATATTGGTATAAAAAGGAAAAATACTAACAACCCAGAAAGGTTTTCTTTCCTACAAGATGGAAGCAACATAGAAAAAAGATACTATATTTTAGAAGCAGAAAAAAAAGACGAGGAGAATGCCATATCAATCAATTGTTAGAAATTTTGTGTGAATTAAAAGCATAAAGAGGAGTGGTTTTTAACAATTCCTAAAAGGAGTTATTATAGAGAACCAATTGCCATCTTCTTTACAGCCCTCCTGGCTGCTTTATTTGGGCCAATGACCAGCCTTATGCTGTCATGGTGGAATCAAAAGCAATCCATGATGAGGGGGTAATGACCCTAGATTATAAATGATTAAATAGAGCATTGTTGGCTATAAATGCTGAGGTTTAGCACTGAGAAAAACACACCAACCAACACCAACAACCAAAACAACAGAAACAAACACACCATACATTTGAGTTCTTTGAAGAGCGAGCAGGACAGATACAGTTGAGTTCGCCAAGGCTTGCTGTGGAGGTGTTCCAAAGTTAGATGGTTCTAGCCGTTTTATTCCTGGAGGAAGACGTCGGACAGCACCCTAAAAACACCCTCGGTAGGCGGCGAATCTTTCTTAAGGAGACTGCTTGACAGGACTCGGCTTTTACTTTGTTTGTATCTCTTATATTCAGTTTCTTAAATTTAAATTTCTGTAATTTATTTTGATTAATGGAAATATTCTTTGAAAATTCGTATGCCGAATCAATTTTTTCAACAAATCTTAAGAAAGATTATTTGTGAGCGGCAATCAAATTCAGAAGATTAATGTTTTGTTCGAGGAGATCTATACATGTAAACAGAAAGTTTGGTACCTTTGATGATATTATAATGAGAAAGATGAAAAAAAAAAAAACTGTTCTAAAAAGAAACAATTCTGTTTGAGAGAGAGAAAAAAAAAAATTGGTTTTCCTTTTACAGAAAACTGATTTTATTTTTGACGAGAATAAAGAAACATATCATGCTCTAGTAAATCAAAGACCTAACTTTTGATCTTGATGGCTGGGGATTCAATGCTGGAGGAACCTTCCGGAGCCATTCTAAACTTCAAAACCTTTTATTTGTTAGAAAGAAAAGAAATAAACTTGGGAGAGAAAGAAAAAGAAGGGAAGAGGAGCGAATAAATAACGAGGGGAGGAAAAGAGTTAGTGGGGAGGAATAAATTAACGAGGAAAAGAGAAGAGTGGGAGGATTAAATAAAGAGGAGGAAAAAATTAGTGTGTTGAATAAATAAAGAGGAAGGAAAGAGAAAGTGGGAGGAAATAAAAGTACGGAGAGAAGAAAGAGATAAAGAATATAATAATATTTATTATATAATAAAAAAAATTTTTAATAAATAAAAAAAAACAAAGAACGCATGAGCAGTTTTGAACATAAAATATATATAGATATATATTATAGAAAGGGAGAGAGAGGAAAATATATACTATAATATTATATATATATAATTAAAAAAAAAAAACATGCAGCGTGCTTCGCTTTAAATAATTACAAAATATATATATTATTAATTATATCGGATATATATATTATATAGTCTATAAAAAAAAAAAAAAAAAACGATGCGCTGACAGAAAGACAAGACTGCATAGGATATATATAATAATTATAATAATTATAATATATAAGATAAAATAATAATAATAATAAAAAAAAAACATGATATTACAGTTTATCACAAAGTTTGATAATTCTAGATTTTTTTATAAAAAAAAAAATAATAATAATAATAATAATAATAATATATATTAAAAAAAAAAAACTTCAGGTTTATGTAATTTTTTTAACCCAAAATGGGAGTTTCTAATTTACTCAAACGCTTAAATTAATTATTAAATTAACCTAAATTACTGTGATTTTAATTTTGTCCACACGTTTATTAAATAAAAAAAATATATATATATATTAATTTTTATATTGGTAATTACAGATTTTACCTAATTTTTGGAAAAATACTATATATCCAGTTTTATGGAAATTATTAAATTTTGCCAAAGTGCTGGAAATTATAATTTTATAAACCCCTATGTGGTCAACGTGCGCGGTTGACTTAGATCAGAATTGATAGGCTACGGCTTAGGCAGCTGTGCGTGGCTGACCTTTATTAAAACAAGGTAGTTTGAAGCCTTTGTTATATTGGATCGGTTGGAGGTTTCCTCAACCGATTTAGAGTTGACCTCCTACCATTCCCTTCCCTTGCATTACTGTTTCGGTTTTAAAGGGTCCATTCTCTCCGCTAAGGGCGTTGCTCTCCAAAACACTATGAGTATAACAAGGTTATACCCATTATGGTTTGTTAGGTCTAGATTGTTTATATATTCATATGTCGATATTGTGAGGGATCTATGCACTATATGTGGTTGATCTTTTTCAGAAAACCCTCGCGAAAAACATGGAGACTTAATGCTGTTGAAAAAGCACTCAGTTCAGTTTCTGGGAGAACTGCTGCTCCAACCCCTGGGTTCAACGATCCGATGGCTCATGTGGACAACCAGGAAAGTTTGGTGGGGCTGATTTAAGAGATGGCAGCAGAGATGGATGTTTTATCTTACGACGCTAAATCTCGATGATGCTTAACGAAGAAGGCTCCAGTTGTGGCTGTGAAAATGAGACGGGATAGTCAGAGGTGATTGCAAGAGATCACTGGAAAAACGCTGATTGATTATAGGTGAAGAATTATATTCTCAATGCATGGGAGGATTCTTGTACTCGGTGTACAATGATACAAAATTGCTAAGGAGTTGTGGGATCCTTAGATAGAAAAATACAGAGCGGGAAGCCGGGGGTTCAAGAAGTTTATTGGTGACGGTTTCTAGACTATTGTAATGCTGGACACGAGATCAGTAACGGCTCAGTTCCAGGAGCTCACAGTTCTCATAAATGAAATCAAAGCAGAGGAATGCTTTGAGTGAGGCATTTCTAGTGGCTGCAGTCATCCACAAGCTCCCAGAGATGGAAAAGAGTTCAGGTTTCTCATGTTCAAAAACAAGGGAGATGACCTTGGAGGCTCTTTTCTTTCAAGTCAATGTTGAGGAGGGGAAGGAAAACAGGGCAAGAACCCAAAGTTGTCAAAACCCTCCTACAGAGCCAAGGCAACAGAATGGAGCATGGTCAGTCTACGAAGGACAAAGAAGTCTAATGACAAGTGGCTCAAATAACCAGAAAGGTAAGAGTGTCAACTGGGACAAAAAAGGGCGATTACCAAGAAGGCCCCATGGAAAGTTTCAGGGTCATGCTTTAACTGTAACAGTTGGGGCATCCGTGCTTCTGAGTGCAGAAAATCAATGCCAACCCGAGCTCTGCAATATAACTGAGGGTATCACGGAGGTGTGTTTGTAGATGATATCAAACTCTCAGCAAGGTTTCTGACGAAGTGAACATGGTGGGGTCAAAACCACAAGAATGGTGGATAGCTACTGGGAGGCTAATCGCATGTCTGTTGACGATAGAAGTATGTTCAATACATTCGAGCCAGCAGCAAATGGTGATTGAGAAAAGGTTGTTTATGGGAAAGCAGCATACCTCGACATTGCGGGGATTGGAAAACGTGGTCCTGAAATTGACTTCAGGAAAAGAGTTGACTGAACAAGTGTTATTCGTGCCTGGAAATCCGGAAGAATATGGTGCTGGCTCTATGTTGAGCAGGACATAGTGTTCGTATGGTTTTGAGGCAGATAGAGTTACTCTGTCAAAGGCTGGAATTTGGAATGTATGTAGGGACAGGTTTATATGACTGATGGTTATTCAAAATGAAGTAATTGACTGTATCCCTACAATTAATAAGAAGAAGGTTCTCAGTTGTTTATGTTGCTGAGTCTTCCATTTTGTGGCATGGTAGACTAGGACCATGTTAATTATTGATTCTATACGTAGACTAATTTAATGGATCACATTCCAGCATTCCAAATTGTTAAAAATCACAAGTGTGAGACTGTGGGAGTAAAGTTAATACGTCTTCATTTCATCGATTGAAAAGAAGTACGAACCATTGGTTTAATCACATGATGTGGTGATTTGAAGTATATTTCAAACCCCAATGCTGCGAAACAAGTATTTTCATTACATTTCATTGATGATTGTACTAAATACTGTTGTGGGTTACTGCTAAAAAAGCACGGATGAGTTTGAGCCAAATTCATGCTTATAGAATGACGTAGAAAATCAACCGTAGCAAAAAGATAAAGTTGTGCGAAGTGGACCGAGGTGGGATATATGAATCAACGTTTGGTGTGGTGGATACTGGGGAGAACAAGGAATTATCTATCAACCGACTGCACCTTATTCTCTCAACAGAATAGAACTGCTGAACGAAAGAATTCGTCCCATAAAAGATAGGAATGAATGTAGTTGATAAGTTTTTTGGATTGCCTCAGAACATGTGGAGTGAAAGCGATTCTTATGCAAACTATATCTGAATTAGAGTTGGCCTCGCCAAGAATTGGATTAAATCCCCGTATGAGTTATTTAAAGGTAGGGTCCTACTTATAACTTTTTACGTAGTGGGGATATGTCTTCGAAGGTGGCCTACATCCCTACTAAGAAAGGAAAAGATTGATCCAAAAACAGTTTGATTTGTGTTCATCGGTTATTGCACAAAAAGTAGTGCATATCGGTTTCTTTGGTATGAGTCTGTAATACCTGATTCACAAGCATCCTACATGAAATCTAGGGAATGCTCGTTCTTTGAACACATATTGCCATATAGATCCATTGGGAAGTCAAGTTCAGTGAAACAGACTCTGATCATTTTTTTTTTTGGCAATGACAACAGACAAGACCAAAAAGAGAATTGAAATGAAATGAGACGTAGCAGAGAGCTAGATTTCAAAATCTTTTGGTTCAGGACTTCCTAACTTATATGTTAGAATGAGGCCAAACATACAAATGGAAGCAGTGAGTTGTCACTGAGGTCCCATTGTGGAAAAGAGGATAGAAGAGTGAGATTGAATCCAATTCTTGCAAAATCATACGTGGACTGGTGAATTTACCCCAGGCAGTAAGCTATGGGCTACAAAGGCATCTCAAGAGGAAAGATTAGATGAAAGCAGATGGAATTTCAATTAGATAAGTACAAAAGCTAGACTTGTTATCAAAGGATATAGACAAAAAAAAGGTCTAGACTACTTTGATAACTTATTCACAGGTCTCGAGAATACATCTATTGTAGGCATGATAATTGCTATCGCAGCTTTGCCAAATTTTGAGATACATTTAGATGGATGTTAATAATTTTAAAACAGCTTTCCTGAATGGAGGTTAGATGAAGAAATCTACAGGACAAACAACCTGGGGTTTTTCCGCACCTGGAAAAGAAGGGAAAGTCTGTAGGACTTGTAGATCTTGTATGGTCTCAAGAAGCACCGAAACAATGGCATGAGAAGTTTGACAATGTTGTATTGTATAGTGGCTGTCAAAATCAACGAAGTGAGAAATGTGTATATGTCAAGGACACAAACGAAAGGGTAGTTATTTGTGTCTTTACTTGATGACATGATCATTGTGGTAGTAAACGATAAAGTTATCATCTACCACAAGACCTATTAATTCGAAATTTGATATGAAAAGGATATGGGTCTAGCAGATGTGATTATGGGTGTGTCTTGTGAAGATTACCCAGAAACATCGAGGATTTGCCACCTTTCTCAGACACATATATTGATAAAATTTTAACAAAATTAAATAAGTTGATATGAATATAGCAAGGACACCCTCTATAGATGTTAACTCTCCACTTATTCCAAGAATGGGGGGGAAGGTTTGAATCCCAATTGGAGTATTCTCGTATAATGGAAGTTTAATGTACTGAGGAGTTGTACAAGACCCGATATAGACTACTCAGGGAGCAGACTGAGCAGGTATACAAGTAATCCAGGAAAGGATCACTGGAAGGCGATAGTAGATTGCTACGCTATTAAGATACTCGGATTTTGGGACACATTAACCAGGATTTTCCAGCAGTGTGCTCGAGGGTATTGCGGATTGCAAAACTGGATATCAGATATGAAAGCCTCGAAAAATCCACGAGTGGATATGTGTCTCATGCTTGGTGCGTCAGCAGTTGTCTTAGCATTATTTAAACAGAGTGTAGTTGCACGTTCTACGAGGGGAATCAGAGAGTTTTTATGCTCTAGATAAGGCGGCTGAGGAATGAAGCCGAGTGGGGGCTACGCCAGTTTTTGGAAGATATTCCAAGATGGTCGAAACCGTGTCTGCGATTACAATCCATGCGATAGTAGTCGCGTTGGTAGGGCACACGTAATAGTATGTATAATGGTAAGTCTGAAGATTCGTCGTAGACATAATACCATTAGGAAACCTATCTCAAGTGGGCCGGTTCGGTTGTCGCTATGACTACGTGAGTCAAAGGACATATCGCGGATGCCGCTTACGAAAGGGTACCTAGAGAGTTAGGTTGATCTAGCATCGAAAAGGAAGGGTTTAAAGCCTATGAAAGGGAAAGATATCGTGAAGGAAACCCAACCTAGCTGAATGGAGATCCAAGAATCTAGTTCAATGGGAACACACATACGTGCGTATCTATATCTAAAGATAATCATGGGGAGTTTGAAAACCCTACCCTTCCTATTATGCAAACAGTGGGATTGTGGATAAGGTACCGCATTAGTTTTTAATTGACTTTTGTTTGTAATGGTGAGCCAGGACTGGATATATTATAGTGAAATTATCCATATAAGAAGTCACCTGTGTGAGTATGAAGTGGGCCCGCTTCTTTGAAAATTTGAGGGAAAGGCGAATTTTCAAGGAAAAATTACTTGCAGAACCAGGAGGAGTGTTCAATGGCCGAAATAGACACAACAGTGAGAAACTAAAACTAGTCAGGAGAAGAAGTTCCTGTATATGACGTCATTATCTTAATTACACCTGCGGCGGACGTTCAATGCGGGCTCGCCACTAGTCTGCCAAGTAATTCGATAGGCTCTCACAAGGGGAAGGTTCAAGGCCAAAGCTACCTATCCTATGCAAGATTATCCGTTTTTGTCTCTCTCTCAAGTCTATGCATCAGGTCCGCATGAAATTTTCATTCATGGGGGGGGGATGATGTTAGAAATTTTGTGGAATGAACGCATAAAGAGGAGTGGTTTTAAAAATTACTAAAGGAGTTATTATAGAACCAACTTGCATCTTCTTTACAGCCCTAATGGCGCTATTATTTGGGCATGACCAGCCTCTAATGGCTGTCATGGGGAATCCACAAGCAACCCCATGATGAGGGTTATGCCCACTAGAATTATAATGATTAAAAATAGAGCATTGTTGGCTAAAATGTTGAGGTTTATTTAGCACTGAAGAAAAAACCACCAACACCAACAGAAAACAAAAACACACCATACATTGAGTTCTTTGAGAGAGAGAGAAAGATACAGTTAGTTTCGCCAAGGCTGCTTTGGATGTGTTCCCAAAGTTAGTGGTTCTAGTCGTTTTATCCTGGGCGGAAAGCGTCGCCGGCACCCTGACAACCACCCTCGGTAGGAGGCGAAGCTTTCTAAAGGAGCTGCGATTTGACAAGGACTCGCTTACTCTGTTGGTACTCTTATATTTAAGTTTCTTGTATTTAAATTCGGTAATTTATTGGATTAATGAAAAATTATTCTTCGAATTTGTTTGCCGAATCAATTTTTTCCAACATCAATATGTATAAACATTTTTTTCTGAGCAAAAAAAAAATGAGACGAGCAATACTATGGCTTCCTACCCTGGTATGACGGTAGAAACAATTACTTTCAATGAGAATCATATCACAGGCGCACTATAAAGTCGATTGGCCAATAATGTGGCTTCCTTTCCAAGAGACAAAATTTTTTACTCGCGGATTCAACAATAATAGTCATGTTACATGTCGTGGGGATGTAAAGATGAGAGAAAATCGAATGCAGATGATGATGGTGGCTAACAAGCGGTTCGTGATGACTGGACGCTGTTTGGCTTAGCCTGCAAGACAGCAATAGTGAGAAGAATTGCCCGAAGTTGTTCTGAAAATGACTCTCCGACGATCAAATTACTGACCAAAAAAGAAGAGAGAGAAGAGAGCAATAGAAGTGCTATTGACTTTGATCTTAGAGAGAGATTCGATATTACTTACTTGTGAAAGAGGGTCTGTCCCCGTTTATCGTGCATCTTGGCGTATCCTCATACGCGCCAAACTACACTATAAATGGGGACATACCCTCTCTTATAAGTAAGCATACTGACTCTCTCTCTGTTGACTTTCTTTCTAGAAGACCAAAACCAATAACCCGACTGCCATGTCAGCGAGTAAGCGGCTGACTCATTCATGTCCCTAGGGCGTAATTGGTAGCTAACCCATTGCATGTGGGTGACAAAGAAACTTGTCGTGTACATTACCTCTTGACCCTGAAACTCAATTTTGGAAAACTGCGGTATGATAAACTCACCGACCGAGATATCGAGTAAAGATACCGATTGAATTTGCTATGAAGTAACAGTCCATCGGCAGCGACACTTGTCCACACTCGATCGAAAGTGAAGCAAACTATTTTATCCTCTTACACATACACATTTTAAAGCAATTGAACATAGCTACTTTCCGCACCACCAAGACATTATTAGACACGAGACATGATAAAGAAAAAATTCTGAATGCTTTCGACGGAATTAGACACGAGAACCTTCTACCCCAAATTAGAGCCCAATTCCGAAGAAACATAAGAGTACAAGTTTGGAGTGGGGACCTCGCAGTTGAAATGTGGTCAACAGGGCCATAAAACAAAAGTCACTCCCTAGCAAAGAACCAAAACATATGGCTATATAGAGCCAAATCCAGTGAACCCAAATGAACCCAACACCAGTCTTTTGGGCTTTTGTTTATGTAACTATTGCAATTAACAATGTAACATCTTCTCAAACCTTCTACTCCTCCTACATATCTCCTTCATTCTCTCTCCCTTTTCAATTTCCTCCCACCCATTTATAACCATCTCTCTCTCTCTCTTTCCTTTTTCAAGGATCGTCACCCATGAACAATTACAAATATTGCATTCTAATTTTGCTATCCCAGAAAACAAATTAAGCTGATCACTTTGATCATACTCTCCCACAAAATCAACTCTTTGTTGGGGTTTAAAACAGCGGAAGCACCCAAGAACCGAGATTCGAACACAACCACAACACAACCATTTGAAGTTGATGAAAATAAAATGGAGAAGAGACATAATTACGTGGTTTCGGCCAATCCCGCCTACTCCACGGAGTGATCCCGTTCTTTTCACTATGAGTAAAAATAGTACACGTATACTTGAGTATGGAATAGCCCATACCCAATCCTTCCCTTATCCACCACGCATCAAGACACACTCTCCACAAGTATAAACTGTCCCTTGCACACACTCTTCCTCCTCGTCTCTTCTTCTTTTCAGCTCCCCTTCTTATGTCCCATTCCAAGAGACGTCAGGAGACTTTGAGGCAACCGCAATCTAGACCCTGACTAGGCCGGCAATCCCAGACCAATTGCTCAGCCGCAATAGAAACCATGACTCAGCCGCAATATAAGACTATGACCCGTCCCGTGCAAGAATAATTAAATCAATTGTTGAAATTAGAACCAATCCCAACAATCTCCACCTTGGTGAGAATTCCCAAGTGCATGATCACACTCCAACAACTTGAATACAATGACCTACATACACCACCCACCCAATACAAATTTTAATTCGAACCACATGACCAAAAAACAAACGTGTAGCCATCCCGTGGGCCAATTATCATCAAGGGTCACTCGAGAAGGACCTCGACCCATCCTCTCTTCCACGATCTTTAACAACCCTCACATCATCGTCAACTTGGAAACATAACTTTGTCTTAACCTCAAAAGACTCACACCTTGGGTACCCACTTCTTTGTGCACTACCGTTTCAATTCAAACGCGTCGTCGGAAACCATTTTTGTCATCAACCAATACAATCCTCACACTTCTCTCCTGTCATAGAACCTTTCCGCCGCGTGTGATAAATTCATGGCTCCACCTCTAGCAAAATACTTGCATCCTTGGAGTCCATCCAGCTAAAGTGAATGAATTCCTTCGTAACTTTGGGATATAACCACACCCACACAATGTAGAACCCTAACCGCTCCATCAAACATTTTTATCTTTATCTGCACATCCGACCAGTCCTTGAACTTTACATGGAGTTCCATCGCCCAAAATTAGATACCCACCATCTCTTTCTTTGGGATGGTGGTCAAAAATCCTTTTTAGAGCAAACATCATAGTACTACCTCGAATCTAAATCCACTCATCATGAGAAGAAGTGTTATGACCATTCAGAGACTGTGAGGGCAATCTCATCATCCGCTATACCACCAAAAGAATTACAGAAACCTCCAGCTTGACAGGCGTCGTCGCATTTCTTCCTTTTAATCCTTTCGCAAAGGACAATCAACTCTTCCCATGACCAGATTCTTTGCAATAGTAGCATTGTACAAACCCTTTTCCTCTGGAACTAGAACTGGACCCGTTGCTCCATCCAGATCTACCATCAGATTTCTTTTCCCGATTCCCACGTTGAACCGCAAGAGCTGCACTTTCTTTCTCCATCCTCAAAACTTGACCTTTTTTTTTAGTAGCAATGAGAAACCCATGACGATTGCACTTGCTCCAAACTCACTATATCTTCTCCCATACAAAAGAGTTGTCCCAAAGTATTATACGAATCCGGAAGAGATGTAAGAAGCAAAAGGGCCTTGTCTTCCTTATCTATTTTACATCAACTTTTCGCAACTGATCTAAATAACCATTGAACACGTTCATAGTGCTCCAGAAGACTCCCGCCTCCTCCATCTTTAGCCGATATAATTGTCCGCTTGAGTCGATGCACTTTTTTTGGTCAAAACCTTAGGGGTGGTAAGATAGAGGTTTTCTAACTTCTTCTGCAACTTCTCCCCCAAGGCTGATGCCGAATCCTCAGCCTAACCTTGTTGATAATATTATCACAATACAGAGAGCCAATCGGGCTCACACATGTCATCATCACTCTTCCTTCCCAATCATCATCTTTCATCGTCTCCGTTGTTTGCATCATTGTCCTTTCAACGCCTTAGCCAAGCCCTGTTGAACAAGGATATCTTTTACCCTCGTAGCCATCGAGAAAGCTCCTATTTTTCCATTAACCGTTCGATAGAAAACTGAAGTTATCGTTGCCTTCATTGTGGTGTAATGAAAACCCCAATCTCAACACCGTCAAGAACCAAGTCGCTCTTGATACCATGTTGGGGTTTACAACAACAGCGGAATCACTCAAGAACCGAGATTCGAACACAGCACCACAACACAACCATTTGAAGTATGATGAAAAATAAATGGAGAGAGAGACCACAATAATTTACGTGTTCGGCAATAAAACCGCAACCGCCTCTCCACGGAGAGGCTCCCGTTCTTCACTAGGAGTAAAAATAGGTACAATTATACTTTGAGTATGAATATCCCATACCCAATCCCCTTATACACCACTCATCAAGAACACACTCTCCACAAGTATAAAAAACTTGTCCCCTTCACACCACTCTTCCTCTCTCCTCTTTCTCTTCTTCTTTCAAGCTCTTGCTCCTCTCTTATAGCCTTCACCAGAGACAACGTCGAAGGAGACTTTGAGGAAACCGCAATCTAAGACATGACTAGCCCGCAATCAAAGACCATGACTCATCCGCATAAAACTAGGACCCAGCCGCAATATAAGACTATGACCCGCCGTGCAAGATAATTAAATCAATTGTTGAAATTAGAACCAATCCCAACACTCTTCTTCACATTTTCATGGGCAGATTAATATAGGAGATGTTTAAAGATCGAAATGGGTCGAGTGAAGCCAGAAATAAAGAGAATAGAAAACAACACGAGCCAACAAGTCACGTTCTCCAAGCGTAGAAATGGGCTCATCAAGAAGGCCTACGAGCTATCCGTCCTCTGTGACA
>CM018891.1:5573393-5580893 GCA_009663005.1 Actinidia chinensis
ATAACTCTCAAAAGAGATGTTAAGTAGCCCAAAAGACAGCCATAAACAGTCCTAAAAGTTGGGGTTTATTGAGTCATAAACAGCCCTAAAAGCTATTATAATGGCAGCCATAACCACCTTCATGACGAGGGTTTATGGTTGGGAGTTATAAGGGACATTTGATTTCCTATAAATTCAAATACTTTGCATTAAAAAAATAGACCAAGAAGGACAACAAGAAATACATATGCATTTGAGTTCTTTGAGAGAAAGAGAGACATGCATTTTATCATGTTCGTCAAGGCTGCGTCGGAGATGTTCCGACGTAAGTAGTTCAGCCATTTTATTCTGGGAGGAAAGATACTGTAAAAACTACACACCCTCGTTGGTGGCTAATCTTGCTTAAGGAAAGAAAAACTGCGAAAGCAGACTGTGGCCCAATTTACTATTTATATCTCTAATTTAGATTTTGTATTTAATTTCTACATTTAGTTATTTATTTCAGTTGTATTGCAAATGATAAAATGTTATTTGGAATTCTATTTTGCCGAATCATATTTTTTCTAACAAAACAGGTCGAAATATATATATATAGATATATATATACTAGTGGGAGGAAAATGCCCCGTGCGAATGCACGGGCAGTAATTTGATCAATAAAAGGGTTAAATCGCCAACGTTCAGAGACAAAAGTGGCAAAAAAATATGGTTGTAACTGAGTTACTGATTCAGAAACAAAACTAAAAACTGGGTACTTGCAAATCGGCCAAAAAAAATAGAAAAAAAATTGGGTAAGGGCCTTTACGGTCAAGGAAAAGGGGTAAATCGTAAAAAAAAATTGGGTAGGGCTTTATCGGTCAGGAAAAGGGGGTGTAAAATCGTAAAAAAAAATTGGGTAGGATCAAAATCGGCACAAAAAAATTGAAAAAAAATTTAAAACTACAGGGGAGGTCAGTACAATTATGACAAACCTCAGGGGGTGTGAACGAAGTTATCCCTATTTGGATGGAGCCAAAAACACCCCAAATTCTTCGCACGCGACAGGCAATACTCATCTTTCTCTTTAGCGTAAATTATAGAAACCCTCCCTTAAACTATGAATATGTTTCATTTTGCCCTCAAAAGTTTAAAACTTGACAATTAACCAACTCCGTGTATATCACGCATAAAAGATGTAGATGGCATTAACAGAAAATGCACGATTACATTTATGTCCTTTAAACCATTATCTTTTCTCAAAGACCAAAATGAAGGGTGTTTTGGTCATTATGATTTATTTATTGTGTCATGTGATAGTTATGTGATATTTGTCATCCAAAACCCTAACAGGTGCCTTACAAAATATGTGAAGTGTCAAATTTGAGATACTTTGGGGGTTGAGTGTTAAGTGTTAAATTTTAGAGAGGAAAAGTGAAATTGAGTCATAATTCAAGAGAAATTTATGTAATCTGTTCTCTTTCGTACCATGTGTCCAACTGTCCATTCAATTTTATGTATGCGCATAAAACATGGAGATCGCTTTTTCATAAGGTGAGATCGTTTTAAGTCGCCTTTTCAATTGACAATGTTAAAAGTGAAGTCGCAGCAAGTCGTCACGGCTGTCTGCAGCTACCTTCCAGATTCATCGTAAGTGTCTATCTTCGATTTTTTTTTTTTTAAATTCATACCTCACAAAACTTGTCATGCTTTACGTGTTCTGTGTCCCAAAACAGTTATCGGTCCAGCCCAAAACAGTGTCTTTATCGGGCCGCCTGTTTGACACACCTAGTCCCGTGATTATCTTCACAAAAAGGTGGATTAATATTGATTATAAAATGCTTAAAAGGTTCAAAGTGCTTTGCTTTTTCCTTCAAAAATTGACAAAATCAATACTGCTGAATCGTTGAAATAGGATAAGAATCCAAATATTGATTACTCACGAGATATGAAAGCATGTGTTGTAGCATAAAGCAAAGTGTTTCCAAAACAGACAACCATTCGAAGAACATAGAATATGCCAGTAAAAAAAAAGTTCCTTAATTCTGTATTATTTTGTAAAATATACAAGTACCATGTTCCTCATTTAGCAGCATGGCATCAAGAAGGAGAGAGAAAATAATTAACCTTGATATTGCTAGGGTTTTAGTACAAATGCATACAATATTACCACAACTATACACAATGGAGAATAGTAATAAATTGATTGGAGTAGATCACTATTACTTCTTTGTAAGGTTAGATAAAAGAGAAGAAAATAAATTTATATTTATAACAAAAAAAAAATTTGTTGAATAAGAAATAACTTCATTTTGGCAAGCTTTAAGTTGTGTTTAGATTCCGGATTTAGTGAAAGAAAAATAAATAAAAATAAAAAGTTGGACGATTTGACTGTTTAGGACCACTGAATCATTTGTCTTTTTTATTTTTATTTTTATTTTTCTCACAAAATTCTTGATCCAAATACTAGGGATGATCATGATTCGGTTCAGTCCAGTTAGGGCCCAACTGTAAATCAAACCATGAACAACGTTTTGACCTTTTTCTGAACCTAACCGAACTTGAATATTAGTGAACCAAACCAAATCGAATCGTAAATATTAGTGAACCAAATTGAACCATGAACAATAAATAACCGACAGGTAACGGTTCAGTTTGGTTAAAAAACACGGTTCAAACCGAAAAAATTGCAAACCGAACCTTAAGAGAAAAACATGAATCATACAGTTCGATCGGTTTCGGGATTCAGGCAATTTTTTCTTACCCCTTACCCAAACACAGCTTTACAAATCCAGTATTTTCCTTAGGGAAAATATCACTGACCTCCCCAGAGATTTCTGATAAAGACACAAAGCACCCCTAAGGTTTGAGAAATGACACTGACCTCCCCATGAGTTTGTCCCCAAACAAGCGTTTGTCCCCTCAATCCATTTATCATTTTGCCCTCACACCTGTCAACTCCTCTCTCTCTCTCTCTCTCTCTCTCTCTATCTATCGCTCTCTATCTATCTATCTATATATATATATATATATAAATTACAAAAAAATAGTAATCTAAATAACTTATTTTTTACTTAAAATACTTAAAAAAATTAATGTCAAAATTATTAAATTAATTGTGGTACAAAATAATAAATTGTTATTTAAAGTAGATTTTCAAATGTTTTTTTTTCAATATACTCATTTCAAACAAATATTCATTTTTTAAAATACTATTATTTATAAATTATAATATTTTGATTTTTATTAATAACTTATTTAAAAAAAATAATCTAAATAGTTACTTCTAAATACTGTCCTAATAAAAATAAACTTTCTTATCAATAATTGTTTAAGAAAAAAAATTGATTAGTATTGTTTTATTTTTAAGTGCTCTTAATCTAAATATATTTAAAAAATACTTTGCTATTATTTTTTTAAAAAAATAAAATAATATTTTTTATTTGTAATTGGGTATTGAGAAAAAAATTGAAAGAGTTTAAATCAAAATAAAAATATTGCCTGAGTCACAATTTAGTTTTGCAAGTTTTGATGTGAATTTTTTTTAATATTTTTATCAACAAAAATTTTAATTTTTTTTAGTATCTTGACAACAATGATGTCTGAATTTGACAAAATGTAATTATTTTTTACCTTAATTTTTAAAAAAAATTAAAAAAATAAATCAATTAATAAAATGATAAAAAAATAAAAAAAAAATAAAAAATAAAAAGCTATGAATAAAAAGCTAAAACAAATAAACAAAAACTAAAGACAATTTTTTATTAGTTTATAAAATTTTTACATATAATGACTCCCAAAGCCTACAACTAAAAAAAAAAAACGATTACAAACATATAATAAAAAAGATTATTTATCAAAAAAAATGATAAAAAAATATAATTGATAAAAAAAAAGAGAGTAGGGAAAAACTAATAAAAAAACAAAAGGAAAAGAGAGTTTTGTTTCAGAAAAACTTTTGTTTTTGTCGGGTCAAATGAAAAGGAAAAAAAAGGATTGTTTTTTTTTTTTTTTTTTTTTTTTATTTTCTGAAAATAGTTTTTAAGTTTTTTTTGAATATATATATATTTGAAATTTATTTTCTTAAAAAAAAATTTTTTTTTCTGAAATCGTTTCTAATATAAGAAGAAAACAGTTTTATTTTTAAAAAAGTTTGGTTAAGTCCAATTTTTGACTTGATTTACATTTTTGCACCAGATGATTTTTATTTTATTTATATATGAGTTGATTTGTTATAAAAAAATAAACCAAATTAGATTTGTGGATTAATATCCTATAAGTCGGATTAAATTTGGATATTTTATTTTTGATAAGTATATTTATTAAAAAATTACTTAATTAAAAACAAAATTAAAATGGAGAAGTACACTGATCGCCCCTAAGGTTGACTTTAATACACAAAGTACCCATGAAATTTGAAAAAATCTAGTGCCCTCCCCTGAGTGAGATTTGAAAAATTATCTGAACAACCCCTGACACCACTTTTCTTCTGATCTCTTTATTGAAATGACTAAAATGCCACCTCTTTCTTTCTCATCCATCATCTCTCTCTCCCCCCCCCCTCTCCTCTATTTTGCACCCTTTTATTTGTTTATTTTTTTACTTTTTATTATAATTTTTAATACCCTTTTACTTATATTATTTAATAAAAGAGATTTTTTTTGTTATTTTTTTTTGTACTATTTTCTTTTTATTATTATTATTTTATTATTTTTAATGACCCTTTGATTAATTTTTTTTACAAAAATAAATTTTTTTTTGTTATTTTTGTACTCGTTTATTTATTTATTATTATTATTTTTTCTTAAATATCATTTGATTATTTTTTTTAACAAAAAATGAATCACCTCTTTGTTACTTTTTTTATTTTTTTCTTTTTATACCGTTTTCTTGTTTTTATTATTATTATTATTATTTCGTTTAATACCCTTTGATTCATTTTTTTTAACAAAAAATAAATTTTTTTTTAGTTAGTTTTTTTTTCTTTTGTACCCTTTTATTTTTATCTTTTTTTTTTAATAACCCTTTGATTCTTTTTTTTTTAATACCATCTGATTTTTTCTTTTAATATCCTTCGATTTGATTTTTAAATGTTTACAAATAATGTCTCCCAAAAGGTATTAAAAAAAGAAAAAAAAGAATCAAAGGGTGGTATTCAAAAAATAATAAAAATAAATAAAGTTATTAAAAAAATAAAACAATATAAAATTAAAATAACAGTGCTACAAAAAAAAAATTAAACAAAATTAATAAAAAAAAAAAAAAAAAAAAAAAAAAAAGTGATTATTTTTGTTAAAAAAATTAATCAAAGGGTATTAAAGAAAAAAATATAAGAAAAAATAAAAAATAAAAAAAAATGAAAAGAGTACATAAAGAAAAAAAAACTAACAAAAAATAACCAAAATAAAAAATTTATTGTGATTAAATAAATTAATCAAAGGGGATATATTATTAAAAGAAAAAAATAATAAAAATAAAATAAAATAAAATAAAAAGGTGCAAAAAAATAAAAAATAAAAAAAAGTAACGAAAACAGGAATTTATTTTTTATTAAAAAAAATATGAATTAAAGGGTATTTAAAAAAAATTATAATCAATAAAAAACAAAATGGGTGCAAAACAGAGAGAGAGGGTGGGATGAGAGAGAGAGGGCATTTTGGTCATTTCATAAGGGAGAGAAGAGGGAGAAGAAAGGTGGTGTTTTTGGTGAAGGGGAGGCGGATGGTGTGGGGGTGTTCAGGGATAATTTTTCAAACCTCAGGGGAGGAGGTCACTGTAATTTTTCAAACGTCAGGAGTGCCTGTGTGTTTAAAAGCAACAAATTCAGGGGAGAAGGGGAGATCAGTGTAATTCTCCCAATTAAAATTATAAATTTGATATATAAAAAAAGAGAAGATAATTTAAAATACTTATTTGCTATCTTTATTAATTAAAATTATCTTAATGTACTTTTAGGTAGTTAAAATATTTTTTTGTACAAATGAAGTTATTTATATTATTATTTTTTTTGTTATTTGTTGATATAGATAGATAGAGAGAGAAGGGTAAAATGGTTAGGGGTGTATTGTCAACGTTAGTGTCAGTGACAATTGACTAACAGAAGGGGTGTTTTGTGCTTAAATCGAAATATCAGGAGAGATCAATGTTATTTCTCAAAATTTGTGAGTACTTTGTGTTTTTATTAAAAATCTCAGGAGAGGTAAGTGATATTTTCCCTTTTCGAAGTTGAACATTGTGAATCATGAGTAATTTTGTCCTAAGTAGGTATAATCAGAGGTTGTCTTTTTTTGCAATGTTCAACTTAAGGATGACGTAAGCTTCATTGTCCACTGAACCCGAAATTTAATTTATGGTAAATTCATGACCTCCCCTAAGTTTGAGAGAAATTATTGTTACTGACCTCCCCTATTAGAGTAACAGTGTTTGTCCCATCAGCCCATTTACTATTTTGCCCTCAACCCATTTCAACCCCTCTCTCTCTCAGTTTTTTTTCCAGTTTTTGTATTTTTTATCAAATTTATTTTTTTTATCAGTTTTATTTTTTTTGGATAAATAAATGTTTTTATTATATATTTATAAAAGTTTATTTGTGGGAGTCATTATTTATAAAAAGTTATAAAACTAATAAAAAAACTATTTTCTTTTAAGTTGTGTTTAATTTTTTTTATTAGTTTTTTTAATAAGAGAAGTCCGAAAATAAAAGTGCATTTAGTAAAAAGTGGAGTACATAAATCATTATATTTTTTCAATTCTTTTTGACTAGATATATATAAAAAATAAAAAAAAATATCTATTTTACAAAATAACAGTAAGAAAGAAAAATTATAAATCTAAGTAACAGATGTATTTTAGATTAATAAAACAAAATAAAAAAATTATTATTTATGAACTCGAAAATAAAAATAAAAATAAAATCAAAAAGGTAAAAACAAATGAAATGATTTAAGAAAAAAAAAAAATCTGTTCTATTTTGCAAATCACTAAAAAAATAATAAAATGAGAGAGAAATTTTTTCCAATGGAGACTAAAAGAAAGGACCCCAAAATTTTTGGCAAATCACTCGATCAATTTTTCTTTAAAAAAATTATTGATAAGAAATAATTATTTTTATTAAGAGTATTTAAAAGTAATTATTTAGATTATCTTTTTTTTAAATAAGTTAATAAAAAAAAATAAAATAGAATTAATGATAAAATTAAATAGTTATTTTAAAAATAGAATATTTATTTGAATGTGTATATTGAAAAAAAAGTTTGAAGAACCTAAATTTAAAAAACAAATTTTATTATTTTTATAAAAAAAAATAATTTTAAGAAATTTCACATAATTTGAAGTAATTTTAAGTAAAAAATAATTTATTTAGCTTACTACTTTTGGATTGTTTATATATATTATATATATATATTATATATATAATAAATAGGAGAGAGAGAGAAGGGCAAAATAGAAAAGAAAATATAAAAATTCTGACGGACCACTAAATGAGGGGGGAAAAATTGAAACGACATGAAACCAAAGGGGAGGTGGAGGTCAAGCATAATTCTC
>CM018891.1:5610893-5613393 GCA_009663005.1 Actinidia chinensis
GCCCTAACCCTAAGCCCATAAACCCCTGGACTTGGCCTGTGTTTTTTAGATTTTGGGCGTACCAGCCCGGCCTGAATTTTGGCGGGAACCTGATGGGCACTGCCCGAAGCCCTCCCAAATTCAAAAGTTTCTAGCCGGACAGGGCAGGACGGATTTAAAAAAAAAACTAACTTTAGCAGGTCATTCAATCATTCAGTGATAAGTCACAAACTCGTATATTTGTAATGACACGTACTTAAAACTCCAACACTGTTAGAAAATTTTAAAATATTTGTGGTGTTAATTTTGGATCGTTTATAAAACTTTCTTAGCTTTTAGAATGCTTGTTTGTTATATGAATTGTGTCCTACATTAATTAGATAAGAAAATTTTCTTGTTTAATATATAAAATATATTTAGTGTATTAAATATGATTGACTCTAAAGTGACTATACTATGATGTTTTGCACCATAACTCAACGAAATTGGTGCTTCGTACTATGAACCCACCCCCTTACCACATGCGTGCATTGCAATGGGCTGTGTGGCACTTTGATGACACACTTTGCAGTTAACACATTGGCGGACGTGGCATTGCTTGGCCGTCCAATTAAGTGACCGTCGATGAAGATGTGACACACGCATGGCGATAGAGTTAATTGATTATTAGTAGTTAATTAATCAAGGGGTGCGATGGTTAGTAAGGTAGTAATCACAGCTGTTGATCGTAACCTGCGTGATCAGACGGATATAATCAAATCCAAAAGGTTACGACTTTATGGATTGAATCCAACGGTTATAACTTATCACGAATGTTTGTGATTGAATGAGTTCATAGTAACCTATAAATAGATCACTCCTTAGATTATAATTTCAAAAAAGAGAGAAAAAAAGAGAGGAAATTCAAGATTACTTTTAGTCTCTATTTTTTTTTTACTTTAGAGTATTTTTTTTTTGAAATTCTGTTATTTTGCAAAAATATAATTTCAGTGATTCTCAGTTATCTTTATAAATTAAGCAGATATTTTGATTGTCTATGTTTGTATAAATGTAGACACTAAGAACCAATAGTTCAAGTTTTGTTGTATCTTAAATATAGATTTGCTATAATCTATGCAAATACTATATTTAGAAAATCGACAAAGTTAGGTGTTTTAAAGTGTACAATTTTATTATTTGAAGACACCGTCATACTAAATTATTTTTTTAATAGACATTGGATATGGTTTGTCAAAACATAAAAAATATGGCCACTAACCTTTATATTTAAATATTCAAATAAGTGACCACTTAAAAAAAATTTGAACAAGAGACCTACGCCTTACGATCAGACCAAACCACTTGCATGAGTATCATGATCAAATGGATTTGTAAAAATCATGACACTTCTAGAATCGTATATTTGCCTATTTGGAAACCCAAAAGTTCAAATCGTCACTTTCAAGGTTTCTATTGCATAGAGGTCTAGTTGAGATGTCCAAATCTACACTTTCATAATTGAGGTGGGTTTTGAGTGAGATCCAGCGATGATAACGTGTCCAATCAATCCAACTTTTTTTTTCCGGGTAATTAATCAACCCGACTTTAAGCACAAAGCTCCAATTATGTTTTTTATCAAAAGGATGAAGATGCTAATCACTGCTCAATAAGCCGTGCCTAATGAAAAAAACGTGTATTAATCACTAGCATACAGTTAGATTTTTTTAGAAAAAATTAAAAAAGTATTTTATAAAAATTAAAAAGTCTATATTCTATCACATCATTCTATATAATTTTTTTTTTATGTTTCGATATTTTGTTAAGTTTGGCTTTATGGGTACCCCAAAAGACATTTTTGGCTTTGCAGTTAAGTCCCCCGGATGGATGGACGTAGAGTAAAGAAATATTCGGTCACTCACCCACATCAGAAATAAAAAAGGAAAAATACATTTTCTTCCCTCGATAATACTACACTAGCATATACATGTGCTATGACGGATAATTTTGTAGAGATAAAAAGGAAAAAATATTTTTTTTCTCCATTGAAGACGAATAATTAAGATAAATCATATGAAGATATTATTAAAATGATAATTTATTTTGTATTATTTTTAAAATAGAAGTCAAATAAGTTATGTTAAGATACTATTAATGTATTTTTCATTTAAGATAGGTTTTTATTTTATTGACATTGGTTTAAAATTCACAGTCCTCATGAAAAGTTCATCTACAATAATATAAACAATGTTCACAATATTTTTTTTTTAAAAATGGGGGTAAAATTGTCTATTTAGAATTTTTTAGATTCAATTATATAATCAGATTCGTTCATGTTGTAAAGCTCAACATATAGGTCATCAAAAAAAAATCAATTTAATCAAAGATCAATAGCAACAAAATCAGATTATATTTATCTTAAAAAAAAGAACATCATTTATGACGGTGAGAGTAAACCGTAACAAAAATATGCTCCGATCACATGACTTTCAATATCTGACAACTTGAATTATTGTATGAGTTACGTACAAAATAAACAATTCCA
>CM018891.1:5645893-5650893 GCA_009663005.1 Actinidia chinensis
GAATATTTGGACACCTATAGCGATTCTCAATCGGTATAAATCAAGTCCAAGGAAATTACCTTGCCAAGGACCTATGAATGGTGGCGTATTTGGATGAGGTAAGGGTTATGTCAAAAAAGATCAAGGATTTCAAGATTCGCCAAATTCCTAGAGAAGAAAATAAGAAGGCTAATGCCTTGGTTAACCTTGCCTCGATTTTCGACTTTATCTGGACATGAGTATCCCTCAGGAGTTCTTAACGAATCTAAGTATCGACGTTGCCAAAACCATTTCCACGCAGTAGCCTAGTAGTAGATTGAAGTGGAGGACGACATCATACATATCTGAAAAACTGGGAAGCTTTTTTTTGCCAAATCAGATAAGCTCTAGGCATGATGGATCCAATACGCTCAGCTAGGTTTTGCCTCCTTTATGAAACTTTATACAAAAGGTCTTTTTCAGGACCACTCCTAATGTCTCTAACCTGAAGAAGCAGATTAGATGCTTAGAAAAATTTATGAAGGCATTTGCGAAAATCATTCTAGGGCGAGATCATTGGTTAGAAAGGCAGTTCACTAAGGGTATTTTTGGCCTTAGATGGTAGAAGATACAACGACTTTCACTAGAAAATGTGACAAATGCCAGAGGTTCGCCTTAGTTAGTCACTTCCCTCATACCGAGATGGTACCATTGACCAGTCCATGCCCATTCGCTCAATGGGGAATTGACATACTCAGACCTTTACCTCAAGCTCCATTATAGACAAAGTTCTTGATTGTCGTCATAGATTACTTCACAAAGTGGATAGAGGCAGAGTCTCTTACCAAAATCACATAGAAGAAAACCAAGAATTTTGTTTGAAAGAATATTGTTTGTCAATTTGGGATTCTAAAGGTTATTATCTTGGACAATGCAAGGCAATTTGACAACGATAGTTTCAAATGGTTTTGCTTGGACCTCTCCATCTCCCATCATATCTCCTCGCTAGGTTATCCTCAAGCAATGGTCAAATGGAAATCACCAACAAAACGATCCTGAGGAATCTGAAGGTGAGATTTGAAAAATCCAAAGGCTAATGGGAAGAAGATCTTTCGAGCGTGCTATGGGTCTACCACACGACGAGTAGAGTCACTGCGGGCGAAATGCCATACTTCTTGGTGTACGGAACAGAGTCAGTCATACCAATAGAAATAGGAATGCCAGCTTTAGGACTTTGAATTTCGATAAGGAGAGCAATGAAGCAAAGTTAAAGCTCAATCTTGATCTCCTCTCTGAAAAGAGGGAGATAGATGAGGTGTGCCAAGCCATCTATAAGCACTAGATCAGCAAATACTATAACTAGAGAGTTAAGCATAGATCATTTCTGCCTGGTGACTTGGTCTTAAAGAAAGTCACTTTATCTACAAAGGAGCTTAATGCTGGGAAACTGGGCCCAACATGGGAAGGTCCCTACAAAGTGATTAAGGTGTCCAGACTAGGAACCTATTGGCTGGAAGACATGAGAGGCAAGACACTGCCTCATCCCTGGAATGTTGAACACCTGAAGAAGTGTTACCAATAAATTCTTTGGTTGCCAGTTGATGAGGGCTGCCCTAGCCACGTAATATCGCAAAGTCCTATTTTGTTAAAGAAGTGATTATGATCAACAATCTCCTTATAAGGGTGGTTATCTAAAAAAAATATTCAGTTCGACTTAGTGGATGTCGCCAATTTCCAATTCTATGTTGTAAAATCGCCAATTCGCCAAAATAATATGTCACCAATTTCAAATAAGAAATCGCTAGTTTTGTTAATTGTTTGGATTAATTCGAACATTTAGTTATCGCCAAAATATGACGTCGCCTACACAATTTTTTATGATCGCCAAGGCCAAGATTGTCATATCGCCAGTTCGGTAATATCGACCACCTAAGTTTGCTATCCAGAAGACGTAAAAGTGATTGGTGAACTAAATTCTCAATCATTGCCAAGGCATCGCCAATTAAAGTTAGATCGCCGCCATGAGAAGTTTGATATTTGCCTAATAAATGAATGAACTTGACATGTTGCCGACATAATTAATTTTGTTTTCCAAGATTTGATCGCCAAATCTCATTAGCAATGATATCGCAAGGCTGTCTCACCAAATTCAATGCATACAAAAAAAAAAGTCATTTATAACAACTGGGGGGGGAGGACGTAAAGGAAATTAGGAAACACATCCATATGGAGAAATATTCCACCTCATTAATCTCGCCATTAGATACAAAAAAGTTACCAGGATGTTATATTGAGGAGGAGTGACAGTGTTGGCTCCCCTTCCTTCTCCTGCCTGATCCTCTTCCTCATTCCTCCTCCAGAGTAAGCTTAGCAGAAAGGAAACAAGGGGAGGGAAGGGAGATGGGCTGGTGGGGAGGGGAGGGAGAGGAGGAAAGGGGAAGGGGAAAAAAGGAAAAGGACTCAACAAAGTAATGAGAAGGTGTAAAAGGGCAAACAGCCTCCACAGAAGTCAGACGAGGACTGTACTCCTAAAGGTGACTTCTTGGCAAGAAGAGCTTCATTCTTCTTTAGGTCGGCCACCTCCTTCTCGAGCTTCTCCATGGTGGCATCTCGGTTCTCCTTGGTCTTCTTCAGCTCATCAACAACCTGCTGTTCTCGGACTCTGAGCTCAACTAGTTTCTTTTTAGCTCTGCGACTAGTTTTTAGCATTGTGAAGTCATCTTCGCTCTAACAGAGGAAGACAGGGTGAGTTGCGTGATGAGTCATGCCTTATTACCTATCTCCATGTCATGATAGGAAGGAAGACCCACAAAAGGAAACTGCTTAAAAAAGATAAATTCATCAGATGAATGAAAATACAGAAGTATGAACTTAACATAAAATCAAATGACTACTTGACTGACGATATGGAAGAACTTTGACATCGCTCGGTCCAGATCTAGTTTTTCTATATCTTCCTTATCTAAAGGTGGGATAACTCCCTCAAGGAGTTTCTCTGCCATGACGGAATTCTTCACCATGGAGGCTTTGAGCCCCAAGACAACGCCAGGATTGGCCGAGGTTCCTTCTCGGGGGCCTACAACAGGTACCGCTCCTTTGCTCACCACCGCGCATGATGTCTCCCTAGACTTGGCTATGGCCTTAGCAGACAACCCTTTCTTTCTGGTTCGCTGGCTGCATGGACCCTTTCTTCTTGGCCACATATGCCTGTTTGCCCTTCGTGGAGGGCGAGATCTCAGGCGTCTCATCTTGGGGCGATTTCTCGTCAATAACTACACCCTTCACCGGCGGGGTTGACCTCACCACCGGGTTTGCACTCCTTGAACCTTCAGCTAGCCGAGAGATCTTCTTCAAGCTGATCTTTTTTGACATAACTATAAAAAGAAACCTACATCAATCAATGAATGAGAAAAAGTACTTAAAAAAGAACAAAGGTAATATCATTCGATCTGAGTCAGGGGCATCCATGGTTCTGACCAGGCCTCCAAGCTTGAGTTCGAGCTACTTGGTTCTCAACTAAGAAAAAAGTGTCGGATTTTTGCCCCAAGAATTGACAGCAATATCTGATTAGGAAGGCAAGGTAAAACTTTCCTTTTCTTCCTTCTAATGGTTCCTAAGTATTCCACCAAGCTACCTTGAGGATGGTCACCTCGAGAATAGTGGGACTCACCCTTGTCGTCCGCGATTGGAGTTGCACTACATTCCAGTTTATCCTTGGCATTGTCCCCGCCACTAGACGCCATTGACTTGGATTTAAGGCCGAAACTCCTAAAGAAGGACATGGAGTTGAGGACTACCTCGATTGAATAGAGGTCCCCTTCCTCTACTGAGCTTAGGATTTTATCAAACCTTTGATGTTCGGCCTCATAGACAGGCGACTGTGCAGCTTACCCAAAGGTAACTGATCAAGACTGTCGGTTAGTTAAGGACAAGGTGTGATATACTTGGTAAAAAAAAAAATTGAAAAATAACTTATTCAATAGAGACTGACCTGGGGTGCCCCATGACTTGGAGACCCTTGGAACCTAGCTTCCTGAGATAAATTAGGGGAACTCCTAGTTACCCTCCGAGATGAAGAATAATATCTTCTTCCACCCTAACATGCAGGGTACCCCCCAATAGGGTCTCTTCGGCCTCGCCTTTCTTGAAGTTAGTGAGCCATTCCAAAGTTTGGCTTAGATTCTTTTAAAGGGCCAAAACAGGTTCCGAAACTCGAAAGGGGGGCCCCATGTTATGAAATCACCACAGCACCAGCGCGCAGACGAACACTTTGCCATGCATTGGGAATAAGCTGGGCAGGACATATGTTGTAAAAGTGCAGGATCCTCCTAATAGTTGGATGGATTGGAAGACAAAGATCTTCGTGAAATGCAGCCTTGTAAAAGGCCACCTTAGGCAACCTGATCTGAACGCCTGAAGGAATAGAGCATGACTCTCTAAGGCGATCTAGCTCGTCTTGAGTCATGGTATTGGTTTTCCTCTCAATCGGAGGTAGAGAATCATCCGAGGGGCTACCCTTAGGACTTGGAGGGTCCTCCCTAGAGGAGAAAGGAAGTTGAGTAACCTCGTTTGCTATGTATGATCTTTCTCTTAGGTGGTCGGATATCTAAGAGAGTAAGGAATTTTCTAAGTCTTCTATGTTAACTTTACTGAACATAAATTAAAGACTCAATAATTAGAAGCAAGTCAGGCAGTTGATACTTATTGAATTGAGGGCGAGGTATCAATCACGAGATGACAAAGACGAGGTGAACATCGGAGCAAGAATAGCAGTTCGATAGTGAAAGTAAGAAGATTGTAAAGTGTTGACTCAATGTTTCGATTTTGATGATAACAAAATATTGTATTAGTATTCTAATGACTTTCTTAGGTATAGTCATGTATCCATTAATATCTCTAAGAGTATGAATGAAGGACATGAAGATCATTAAATTTTTTTTTGAGGGTTGAGCAGCTTATCGAGTATCAGATTGAAGGAAGGAGAGAGCCATTCACAGGACTTGGATGGTATCTTGAAAGACTTTGAGGAAGATATGAATCTA
>CM018891.1:5740893-5743393 GCA_009663005.1 Actinidia chinensis
GTTAGGAAAGGAAGAGAGCCTCCTTCAAATACTTCAAAGTTTGGGGGTGTCTTGCTAAGGTTATTATACCTGCTCCTAAGAAAGTTAGGATTGGTCCTAAAACGGTGGATTGTTGTATTATTGGATTATGCACAAAATAGTCTGCATATATAGATTGTAGTACAAAATCTGAAAATTATAGATAAACATGAGAATACTATAATAGAGTCAAGAAATGCATATTTCTTTGAAAGTATTCCCTTGCAAGGAGTACCGGAATTGAAATTCATCAAAAAGATATCATGAGGAGATAGATGAATCAAATACATCACCGAAAGAAGAAATAATACGACAAAGTAAAAGGCAAAAATTACTAAAGTCTTTGGTCTAGATTTCCATAAACTTATTCTTATGCAAGTGAGCCGCAAAGCTTAAAGAGCGATGTCTTGTCCGAGGCCCTCAATGGAAAGAAGCGGTAAATAGTGAAATAGAATCAATTCTCCAAAATCCAACTTGGAATTGGTAGATCTTCCTCCTGGAATAACCACTTGGATATAGTGGATTTTTAAAAGAAGTTAAAAGCTGATGGGTCTAAGATAAGTATAAGGCGAGAATTGGAGTAAAAAGCATAGGACAAAAGGAGGACTGATTATTTCGATACTTACTCTCTGTTACAAGAATTACATCCATAGACTGCTTAATAGCATTTGCTGCTATAAACAAATTGGAAATTCATAAATGGATGTAAAGACAGCCTTCCTAAATGGAGAATGGAAGAAGAAATTTACATGGAGCAACCCGAGGGGTTTTCAAGCTCTTGAAAATGGGAACAAGGTGTGCAAACTTGTAAATTCCTGTATGGATTAAAACAAGCACCTAAACAATGGCACGAAAAATTTGACCAATGTATGATTTCAAATTGATTTCAAAATCAATGAATGTGACAAATGCGTGATGTCAAAAATTCTGGAAAAAGGGATATGTCATTGTTGTTTGTATGTAGGATGATATGTTAATTATTGAAGTAATAATTACATGATCATATCTACTAAAACATTTTTAATGTCAAAATTTGACATGAAAGATCTTGGTGTTGCAGATGTAATTCTGAGAATTAAAATCGGAAAGAACACTGAAGGGATATTCTTGTCACAATCACATTACGTGATTAAAAATTTTAAAAATATTTGACAAGGAGGGGGATGGAAAAAAGCAACATCTCCGATGAGATGTAACTTTAATCTAACAACGAATACTGAGAAACAGTATCCCAAGTATTATACTCAGGAGTATAGGCAGTTATGTACTTAATGAATTGTACAAGACCTGATATTGCTTATGCGGTAGTAATTGAGTTAGATTTACTAGTAAGCCTGGAGATAATCATTGGAAGACAATAATTCGAGTTTTAAGGTATCTTCGATATAAACAAACAGGATTATTTTATTCTGGATATCCTGCAGTACCTGAGGGATATTGTGATGCAATTGGATCTCAGACTCTAAGACTCTAAATCCACAAGTGGTTAGTCTTCACTATTGGAGGTGCTGCATTATCTTGGAAAGGTCCTCTAAACCAACATGCATTGCCAAATCTACATGGAAGCAGAGTTTCTTGCTCTAGACAAAGCCGGAGAAGAGGATGAATTGGATTAGACAATTTTTAGAGGATATTTCAAATGGTCAAAACCGTTGCCTGACTGTTGGATACACTGTGATGTCAATCAGCAATTGCAGGGCACAAGTAATTTGTATAATGGTAAATCTAGACATATTCGTCGTAGACACAATACCATAAACCAACTTCTCTCTAATGGTGTTATTTCTATAGATTATGTAAAATATAAGATAACATTGCGGGATCCGCTTAAAAAGGTTTATCTAGAGAGAAGTTATACAATCTCGAGGGGAATGGGATAAAGCCTATAGTCAAGAGAGCCCATAGTGGAAAACCCAACATAGTTTGATGGAGATCCAAAGATCTAGGTTCAAAAGGGACAACTAAACAATATGTACTCAGGGGATAAGCACATTTGGTAGAAAAGGTAAAACCTTTTTTGAATTACCTGTTCCTATGAGAAAAACGTGCTGTCTGTATGAGAATTAGGCTAAGTATACTTTGAATGAACTTGTATCTTAAAATATTTAAGTGGGGTATTGCAGAGTATATTAAACAAGATGTTACCTATGTGAGTGTGGATTGGGGCCGTTTTCCTATGAGAATTTTGGGCTGAATTATAGAGCACTCATGAAATCAGTGTTGTTCAGGGCCAAAATGAACACAACCAGCGAACCAAAAGTGTTCGGAGGGTTATCGTGGCATATGTTGTCTTGGTTTACACTCAAAGCTGGACAGTTCAAGGGCGTATGTTCAATGTTTTGCGAGTAAATCAGATGGATGATCACTAAGAAGGTTCAAGGCCGAAAGCTGCCTCTCTGATGCATAATTCTCCATTTCTCTCTCATAGGGAATACTTCATTACATCGATCAATTTCCATCATGTGGGGGATTGTTAGAAGTT
>CM018891.1:5758393-5760893 GCA_009663005.1 Actinidia chinensis
TATGTGTTGGTGGTGTTTTTTAAAAAATCAATGATAAACAAATTATTTTTTTATTTTTGTGAATAGAAAAATCATTACAAGTTCAGAGTTAAATTTATCTTGTTGAAAAGTTAAAACCTAATTTTGTAACAGTTAAATTTATCTGTTGATTGTATCTCCTTCTCATCCTTGACATATGGAGTCTTTGTTGTTTGAGATTTCGAGCTGAGTTAGTATTTTGTCATGTTATGTATGTGCACACAATAAAAGTAAACTTTTTATAGTTTTGTATTTACTTAATAGTTTTACTTAACAAATATATACATGTATGAACTAAATTAGTAGGGTTATTACCGTCTATACACCAATAATTATGATTTGGGCCAAACATATATTAATAGTAATCCCTAAATTAATTTAAGACTCCCATTTAATTAAACCAAATAAAAATAGTGAAATTCAATTTGTTCCTTATTAAACGGTAAAAATGAACTATAGGAAAACATAGACTAAATCATCAAGTATAAGTAAAATTAAAACCATGAAATTCAACTATTCATTATAATAAAATTGAACTGCATGAAACCAAAAACTAAATCATCAAGTATATGACCAATAAAAACAGTGAAATTCAACTGTTCCTCATTAAATGGTAAAATTGAACTGTACAGAACACAAAGACTAAATCATCAAGTATTAGTCAAATAAAAATAGTGTAATTCAACTGTTGATCATAATAATTGGAAGTCGTCGTCCGTCTGTCGAAAAGTTATCGGCCAGCTGCCGTTGGCTGGCAGTAATAGTGTAGGTGCAACTGAGGCATAGAAAAAAATTATAGCAATGGCTTACAAAGAAACATGGGGTTTAGGGAGAATTATTTTTGCGTGTACAAAGTAATATGGGTATTTTTGCCGATTTTGGTTAAATAGAGTTTTGGCTCTAGAATTTTTATAAATGGACTAATTGAGCTAAAGAAGTGCTCTTATGGAGTTATGGCCAAAAAACGTTATTTTTTTAATTAAATAATATATATATTGATACGAACCACGCCAACAACGTGGACGAACCCGACACCAAATCTGAAAACAAACCAAAAAACTCTTCAGTTTGATGCGAAACCGCAACCCGTGCTTAGCAAAGCAGAACCTTGGTATGATGAAGAGCCCCAAAACGGGGAATGGGGGATCAGTTTGATATAAGTCAAGTGTTGAATGCCACAAGGAATTCCTTGATAAGTTTCAGATTAGTTTCTTGAAGACACCTCAAGAAGAATAAACGAACGAAATCTCTTTATCTATTTTCATTTCATTTTCGAAATTGATAGCATGCCCTTTTTTTAAGGCTTTAAAGATAAGAATTCTAATATAATCTTAACTTAATTTCTTATACTAATAAAAATAAATCCTGTCAAATCAAGTTCCTTGGAGATAAGTCAAATCTGATATTATCTCCCTCTAATCATATCCTAATCAAAGCTAATCTAAGAAATAACAAAAAAAGTTAAATCCTTAATCTGATCTTCATAACTTCTTGAATCTTGAAATTCTTGGACTTGTAAAACACAATACTGCCTTGATTATTTGCTAGTAAAAAACACCACCCAATCAGATTGTAATCCCCTTGCACAGTGTATAGCGGATTGGTTTCTCTTCGGATCGAATTTGAGTAGTAAAACCAACATTTGTTCACCCTCATAGTGAACATACATTTTCTGGTTGTTGTAGAACTCTCCGGACTAAAGTATTCAGCTCTTCTTTGATCTCTTAGCTCGAGCTCTCGTCACGGACAAATGAGCTGAATCGGACCATGAGCCTGATAGCCTTGATGTCCTCATATATAGTTTGCCTAAAATTGTTGTATGATATTTTTTTAATCTATAAAATATCCATAACATATCACGTGTATTATGCCAATTATCAAAGGAGAAAGTAACTTTTCCTTTGAGATATTAACCCAATGACTGGCCTTACCCCAATTATTTTGAATCAGGCCCATTTCACACCACTAACAAAATTGGCTCTTCTAATAAACATTGGTCCCAATTATACACGAAGCCCACAAACACACCACCTACAATTACGACTCCATATAGAGATACAAGTGGATGATTCAGTTGAATTATAGATATATTTTTTTTTCTTGGGAGAATTACATAAAAAACTTCATTAGTGTTTGATCATGAGAATAAATAAAATTCTATAATTTCAATTGTAACAAATCAAACTTTGTAGTTTTAATTTGATAATAATTTAAATAATCTATTAGTTTTCATCCATTTAGGATTAACAGAACCAACTGGTCCCCTAAAAAATGCACTAAAATCATGTTGTATAGGGTTTTTCTTCTTTCTAAAGCTCTAATCGAAGTATTCTAATTCTAAAATAGTGTAAGAATTAGTCTATTTAAATAAATACAAAATTTAAACTCTCTAATTTGTTTTTTTAATTGCTTTGATTAGGGCTTTAAAAGGGGTAGAACTATATGAAATTATTTCCGTTCATTTTAAATAGAAACTAGTAGC
>CM018891.1:5843393-5850893 GCA_009663005.1 Actinidia chinensis
TAATGAAGCACCTCGTATTTGAGGCCAACGCTTTGTTCTTGAATCTTGACAGTCACAACTTGTGATCCACAAGTTCATGTATAACGGGCCGGTTATCTTGAACATCTTTTTTACGGACAAGATGTCTTAATTTTATTTTTTAGTCATTCACATATGTTGTGCCCAAGGATTAGTCACCAGTCACATCTAACCATTCAACCACACACACAGACACAGAGATACGTGGTTCGGCACAATCTGCCTACGTCCACGGAGAGGAACCAATAATTCACTACTCAGGAAATGAATTACAATGAGTACAATAGGGAGGGAGCTCATCTCCACTCACCTCTAGCTCAGCCACACAACTTCACCTCTCACCATCTCAGGTCTGTTTCTCCCTCACAGCACCACCACTCTCACACCTCAGCAGATCTCTCTCCTGCTTCAGTTACACTCACCCAGTTCCCCTTGCACACAGCAAAAAGTGGTGTGAGACAGCGGTAATCCACAAGGATTACATCTGCTTCGCCTCTCTTCTCTCTCTGGCAAACCCTTCAATTTTATGGACCATGAGCAGAGAAGATGAGTAGTTGGCCCCATGCTGAGCTCATTCATGCCTCATTCTGACCATGGAGAGCCTCCATCTGCGCACTTCTTCGCAGCCGCTTCAACTTCTCTCTTGTCTTCTGTCTTCTTCAGCTCTATCAAAGATTTCGTTCCTCTGGACGCTTGCAAACCAGAATTGCATCTAGAAGAAGGAAATAAATTGTCATGGGCTTTTCTAATTTGGGCTTTTTGACTTTCAATTGGGAGATCCAACAATCTCTCCCTCCAGCCCATTGGAGGGTAATCTGAAGTCTTCAAGTATTCATCCCGACAACTTCTGATCCCGCTCTCCTTGTAAGATCTTGCCAGACAGTATCGAGATACGTTGCCATCCTCCACGGGACTTCACTTCCTCTGAAGTGACTGCACTTCCAAATCCAAACCGAAGTGACTGCAAAACCTTTCTCACTTAGGTGCTCTACTGTAGGTGCTCTACTCACCTCACTAGATGAGTGCCGCAAAGTACTTCACTGTGTTAGTTCAATCGTGACGTCATCTCTCCTCCTTTTGTGGCACACCTAGAGAAGAGATCACTATCACTTGTCTAGAGTGAAGAGACTTGTTTCGGCGACGTCGTTCATGTCGCTTTACATCGACTCTGTCTCCTCATTTGAGCTTCCCATGACATCATGCACTGTTGCAAACCTTCGCGTGTTTTGGCCAGACTTTTCCTGCACGTATCCCAAAGTATCTCCTCTTGTGCCCTCCTCCTGTACCACTCCCAGACCTTCAAGTACATCCTTCTGAATATCCCCTGCGCCTTGTTTTGCGTGCCTCTCTGTGCAACGGTTGCTTTCCTCATCTATTCTATCGCTAGTACCACTGGGCCTATGTCGGACAACAACTCCTCTTGTCTGTACACTTCCCCTCCATTCGGTATAAATCCCTTTAGTCTTCCTTCTCTTTGCAGTATTTTCTGTTCCCTTGAAAGACTCTGAGTTATTCCTCCACTAGCTTCAAGTTTTTTCATCGCTTCGAATCTTGCATCTCAATTAAACATGCCTACCCGATCACTTCTGGATCTCCCGTCTGCATGCGGAACCGGACTTGTTCCTTTTGCCAATAACTCTTCGTCGTGGTTGTTCGCCATCCGTACAAGTCCCTCACGCTACATGTGTAGAGAACACCTCTCTGTCTCTTTACAAGTGGTAAGCAATTCCTGAATCAGAAATTCCAATCTAACTATTCATCCTGCCGATGCTGCTAGGAGAACAGTCACTCTCATCCACAGCCATCATTGTTTGTTGTTTGTCTACGCCCGTTTGAGACTGATCTTGTGCTTTGTTCCTTGGACCATTCTTCTTGTCCCTCCTGGTCGCAATAAAAAGCCACTTCAAAGTTCTACCTCTCTGGATTTTTGCCCGCAGCCGTCATCCCTTCGTCCGGTTATCTCTCGTTGTTTCTTCTCTTGACCGCCTGTGACCTCCTTCTTGCGACCCGGCTTCTCTGGCCTCTGCTTTTGTGACCTATTCATGTGGCCCTCTGGAACTCGCTCGTCTTGTTCCGCCACTATCAAAGTCCCCTCTGAAGCTTCAACACAAGCCTTCTCCAATAAGGCGTTGTTCTGAGATGTCTTCTCCCGGTAGCTTCTCCTTTAACCTTGGTCTATAACCCATGAGCACTCGTCTCATCGTGCTACATTGTGAACAAAGACTTAACATGGTATCGCAGAGCCCATGTTTAAGATCTTTTGACAAATTGTAGCAATTTTCATCATTGTATCCAAGCCATTTGGAAAATTGTCCACGTGATCCATGCCCTGTCCTCTTTATCCAACACTCCTCCTTCCCCTCATTACCAACCTCCTCTTTTTGCTCATCTTATCTCTACCAATTAACCACAGAAACCTACCATTCTCGGAAGGTTTCAAACCTCTTCTTACTTGAGGGGCCAAGAAACTTATATTCCTATAAATAGATGGCACGGCTCCCTCACCGCCTGAGGTTCTCTTTGAAGCGAAGCTGAGGCTGCCCTAAACCCAACCCTCTTCTCGCATGGCGACGAAGGACCAATGTTCTTTATCATCCTTGTCTCCCCTTTCTTTTTCTCCTCGCTCTGTCTGAGTTATTCTCAGCTGTACTTTTCTTCAAACCCCGGCATATGACCTCGGGAACAATCTGCCCGTAATGTTTTTCCTCTCCTCCCAAGGCTAGGAGTTTTCAGGTTCGTTTTTCACTCACCAATCTCTCACCACTCTCACCGGCTAGCAAACAATTTCGGAATACTTGGTCAAGGTCCGTCGCTTGCGGATATCCTTAGCTGCTCTTGAACACTTTATCCACCAAGAGCCTCGTCACCTACCTCCTAAATGGGTTATTCCCTGCCTATTAACCTTTGTCACTTCTATCACTACAAGACCCTGTCCCCTCTTAAGTCTCATGATTTTTATATCACTTACTACTCATTCAATGAAACTCGCATTTATCACAATGCGAGAACTCACTTTCCCTCTGGAGAATTTCTCTAATTACAGCTCTACTACAACACGGTGACCAAAGGGTCGTTGGTCCTCTCGTGGTAGTCTAATGGCCGGGCAGGGGACGTCCTTAACACATGGTCATGGTCGATCTTCCTTTCAACATTCTGCAACCTCAGTAACAACACCCACCCCTGTCCCACATGTCAAGTGTGCAACAGGTTGGACATGTTTTTGCTTCTCAATGTCGGAACCCGTTTCAACAATGCCTTCTAGTAATGAGGCTCCGTTGGCTCCTTCGAATCTTCTCGACCAATTACACAACCACTACAACTGCTCAAAAAGCAGCCCTCCAACAACTCTTTGGTACCTAGACTTCCGCCACTCCATCACATACCATATATGAGGCAACTGAATTTATCCTCAACATTACATGGTGATGAAACGATTCGTGATCGTGATGGTATGGGTCTTCCTATCAAGGCCTTACGGGTGCACTCTTCTTTTAGTCCCTTCATCTTCTTTGGTCATACTCATTAAAAATTTTATTACAGTTCCTCTATGCACAAAGAACTGGTCTCGGGTCTTCTCCAATGCTGTATTGAATAATTTGTTGTTGTGTGCTTTGATTTCATGCCGCTCACTTCTCTGTGAGGATTCTCGGAGCGGGAAAATCCCCTCACCCAACCGTGCCAACCCGTAACGGACTTTTATATCTTCCCATCACTAGTTCCCCTGCTGCCCCCGTAAACTTTTTCCCCTTCTTATCAATGTGGTGATCGTCCTCTACCGCCCAGTGGCCTCGAAGGTTGGGTCACCCCTCTGTTATCAAGTTTCCAAATCCGCCACTCATATTTTGGCCTGTTTTTTTTCCACTGATGCTACATTTCAATGTCCCCGAATCCTCTTGCAAAGACCGTCCACAGTTTCTGTTAATTCATCAACTTCACTACTGACCTCTTTTAGAAATAGTTTGTTCAATTTATGGGACCCCTGCTCCTTATGTTCTAGAATGGCTTTAACAATTCTTCTCCTTTTGTTGATCAAATTTACAAGATTCACTGGTGTTTGTTCCTCTCAAACTCAAATCAGATGTCAGTATATATTTTCCAATTTTTTACCTCTTGTTTAACCGAATGTTTAATACCAAGTTACTCAATACAAACCGATTGAGGTAGTTGAGTTCAAACCCTCACCGTCCATGTTCAAAAACTTGGTATTAGACAGCACCGTCTTCGTGCCACCTACCATCAACAAAATGGTCTTTTTGAAAGAAAGCACCGTCACATAGTAAAACCGGACTTGCACTCGTGGGCCCAAGCCTCCTACCATTCACCATTTTGGCCGAAGCATTTGAAACAGCAGGTACCCACCTCATCAATTTTTTACCGTCTCCCACTCTAAAATCGATTCCCCATATTTCAATGTCTATAAAAAGGAACCCGACTATAAAATTCTTGAAAGTTTTTGGTTGGGAATGTTGGCCAATTTTACGCCCATGTCCCAAAGAAACTCATTTTTCGTTCAACCTCGTGCTTATTCCTCGTGTACACAATTCCCATAAAGGGTACAAAGCCTTGATCTCACTACGAATAGGCTTACAATCTCACGCATTCTCGCCTTCAATTGAAACTTCTTTTCCCTACAAAATGCTCAAACGACCTATCTCCCATCTTCATACCTTCAACCCATATTCCTTCCATTGTCCAAATCTATCCTAGGCCTTTCCTCCAGGTTTCCTCACTTTCGTCTCACCTAATCCGAACCCATGTCCCCCTCCTTACACTCGGCCCTGGCCCATCACACACCAGCCACAACTATTCTACCACTCTCGTTTCATGCTACCGTATCTCAAATCCCACTTCCTTTCCACATACCTATCCCCTCCACGCGCTCCGATGATCACCCGCGCTACCAACCAACTCTATCCGCCCCGTCCTTGCTACTGATGGAACCATTCCATACCCCTCTCGCAATTGTTTTTATAATCCCCCATTTCACTATAACCTGATGATCCTTCAAGTTACCTACAGCTTCCAAATTCTCGGAGTGGTGTTAAGCCATGGCTCAGAATACACCGCACGTATAAAGAACAATACCTGGACCTTGTACCTCCTGTAGATATTTCTAACGTGCTGTTGCAGAGGGGTGTTTTATAGAACCAAAACCACGCTGATGGTCTCTTTGAACGGAGAAGGCTCGGTTAGTAGCAAAAGGATTCAATCAGCACCTGGGATCGATTCACGAGAACCTTTAGTCCTGGGGTCAGCCAACCACCATTCGGACTCATCTTGTCCGTGGCTGTCACCCCCTGGAAATGGCCACGCGACATTGGGAGAGTCAAAATGCTTTCCTACAGGCACACTCACTGATGAAGTTTATATGCAAACCAACCGCAGTTCATCGATCCAGTCCATCCCCCGATGTATGCACGCGCCATAGCCGGCTGTAATGGTCATTCAAACAGGCTCCGAATCCTATTTGCTGAACTAGCTCTTGGCTGATTAATATGCTTCATTGCATCCAAAGCTGATCCAGCTTATTCAGATTTCTCATGAAACATGCCACATTTTCTGGGAGTCGATGTTGATGATATTATACATCACGGCTCTCATTCATCAGTATAACTACTGTAATTCCATGCTCTCGGAAGCCTTTCCTGTGAAGGATCTTGGCAATCCTATCATGCTTTCCCCCTTGAATAGAGTTGATTACCCAAGCAAGGACTCTTCTGTTGACCCCAGCGAGAGTACATTAAAGTCCCTATCCTCGCAGCAAAATGCTTCCCCAAGCCAATTGGTGGACCCCCATGGCTGCTTCACTCAATTATCAAAGTTGGGGGATGCTCCTGACTTTGAGGAATTACTTTATATAGGAGTTTAGTTGGAGGTTTTTACAATATTTGCATTAACAAACTGCTATATCTTTCTCTGTAACAAGGGTTTGTCAATCTTCATGCTCCCGAAAGCTACACTTGGAGTGCTGCAGAGAATCCTTCGATATCTCAAAGCTAAACCATCAACCATGGATTACTCTTTCAAACCTCAGTCCACATCTCACCCTACAACATACTCTGATTCTGATTGGGGTGGATGTCCAGCTGAGCGGAGATCAACAAGTGGTCTACTGCATAACCTCGGCAAACATTTGCTTTCAGGAGCTCAAGAACCAAAGACTATGGCTAGCTCTCAATCAAGGCTGACTACAAACTGTCCCGCTGCTCATCAGCTGCTGAAATATCTGGATCAAACACGTATCCGAGAGCTGAGATTGCTATTTTCCCAACCCCCCTCTTCCAATTCTTTGGTGTGATATCTTGGGAGCCGACATATCTGTCCAGTTAATCCTTTTATCATTCAAGAGACAAACTATGGACATAGATTAGCCACTTTGTCCGAGATCGTGTTGCTGCCAAAATGCTTCGTGTATCTTTCATCAGTTCTAAGATCAAATTGACAAGATGTTCTCAAAGCCTCTAGGTGCTGACAAATTTCTACAATTTAAGGTCGAATCTCAATGTAGTGATACCCATTGGATTCGAGGGGGGGGGCCGTGGTTAGACTTTATGATATCACAGATTCGCAAATCAATGCTTCACAGCAATGCAGGTGGTTCGTAGCCCTATTTATTTCCTTTTTTCTCTAGAATAATTGTAGGAACAATTGGTTGTTATTCTCCTGCTGTAATTTTATTTCCTACTGTGAGTTTTGTTTAAGGCAATATTCCCTTTTTTTCCTTTAAGCTCTTATATATAACAACTGTAAATGATCATTCATACGTGGAAAACTTTATTCTCTTAACGTATTCTTTTCAATTCACCGGAACACCCATGTATTCAATGCTTGTGCTGATCCTGCAACCTCATCTCATCGTACTACCTGATGGTAACACCACCTTGTTTCCAAATGCCTTGGTTTGATCTTCCCAATCGTCTCTGTCAGTCTCATTCCTCATCCTTGGTTTTTTCCTGGGGCAAACCCCCGCATACTGAAGTATGATTAGGTGCTCTCAAATTACTCCCCGTCCTACTTACTTCTTTACTTCTCCAAAATGGAAGTAAATTTTTTGACCACCCCGCGACCCTCGCGGATAATTCTAGAATGCCGAGAAACTCCAACGGGGCTTTTCTTTTCTTGTCTGTCGAAATCAGACACTTCTAGGACCCAAATTGATTAAATCAGAACTTCATGGACTAAATTGCAATTTCTCAAAATTCAGGGACTAATCTGTAATTAGAAGAAAGTTCAGGGACTGAAAGTGCAATTTACTATTTTGGTCAATGATCAACGGTTGACCGGTCAATGCCTAGCCAACGCCGGTCAACGGCCGGTCAACGGTCAATGACTTGGTCAACTCGGCTCGTGGTCAACGGCTCGGTCAACGGCTCGGGTTGATTAGTCAAAAGTTATGGTTGACTAGTCAACTATTTTTTTTTAATTCCAAAACATCGCATTTCTTTTTTTTTCTTTTCTTTTCTCTTTTCTCTCTTTTCGTTT
>CM018891.1:5878393-5883393 GCA_009663005.1 Actinidia chinensis
GAAGCATGTGTACTTTAAAAATATATGTCATACTGATACTTATATCGTACTTCCGTATAACTATCAAATACGCAAAAATGTATGCCAATTTTTTTTCTTATGTCTGCCAAACAGAATAATTACACCTTTTATATATATAGATACGAAGTTAACTTGATGTGATATTTTACTTTGCCTTAACATACTTATAATATTAAATTTTGATGCGTAAATTTTTTAAAGTAATGACGCTACATTTTAGATTACACCTAACTTAGATTACCATAATAACATACCCATATCGTTCCCGGATTGGTACCTTTACATGTGCTTCGTAATCATCTTGGGAATGTGCAGTTACTTGCTTATTTGTTCAATTCTTTCGTTGTTTGTATCTTGAACATGACTGACTCTGTTTATATTGTCTGACATATTGCCTGATGTTAATGGTGAATTGTCACGATTAACTCTTGAAAATTTTGGGCTGGTATAATCCCGCCTCTCGGATCACTTACCATTGCACATTTGTTTAAGCAGTGATATTTTTTTATGCAATTTATGCTAATATTGTTGAGAAACAATTACAACACATGTATACAAGCAATTAATGAAAAATCAAATAAAAGAGAGACATTGTTGTGCTCAAAATGAATTACCGATTACACACAAGACAATAAAAATTTACGTGGTTCGGACAATGATACCTACGTCCACGAAGAGAAAATAATAATCCACTAATCGAACGAATGAATTACAAAAGGAGGAGACTCACTCTCTCTCACAATCTATCTCTGTCTTACCTCTCACTCTTAACTCACAGCACACTGCTTTCTGCCCACAACACACTACTCAAATCTCAACACCTTGCCTTCCCTTTTATAGATCAAGGGAAGAAGGTGATAGACTTTCAGTGTGATACCTAATTGTTATCTTATTCTAAACTAGGAAATATAAAAGATAATCCCTCTCAAGAGTTCTAGATAATTCGAGAGTTTTACTCTCACATGAACACTCCATATGAGCCCCAACGGACTTGAGTTTGATTACTGGGCTTGAAATCATCCAAGTGGGCTGGACTTCAAGAGACACAACAATTTTATGTGGTTTAACAAGTTGCGCCTGCGTCCACGGCCGTACTGAGTAGCGTTTGTAAATATATTATTTTGGGAGTCCTATGTTACAAGGCAGCCTCACGCTTGTATAAAGACAAATTAGAGTTTCAGCATAATAAGTACAAAAAGACAGAAATAACTGAAGCTGCACATATCTTCAGTTTCTCAATCGTCACTTCTTTTGTCAATCATGTTTGTTGGGTTCTCATTTGTATAAATTTTCTCCAATCCAAGCTGAACTTCTTGTAGAAGTGATTGGATGAAAGACACTTGTTGTCAATATGCTTCATCCTCAAATGAAAAACTGAGTTCTTTGCTAAGTGACTTGCACTCCGACAGTTGCTGAATAATATGCAATCTTCTTGTTCCTTCCCCAATTCTTTCATGAGACCCTTTACTCATATAAACTCTTTGCATGCTTCTGTTACATCTACATACTTTGCTTCGGTTGTAGAAATAGTCATTACTTTCTGTAAATGAGAAACCCAACTAACTGCTTGTACTACTCATAGTGAATACATAACCTGTAGTGTTATTCCTCTTATCGATATCCCTTACTAAATCTGAATTAACATAGCCATGCAAATAATTTTTTGATCCAACGTAGCACAATGCCATATCCTTTGTACCCTTCAGATAACTGAGAATCCACTTGACTGCTTCTCACTGCTCCTTTCCTGGATTCTGCATGAATCCACTAACAACTATCACTGCTTGAGCAATAACTGGTCTTGTACAAACCATGGAATACATCAAATTTCTAATAGCAAAGGCATAAAGGACTTTGGCCATGAATTCCTTCTCCTCTTGTGTTGCTACGCCTTGTTCCTTTGAAAGCCTGAAATGACTTGCTAGGGAGGTACTAATTAGCTTTGCACTTTCCATGTTGAACTGAAGCACATTTGACACATAGTCAGCTTGTGATAGCCTTAGCTTCCTATTTTCTCTGTCTCTACTGATTCACATAAATCAAGGATTTGTTTTGCAGCACCTAAATCCTTCATAGCAAATTCTATAGACTTTGTTTGAGATTTGAAATCTCCTCCATGTTTTCACTTGCAATAAGTATATCATTTACATACAAGAGAAGTATCAAATAAGAAGTTTTTAGTTTCTAAAAATAACAACAATGGTCTCCATGACACTTAGAACAACTATTCTTAGACATGAAACCGTCAAACTTTTTATACCACTACCTAGGGACTTGCTTCAGACCATACAAGCTCTTCTTGAGCTTGCATACCATGTTCTCGTTATCAGTAACACTGTAACCTTGTAATTGATGCACACAGATGTCTTCCTCCAAATCTTCGTTGAGGAAAGTTGTTTTCACATCCAACTATTCAAAGTGTAAATCCTTAACAACAACAATATGTAGAATTGACCTAATTATTGTAAGTTTAACAACAGGAGAGAAAATTTCTATGTAATCAATCTTAGTTTTTTGTTCAAACCCTTAACTACCAGTCTAGCCGTGTACCACTTGGTACCGTCATGCTTTTCCTTCAACCTATAAATCCATTTGTTGTGCAATGCCTTTTTATCATCTGGTAGCAAGACCAAATCCCAAGTTTGGTTTGTTAAAAGTGAACCCATCTGATCTTTCATAGCTCGCTCCCTTTTTTCTTTGTTTCAACTTACTGCAAAGCTTCCTCATAATATTCTAGTTCACCATTATTAGTCAATAACAAATAATGCAATGAAGTAGAGAATTGCAATGGGGTCTACGTGCCCTACTTGACCTCCTTACAAGGAAAGGAGTCGGTGGCTTTGACTCTGGTGTTATATGTGTACTATCATCATTTGATTTTAAGACATCCATACTAGATATCTCCTCAAATTCCACAAATTCAGGTTCAAATTTGTCTTTCTCTTGTTTATCATTATGCATGACAGATTCATTAAATACCACATCCATGCTTTTTCTTATTTTCTGATTTTCAGCATCCCAAAATCGATACCCTAAATTGTCAGCCCCATACCCAATGAATGTGCACCTTTGAGATTTAGGATCAAACTTATTCCTATTCTTAGGATCAATGTAAACATAAGATATGCATCTGAAAACACGTAAACGCGATAAATTTACCTCATAAAATTTACCTCATTTTCGCTCCAAGCTTCCTCGAGCAATCCACCATTCAAAGGGTTAAAGGCCATCTATTTATCAGATATGCTGGTGTAGTCATTGTATCTGCCCAAAATTGTCTTAGAAATCCCTCATGAATTCTCATACTTCTAGCACACTCTAGAATAGTCATGTTCATGCACTCATCAACACCATTCTACCTTGGCTTTTTTGAATTGTTTTCAATCTTCTAATCCCTTTGTCAGCATAGTACCTCTCAAATTCATCGTTGCAGTACTCGCTGCTATTATCGGACTTGAGACAATTCATCTTTAAACCAGTCTTATTTTCTACTAAGGATTTTCATTTCTTAAAAGTATCAAATACATCTGATTTACGTTTGATACAATAAAGCCACAATTTACGAGTTGCATCATCAATAAAAATAAGGAAATAAAGTGGGTCACCAAGAGATGATACTTGAGTTGATCCCCACACATCAGTATGAACATGTTCCAAATGCTTTGACTTTGGAGTTTTTGCGACCTTGGTGAGGCTAACTATTTTTTGTTTCCCAAGAACACAATCTTCACATAAATTCGGTTCTAGTGATTTCAACCCTTGCAATTTTCCTTTTGACATCAGTATTTCCATCCCTTTCTCCCTCATGTAACCCAAACGATGATGCCATGTGCATTCTTCAATACCCAGAGATGCGACCGTAAGAGCACTATGAGTAATTGAAGTTACATACAAAGTACCTTCCTTTTTGCCACGAGCCAATATCAAAGCCCCTCTAGTCATCTTCCATGAATCCTTTAAAAGGATACAATGACTCCACTAGTTGATAATTTCCATTTCGTGCCAAATTTGGTACATGTCTAACGTTATTCAACTGTAACACTAATCCATCTATTTGATTGATCTGAACGTCCCATTTTCAAACAATGCTACAAGCCTCGTCATCACCAAGATAAACTTTGCCAAGTTTTCCTTGAGCATAATTATGTAGGCAAATCCTTTCGTGAGGTAGCATAGAATGAAGCATCATAATCCACCACTCACACCTCATTTTGGGAATCTAAAGACAAAATCAAAGCATCAAATATCTCGTCATCAGATACATACGCAACATCCTTACCTCTTTGTTTACCATCATCTGCTTGGTTTTTGAAGACTTTTTCAATGCCGTCTGATATGCCCCATTTTTTCACAATGCTAGCAGCCATTACCTCATCCTTTTTGAGAATTGGATCGACCTTTATTCGACTTTGACCTGCCGCGACTATTTTTACTACTGTCTTTGTTCCATTTCCTTCCATGTTCTTCCGTGTGCAAGGCAGATCCAGATGATTTACCCAAAAATCTTCTGCGTGATTCTTCTCCAAGAATGAATCCAATGACATCATCGAGTTTCAACTTTTCAGATCTGGAGGAGTTACCAACCTCCACCACCAGATTATCTCAGCTATTCGGAAGACTTGACAAAAGTAATAAAGCCCTAACCTCATTATCAAATACGAATACCAACAAACTCCAATTGACTTGTAATCGTTTTGAACTCATTTAAATGTTCAGTTACAGTGCCATTATCAGCCATCCTTATATTGAACAACTTTTTCGTCAAATATACCTTGTTTTATGCAGATCGTTTCTCGTACATCTTTGACAATGCACCCATCAGTTCTTTAGTCATCTTTTTATTCTGTATGTTGAACATTACGGATGTGGCAAGGCTGAGTCGCACTGTACCTAGGGGATTACGATCGAGTAATTCTCATTCTGCATTTTTCATCATCTCTGACTTCTTCGCTTTCCCTTCGAGAGGCACACAAAGATCA